>JAOXOE010000776.1:2121218-2139440 GCA_028565055.1 Phoeniculus purpureus | reverse complement strand
AAGGACCTGGGGGTGTTGATCGACAGCCAGCTGAACATGAGCCAGCAGTGTGCCCAGGTGGCCAAGAAGGCCAATGGTATCCTGGCCTGTATCAGAAACGGCGTGACCAGTAGGAGTAGGAAGGTGATTGTGCCCCTGTACGATAAGAAATCTGAAATTTCTTTACATTGTCCACTTTTCCCTGAGGAAGATGTGTTCAGTGCAGCAGGGATGGGGACAGCCATGGTGCAGCTGAGGTTGAGCTCAGGAATCTGATACTTCCCCACTCAAAGCACCGACCATCCTACCTGTCATCGCCCCTTGATGTTTAACCACACCAGCTCTTGCATTTGAAGCCCAGCTAGCTTAATCCTGACCTTTTTTCCTGCTAAGAATGATGTTGCAGTGATTTCCTCTAAAAGTCAGCAGTTGTAGCTTTATCCTTTTCTCACTTTACCTACCATTGAGACATCAGTAAAAAGCTTTCTCAGGAAAGGTTATGCAAGAGGTGAGGTAGCTAGGCAATCTTTTATTGGGCAAACTGCTGCAGCTGGAGAAAACAGACAAGCCCTTCTTTAGGTCTGGAGCAAAAGTGTCAGACTTCATGCTGAGTGCAGCTTGGGAACAGGTGAATGGGATGAGCTTATTGTGTTCTTCAAGCCTCTCTAGTCTTATTTCTTTTTTTGGGAAAAAAAAAGCACGGGGGAGCAAAACTAAATCCAGCTTAACTCATCACGTGGAGGCTCCCAGTCTGGCTTGTTTTCCTCTTACTGGGTGGTTATACAGTCTCAGAAGGCATTAGGCATTTCAGGCAAACAACTGTGCCACGTTGCTCAAACTCTCTCAGCCTCAATCTGTGAGGGATCAGCTCTTCATGAGAGCAGCGTAATTGTCTTAGCACAGGCAGGGAAGTGGCTTAGTGTTACAAAACAAAAAGTACCTGCTTTGCATGCTGAAACACTCATTTTTCCCACAAAAATCCCTTTTGACCACACTCCTCCACAGCCTTTGTAGCTTCTTCCTCCCCTTGTTGGCGGTGTGGGCTGTGTACTGCAGTAGTAAACCTGGTGCAGGTTTGTGTGTAAGAGGTGTATAGTTAGGTGCTGAACAGAGTACCAGCCCAATGGAGTTATGAAACCAATGAAGTTGGAAATGCAAACTAGGCAAAAGCCAATCTTGCATTCACAGTCTTTATCTACCTGTTCTACTTTTGTGGTTCCCCAGTTGCAGACACTATAAAGTTTTCAGTGTCACTTCAGAGAAGGGACTTACTCTCTGTGCCTGTGACCTCCTGTACAAATGCAAACACTGACAGTATTTGTAAAATGGTTTTTGATCCTTGTTAGAGGCTTTACAAGGCTAACTCTCTAGCAATGAATTATTTTATGTGACCTACATGCCTTTGTTTGTACATTGTGCTCATATTGTGGTCTGAAGGCTGCTGAACACCTTGCAGCACATTGAATTCCCTCTGTAGGCACCAACCACAACAGAAATGTGTGTGTCTGTTTTGTGCTGTGTATGACCTCCCAAGAGAGTTAGGCAGTGTGAGTTTTTACAAACCTGTGGACAATCCGAGAAATGAGAGAGAGTCCTGCAGCAGCAAAATATGTTTTCAGGAAAACAAGCGCTGTATTGCAGTCCCTCCCTTGCCTGGATCCTGGAGCCGGGATCTCCAAGGGACCCTCCCTACACAATCAGGCTGTCTGTGTGTGTACCTTACACTTACGTGTGCTCGTAAAATAATTCTAAAGACAGACTTTGTTCTCTGTTGCTTCCCACTTTCTAAACAGTGCCTGTCATCCCCTTCCTCCAATAAAATAATCCTGGAAGCCAGGCTGAGTGTGGTGACCTTCCCGTTGAACTGTATATCATACAGCTGTCTCTGAGACAGCTATAAATTCCAGCATTTATGTACCCTGAGCTTCCAAGTATCTTCAACTTTTATTGAAAAAGACAACATTAAATTACAGAGTCTGAGTGGATCTCCTCCTCTCCTCCCATCTGGCAAAAGCCTGCCCTGCATTTCCGTGTTGTACGCTGAGGGCAAAGCTTGCGCAGACCTTTGATGTGTTCACAGTCGGTCTCCTGAGGTTGCATTTTCTTCCATGTTATTGAGCACTTATCAACGTGTGGGACCTTCGTTTAAACCTACCCTGTCGTTGCTCTCATAAATACATCCCGTATCAGCACTTTGCTTTGAAGGAGCGGTAAGAAGCGCAGCGCCCGTTGCGGTGGATGAGCTCTTGCGCTGAGGCACCGAATGCAGAAGTGTTGGCTTTGTGGTGCCGGCACCTATCAGCACACTGCTAATTAACTTGGCGTTATTTATACCTCACTTCTTGAAGTCTGAAACACAACCCTTCCATTTTAATTTGAAGCCTAATCTTGAAGCTGAAAGATAAAACCAAAACATTACATTTGCATGTAGATATCTGTTAGGAAACAATTTGAGCAACAATTAAGATACAGTAAGAGGGGGGGAATTCCTCACGCGGCGAGTCTTTAAGGAAGCACCAGAAGATAATTTTTTTCAAGCTCGCAGTAATTTTCTGGGTCCTCCATAGCTGAGACATCAAGGAGATGTGGCAAGCAGCTCATTTACTCGTCACTGAAGTCTGTATCGCTGCTGCCTTTCATGGCTTTCCTGCTCTGGCCAAGCATTGTGTATTTTGGATTAGAAAGGACTTAAATGTCTATTCGGCAGCGTCTAGAAATAAATTAGCCTCTGTGGAGCGAAGGACTGGAGAACAGTGCTCATGCTGCCACCAGCGATCACTCACCGAGGGCTCCCCATAGTCGAGGGCTCTGCACTGTAGGAATCCTTACACCAATTATGGCCAGCGGGCTGTTCTCCACTGCTGACAAGGGGGACCTTGGAGGCATTACATGTGCCTCGCAGGACTGTATCTTGTGGAGCACAACGTTTGGGGACTGCCTCTTGGCCACTGATCACCCTTGGTGGAGGAAACCTGCATATAGTGATGGGGAAAATGGGCTTGCCTAGGCCTCCCTTGCTGATGGGTTTTTCACCTGTGGCCAGGTTTTATACCCAATGGTCTGCATCACTGGAGGGTTAATTTGCTGCTTTTTGGTTTTTTTTTTTTAGTTTTAAATTGTAGAGATTCTGAAACATGGAGAGTGATGGAGAGTTCTCCTGGTCTGCTTTTTTTTCTCCTGAATTTTGCAAACATTCCTCTTAAGATCAGTCCTTGGTATAATTAGCTATAATTTAAATCAGGGTGCTTTAACAAAGAAGTAGCATTAATTTCAAGTGAGAGGCATCCCTGCCTAGGGCAGAGGGGTTGGAACTGGATGATCTCTCTGAGGTTCCTTCCGACCTAAACTGTTCTATGACTTTGTGAATTTGCTTAAGTAGCAACTGGGCAATACTGTTTGTTACGCAAGACAAGCTTTTTTAGCTGCTAAAGAGACAGAGTTTGTCTGTAATGGCAGCTAAATAAAAGCTTTGCTTGGACAAATGGTTGAGTTGTTTTGGAATGCAGGCAGTTCAGGTCACATGTGTTGTAAGAGCTGAGAACATGTGCAAGTCTGTGTTGTGAAAAAGGAAGAAGGTGATGTGCTGAGCAAGGCCAAAACTCTGGGAATGTGGAAAAGAGAAGAGAAGGAAGAAGGCTGAGACAAGGAGACATTCCTAGTTTGTGTTAATGAAAAGATTCTTAGTAGTCCAATGAGGAAAATGTTGTTGGACGCTGTCCTCAGAAAAGTGATTGCCTGCCTGCGGTTCTATGATTTCCATTCTGTCAGGGCCAGCTGAGTCCAAGTCTGTCTGAAAATGCCAGTTTACACACCCACAGAGGGATGCAGCGTAACCTTGTTAGGTTTCTGTAAGCTGTGCTCGTTGTCCGCCCATGAGCCTTGATCAGGTGCGTTTACAGATGCCCCTTAGCTGGAGTCTGCTGAGCCTTGACTTTGCTCATGCTGCACTGCTCCGTGTTATCGGTTGCAAAGGTTTCTACTTTCATCTCTGAGACAGTGGCAAAAAGGGCAACAGGACATTCACAAAGAAGACTTTGAGCTAAAATGGAGGTGGACACTAGCACTGCCTGAGGACATAGTCTGGAGTGTGCCTGTAGAGTGACTTCTTCCTTCATCGGCATCTGGTAGTTAGGATCTGCTTGAGCCACTGTCATTCCCCCAGTGTTAAGTTGTTCTGTATTTCAATCGTATTTCTAAATCATATGAAGTTTAAAAATTAGTGTCCTTGTTGAGCTAGGTGCTTGCAAGTCAGCTGCACATATTGGTAGAGGACACACGTCATACACGTGCCCTCTTTTGTAATGTGAAGTTCTGAACTCTACGTGCTGTGGTGCTTTTTGTATCGTCACTTCATATTTCTCTATGTACCTCATTGTCGCTTCATAATCATGTTTCACCACTCAGAGAAGTGGGTGAGCAGAGGAGTCAGAAAATCCTCCTTCCCTTCTTTCCCAAATTAAACTTTAAAACAAAAAATCTACGTTAAATTGCATCTGCAGCTTACGTTACTCTTTTCCTATCGTGTATGTCGAAGATGGATCCTGTATTTAAAGGGGTTCTAGAGAGGTTAACTGGCTTGTGACTTGGTAGAAATGCACATTTCTCTTGGAAGTCCAACATTCTAAAACCGATTCAATTGTTCTAAATTTGGAAGGAGCTGTGCTCTGTTTTCCCTTCAGAGCTCTCCCATATGCTAATGCTTATTTTATACCATAAATATGCAGCGACAGCACTCGTGGGTTTTCTCTTTTTTCACACCATACATTATGTTACATGTTTGAGAGCAGAATTCATCATTTACACTCCAAGGCACTAGAAGGATGCTCTGTGCCATGCACAAGTTGTTTGGGTTGTCCCTGTCAAATACTAGGGCAAAAGCCTGCGTGGGATGGAGGCAAGGGCTCTCTGTGCGGCTCCTCGAGGACCTGCTTTATTTGTGGTTTATCGCCACTGATTAGATTTCAAATGTACTTCAATGATTACGTGTTCTTCATCTAAAACGTGGGAGACAGGAGCAGGAAACCAACCCGTAATACACCCAGCAGAGTGAAATGAGAGCTTGGTCCAGCAAGTCACACCAGAATGCAGGGAGAAGTGGGAATGGCCAATCTGAGCCGTTTGCTGTAGCTTCCCTTTTATTTCCAGCACAACAAGCTGTAGGTCTTCCTTCCAAAGCACTTGTTTTAATTACAGCTTCAAGAACATGAAGCCTGTTATTATTTTAATGGAAGGAGCTGAGACTGAAACAAAACCAAGCTGGGCCCGTGTCTTTTCCTGGCAACTTGTAATTTCATGGATGGAAAAAACACCTGTTCAGTGGGGAATCCTTATCATTATGTTTTAGATTTCTCCATTAATTTATTTTACAGTCTTTAAGCACATATACAGATGGAAAGCAATCACGTTTAAGGCCTCTCATCACTCTCTCCCTAGGAATTACAGTGGGGATGTCACTTCATTAATTTACCGATGGCAGGCTGAGGATTTACCTGTGCAGTCAGTGCTCTGTCAGCGCAGGGGGACACGGGAACAGGTTCTCAAGGGCACTGGGCACAACTGATCTCCATCCAAGGGGGGAGGTCACTTGCAGCTCAGGGGCTGACAGCGCCCTGGGGATCTGCACCCTCATCAAGATTAAAATCTTTATCTTCAGCTTGAATCACCTTCTCAGAAGCTGTAAAACCTGAGCTTTTTGCTGAAATAGTTGAAAAAATTAAATTCAAAAAAGGACCTTTGTGTCCTAGTAGACTGAATTGGTTTTACAGGTGGCTGCCTTTAGATCCAAACCCCAGGGCAGTGTCTGAGGACATGATGTTCCCCGGTTGCTGGCAGCAGCAGCAGCAGGCAGTGTCAGCCACGGCTCGCTGGTGAGCCGTGTCCCTGTGCCTGCACAAAGTGTGAGACTTGGAGCACAAATGAGAATTTCCTGGAGCTAGCGGTTGGAGTCACAGCCATTAGGCTGGATTTGAATGAAAGCAGCAAGTCTATGAAGTGCTGAAATTGATGGTTTGGTTCTCTGGTCTTTCTTCTGTACAGGAATATATGGTTTGGGTTATTTTATGCTCTAGAAGTAGAATAAGGCATGGACATTGAACCGGACCAAAGACACCATCTGGAGATGAAGGGCTGACCCCAGTCTGGCTTGGAGTGGTTAGCTTGCCTTACAAATCACAAAATGAGATAAGGTGGTCATGAGGTCTCCCCAGACCAGGAAACCGCTAATGGGATACAGAGATTTGCCACTTTCACTGGCCAGATCAAATCAGTATTGCTGAAAAATCGTAGCTACCTGATGGCTGTTGAACACACGACATGCACTGGGTGACTGCAGATTGCATCCCAGTACTTGGGTGGTGGTTGTTATCCAGAGCTCTCGGCAGTGGGGCTGGGCTCTGCTCATGCTCTGAAGCATGAGCGTGTTTGCTTTGGCCAGAGTGGGGAGAGCGCGGGCAAGAGGCAGCTGCAGTACCCTGGGCTGACTAGCACAGGAATGGCCATGTGGCAGGAAGGGAGCAAGAGTCTTCCTTCCGTGATGTGCAGTGAGTTCTATGCCACTGTTCTGAGTGTTGCCACTCATAGAATCATAGAATCATAACGGATTGGAAGGGACCCCAAAAGATCATCTAGTCCAATCCGCCTGCAACAGCAGGATCACCTAAACTAAGGAACTAGGAACTTTAAAGGTACCACATGAGCCACAGGCTGTGGTCAGGTGGTACTGTCAGTACTCTTCCTCGAGCAGGCTTTGGTGAGGCAGAAGATGGTCCTTGTTGTAGAATGAACTGAAGAGCCACTATTCGAGCAGTTTTCTGTGAATAAATGTGCATTATCGATGCTACCTGATGGTCATCTGACTCCACATAAAACCCCTGACAAGGAGGAAAGTAGTATGTTGCGGGGGGGAAAGCAGGGAGGCTTCTCTGATTTCACCCTCCCCTCCTTCATTCCTCTTATAATAAGGAAAATCACTTTTCTTTGTCACCATTTTAATGATTCCCAGAGCGCTTCACAGCACAGACATAAATCTGGAAATCAGCTCTCAGAAAGAACGAAAGATTTCTCTTCTCTAAATCACAAAAGTATGCTGAGCTCTTTGTAAATCCCCACAACAATGTAATTGCGGTTCTCCCATCATTATGTGGAATGTTTTTGGTGGCTTGTTTACAAGCTAAATAAATAGTTGCGCAGAACATCTGGAACCACAGTATGGCTTGAAAGGCTGCTCGAAGCAGAGCTTCAGCTCTCAGTTATTACTGGCCTTGAGTCTTTCTGATCTGATTGGGATGTATTAATAGACTGTGTGGAAATATTTGCCTGAAATATGATTAATGCTTTTAATTATTCATAGTGAGAGTTAGAATGGTTAGTGCTTTATGGAAAAACGACATTGATTTTTCTGCGTATTGAAAAAAGCTGCACACAAATCCAAGGCATCGCTTCCGTATGCCTGGATGGTTCTGCTGTCCAGCTGGTGTCGACTACCTACAAGCACAGAGGATGAGGGCAGACCCAGGAGTATGAGATGTATGGAAAAGCGCATCGGAGCGCTGGGAAGCGCTTGCAACTGGTAGACTCTTGGGATCCCAGTGGTTTGCCTGGTAGACTGTCTGCTGTGGAGAGGTGGGGGGTTTTTTTAACCCTGCAAATACATTTTTAATTAAGAGGAGCTAAAATTTTTAAAAGCTGAGTGGATCAAAGCAATTATCATTCGACTTCTGCAACATCCAATGAAAGTTGTAGTTCCAGTGCTCCGTTAAGGACTTAGTAAATCAACGTGAAATGTATGATAGTTACTGTACTGGTAAATCATGTTGCCTGGGTCATTGCCCACATTAGCCTAACGCAGTAGCTCTTGTGATTTGTATGGAGTTGTCAGTGCAGTGCCGCGTCTGGTGCAGGTCTGTGCGTTGTTTTCAGACTCAGAGGGGAATTGCAGTTGTCCCCTCTGTTTTGGGAGCGGTTGTACTTATCTACAGTGACTGTTCAAGCCCAAAGGCAAAGCAGAGCACAGATCTACACAAGGACGCTGTGCAAAGCTGTCCCGGGGGTAGGGGTGTGCTGGGGTAGAGCACTGATCTTCCAGCAAAGAGCGGGTGGTAATTGATCCTGACAGTAGACAAGAGGGACTGTGTGGGCCCCTCCAGAGCTGTGAGGCTGTGAACACTGCGGGTGATAAAGTTCTTCCCCCAAATCCCAGTTTGATGAGTCAAAAGCCAGAGCTGGTCAGCAGGATCTGGACACTGCTCCTTCTCACTATTTGCCTCGTTGTACTGATTTCCTGGGGCTCCAGGAAACATCTGGGATTCTCATCAAAGGCTGGACAGTTCTCTGCTCTTTTTTTCAGTATTTTGGTCATTGCAGCTGTTTGGGGGGTTATTTTTCCCTGATACACAAGGGAGTGATGACCTCTGAGAGCAAGCGCTGCAACAGCCAAGAACCCTTGAGACAGGAGATGAATCTTCAGAAGACTTTGTATAACTGTGGGCCATTTGCTGTGGTTACCAAAATGTTAAGGGAGGGGAAAATTGGCAGCTTCCTGTCCTTGTCACATGCACTGAAAAAGGACTGGCCCAGAAACCTGAAGTGTTTTCTCCTGTCAGGTACTTGGGAACTGCTGCAGCCTGCTCCTGGCCCTGTGAAATAAATTAATAAACCGAATAAAAACAAACCAACTGGGATTAATATGTGATTAAAACAAGCTTTTCTAGGCTTAGTGCTAGTTCTTGTGGTGGTTATTGAATACAATGGAAATTGCACCATAAATTTTACATGGAACATTGAGAAAATAATACCAACAGTATGTTTGATGGTCTTTTACACTGCAATTAACAGGGAAAGATTGCTTCAGGGAAGGGTTTTCCCTTTTAAACACAACATTTCAGGATGGAATAAGCATTGTTTACTAGTCTGGTATTGAAATGATTACTTCTAAAGCGTGACTTGAGCAATCGTGATTGCCTCCTGCGATGAAGGGGGAGCCAGTGGCGTTCCCGTTTCTAGCAGAGGAAAGTCCCTCTCCTCGTGTCTCTTGACACAGCTCAGCCGCAGTAATTGAGTCCTACTGATTTCAAAAGTTTAGCTTTTGAAACTTGAGAAAAGCTGCACCAGTTGTGAGTTTTATGAGGAAAAATCTGTTATAAAATAGGCCTGAAAGGGAAAAGAAAACATGTCTGTCTGGGCTGGCCAACTGGCAAAGGTTTTCGTAGTAGTAAAATGGGTGATTTTCAGCCACATGGGCCAGGGAAGATCCAGAGCTGGGCTTTTTTCCCTTCCTTCTTTCAGAAGACTTTGGAGACTTCTAAAATAAACCATGGTTCAGTCCAAATCATTTCCATCCGAGGCCAGGGGTATGTCATACTGGGGTTTACTGGAGCTCTGTGCACTTGTCAAAGAAACAACAAAAAAAGAGGGGGGGGCAGAGATCTGCCTCGTCTCCTCTTTCTTCAAACCACCCCTTCTTTCATACGCCTTCCCAAATCTGTCATAAAAGGTATCCCAAGGTGGTTGTTAGTGCGCTCCCCTCATGAGAGATGATTAAAGCCAGATGAGATGGAGCCCCGAAACACAGTCCCTTTGTTAGAGAAAACAAAGGCCTTGGTAATTGGATTCACATTGAGTGAGGCACTTAAAACAGCAAAGTAACAAGAAAAATCTGCCGGGTTATGTCATAACTGCCAGGGTGGGTGTTTTGTTATTTTAAAAGAGCATGACCGTCTCATTTTTTTACTGGCTTAGTCTGGTGTATTGAAGTGGGAGATTAAACCCCCGATTGCAACGTGTTTTATACAACCAACGGAGAGTGAGTTTGGGACGCAGAAAGCGATGGGATACGAGAAGCGAGTCACGGCGCTGGTGTAGGAGCTGTAAAGCAACAAGGAGCTGTTTTTATCGATTGCTAACACTGCAACACGTTGCGTGGGATATACCCTCTGCAAGCCTTTGACGGGAGCGGAGAGTCGATCCCAGCGTATCAGTCATCCTTAAACCTCATTTGTTTGGCTCGTGGATAAACTATTCAGCTTCCAGTTGGCCCAGAGAGTCATTTTCCATAGCTCAGGAGCAGGCATGTACAGATGGGAACTAGTTGTCACCATCTTCTGCTGTGTTTGGGGAAAAAACCTAATAAATACCAAATTGAAGGGAGACCTGAGCTGTCGTAGGGATTTACTGCAGCAGTGCGTGTCATCCAGACCTTTTATCATCGATTTTGCTCTGAGCACTAAGGCTACAAGGAGCAGCTGAATGTGCCAGGTGATCTGGTCTCCAAAAAAGCACGGAGGTGCTAGTGAGATCTTGCAGGAAGGATGTGAAGTGGCTTTCAAGAATTGCTTTTCACTGTGTCACGGCAAACAATTTTAGATTTAATATGCAAATGTCTGCCAAAGAAAAGTATCTGGTTTGGCAGAGGCTGGGTTGTTCCATCATAGGCTCCAGAGTAAAAATAAAAACAACGACAGAAAAAAAGGTCTGCTCTGAAGATCCCAGCGCCTATAAAAGATTAGTCTTGAGCAGAGTTAGCAGAGTGTTGAAAAATGTCGTGTCTTGTTTTCCACTGAAACTTGGCTGGCAGTCTTGGATGGAAAACCCAGAATCACACAGTCTGACACCCGCAAAGCTCAGCACTTTTCAGCTCAGATTAAAACACTTGTAGTCATCTGCTTTCTTGTGCCGAAGGTGCAATACACACAGCTCCAGGGAGAGTGATCTTTTGATTACCAGGTCAGTCACCAGGTGAGGGCTCATACTCCTTTCTCACTTCGGAGATAGTTGAGGTCTTTTCAAAGCCCTCTGGGCATTAAGGCACCCCATTTCCATTAATTTGACTTAAGCATCCAGATCCTGCTGGTAGCTTTGTGAAAACACAGCTTCCCTAGCTCCCAGTACCTCTAGTCCAGAGGGTATGATCTGGTTCCCAACATCCCCAGTAAGAGTTGTAGCTCCTGAGCCACTGAAGAGACATTCAGCGTGAGGCCACAACGGGTTTTGCAAATGTAGTCAAAGTCACTCCCTGGGTCCGGCTGCCTGACCTGAATGGTAAAGGGTTTCTGTTTTTATCAGTTTCCTTTGGGTAGGGTACTCTCCTTGGAAGCAGCTGAATAAGTTGTGGCTTTTGTGCTTCACAGAGTTGGTCTCTCCTTGGCAGCATGGTCACTTGTCTAAGCTCTTGGTGCTTCTCTGTCATCTCTGTTCAGACCTGCGTTCTTCTTAAACCTTTGAGTTTAAGCTCCCGTGAAAAGAGAAGTTACCTTTCCTAGTTCATTCTTCACTTGGATCGAAGGGATTTATTTCTCCCCTTGCCCTCACTGGCTCTGAGAATGGATGAAGAAAACTACTAAAGCTGCTGTTTGGCCGAGCTGTTGCAGGATTTAGAGCCTACAGCCATGTGTCATTTCTGTAAGGCCCTCATACTCTGGTGCTAATCTCTGAACTGTTTCTTCAGGGATGAACCTCAGTCACTGAACGTGAACTGAGAAAAACCAGAAGTGCTAAACTGGTGCTGACTTCGCTGATCACAGACCAGGGGCTGGTGTATTCCAGGGTGTGCCCCCAGCGTGTGTGGTGTTACATCTCTGCTCTTGGTCCCGCACAAGCATAAAATCCAAAGACTCTTCTAGGGGGAACAACTGTGAAAACAACCCTTAAGTCCTACATGAGCCCTTGCATCTTAGGTCTTCACAGGGTTAGAGTGATACAAATGAAGCCTAACCTCTAAATCAGTGTGACATGTCTCAAAATTGCCTGGGGGCAGCAGGTGAAACCCACTTTTACCGCAGCTGCGGGTGCCAGAGTTGCAGAGGCTCCTTCATTTGGGGATGATACAGAGCAGAAAGGGAGGTCAGAGGGCTCTCATCAGAGAGAGACAGACAGAAGAGCACAACCGAGTGGCAGAGCCTTTGGACAGCCTTCCCAGTCCCATCCCATGCCTTGTGATTCAGGTGTATCAGGCAACCCCTTGGCGTGTTGAAAGCAGAGGATGCGTAACACATTTCCATACCAGCCTCCATCAGAAATACCAATAGCAGGATAATAAGCAGTTCAGCATCTTAGAATTGTTGTGGGGAGGAGGGAACCACGGGGCTTCTCATTGCTGCAAACCCATTCCACATTTGTCTTCAGCCGGCCTTATTGCTCACAGAAACCTGAACTGCCTGTAATGCACCAGATGTGCAAAAAGAGCAGCCGCTCCTCCCGCTATCATAGGCAGCCACACTTACAACAACAGCGACTTGTGCTTTGATTGCTTGTCTAAAACTAAAATTCAATTATGCAGTGCAGGCAGGCTTTGCTGTGACACAGAGGGTTAGAAATTAATGTTAACACTGTTTCTGGTTAAGACTTTTTGTGTTGATAAATAATTCATAAGGCAGTTAGCTCTTTGAGTCTGACAACACAAGAATATATTAATACAGTAGACTCAGCTAAAGGTCAGCCCTGAACAGTGAAGCATCTGAGCCATCTTTTATTCATTTTCTGACACAGACTCATTAATTATTACCGCATTTGAAGGTCTGCACGGGAAAAGTGCTAATGAGAAAAAGGATATTGGGTTTGATATCTGATGCTCACTCTTTGAAATGACTTTAGATTAGGAAAAAAAAAGAAGGGAGCGCGGAGAACAATACGAAACAGGCCAGGTAAGACCTTTTCTTTAATAAAAACTAAAATAAGGGGAAAAGGGAGGACTAAAGATAGGGTTGGGAGACACTGTTCAATCCAAACCAGATGCTGCTGTGGGTGGTGAAGTTTCTGAGAAAGCATTGGTGTAGACATGATTAAAAGATGTCCCTTTCTAGGTGAGACGCAGTTATTTGGGATATTGTTTGTTACATTCGGGCTTGTTTTCCACAATTTTTGTCTTGGCTGAGCATTTACCTTCCTACACTGTTTACAGTCTCCACAGGGTGGATTGTCCTGGCTTTGTGCTGTTGTTGCCTGATGTTTTTCCATACCTTTTTCCATGTCATGTTGCTCTTAAATACCTTACAAATCCTACCTCTACGCTCATCCATGCAGCCATCCACCGCTACTTTTCTCCTTTATCCCGGTTTCCTAAGACAACTACATTTGTGCAAACACGTGTCCCTGTGTGTCTGCGCTTCCCCCATTTTAATAAGTATTTGCAGCCCATCAGCAAGCTGGTCCTTCACATTTGTTGGAACAATAAATATCTCAAAAAACCAGTAAATTCTTGCCAGTGTTGGTGTGGGGAACAAATAATTAAAAAATCATTACTGTTCCCCATAGGGAAAATGCTGAAGCTTAAGCTTGTGCCTTATTAGATGGCAGAGAATTTGCACAAGAGGAAAGTCTATGCACAGGCCAAAGGCAATGGGGCCTGATTAGCAATTCCACTTGGGGAAGTGTCCATAAGGTACAGGTTGAGAGCAGAACTCTGTTTATGTGTAAGACAGATGAGATACCCTCATGCTTTCGAGTTCGTTAACACAGGTGTGGCTTTAATAACAAACATGCAGGAAGCAGACCATAGGGACTGCTGCAAATCAGTGCAGTTCAGGGAACTGAGCGGGACACTGTGCTAACTCCAGCTTGGAAGGTTTGATGTATGTATGCAACTGGAAAAAATATATACTTCCACCTCCCAGATTTCCAAATAACAGCTGATCTTCAACATCAGGTTAAAGTCAGACCCCCAGTGTACCCAATAATGTTTTCTGCCTGTTGCGCGTTTCCATGGAGTTACTCAGGAAATGCAGCGGGCTCGCAGGGCTGCGCTGCTCGCGGTAGTTTGGTCTGTGAAGCACTTCTCATTTACATAGAGCAGCCTGTGTTTTGAAGTGATCCTGTGCCCGTGAAAGAGGCAATCTGAAGTTTTACGTGTGCTGGTAGATAAATGAAAACCTGCCTCGTATGGGAAGAAATAAATGATCTATCTGCTTTGAGTTTTAATTACTCTTGCTCAGGAGAAAACGTGTTTTCTTTAACTAAGATGAAATGGATGCTGTATGAATGAAGCTTTTCCCCGTGCTGAAAGATACACCCTTTATTGATGTGACATTGAACCGCTCTGAAATGCAGCTCTAATGCTGTGGGTTTGACATGATCGTTCAAGAGAACCCAGGAGCCAAGACCAGAACTCTGCCTTTAACTTTCATGCTACTGTGCCTTGGTAGTGCTTGGTGTGTAGGAAGGGAGATCCTGCTTCTTATCCTGGACCGTGCTTCAGGGATGATGTGCTTCATCACAGGTAATCCTCTGCCTAGAGGAGTTCACAAAAACATTTTGTCTCTTCACACAGTGCAACATCCTCACCTTCATGTCCTGATGGCAAGCCTGAAACTTCTCTAATACAGTGTCACCTTCTGCGGAGGGTGGCTGAGACTCCTGCAGATAAGAACGTTTGTACGTTGAAAACAGTCCAGTGACTGTGATTCCTTTCTAAATTAAGGCAAAATTGAAAGTTGTGAGGTAATTGTAACTTACCTTGGTTAAAAGTCACCTGAATTTTCCAGAAAGCCTTGAAATACAGAGCTCCACTTCTACCCCTGGGTAATAGCTGCTGGTAAATTTTAAGAGACATTCCCTTTGTCAGGCCTCGGCTGACTAAACTGGCAAAGTCTCTTCACTGAACCAGTGACTGATGTTTCAAGGCTGTGAAAATATTAGCATGTAATGTAACATCTCTGGAAATGTAATGTTTGCTACAGCTGTGTATAAATTTGTTTAATGGGTCTCTAACTTACCATCAGACTCATAAAGGCAGCCACTGTACAGGCTATTAGGCTGCAGTAACTTAATTGCTCGTTAATTGGGTAATTAGTGCTTTGTTTTGCTTTAAAGCCTAAACACTCATAAAAAGTGAATTAGCTGAGTAAACAAGAATGGAATTTTCATGATATGCCGTCCCAGTTATTGCACATAATTAATCAACCTTTTATTATCATTCCTTTTCCTTTTTTTCCCCCTCCTGGTGACTGCCTCAGGTATGTTGGGTAAACATCCCAGTTCAAACCCCAAGGAAAGTGCCCCAAGTCTATCTCATTAAGCTGAGGCTGGTACCTGTATTGCGTGGTAAGGGGTGGTTGGTGTACAGCCCAGCCTGCTGAACTGGAGTGCTGACCCCCCCTACCCCCCCAGCACCACTCCCTCTAGAAGCACAGATACCCACTCAAGTGGCTGGGACCTGGTGAAGCCAGGTGGCTCTTAGGTGGACAGTTGTAGAAGAAGGGACTAATTTACCTCTTCCCATATCCCCGTGAATATGGTGTTCAGTTTGTAGCTCAAACTAATCTACCAGAAATGTAAATGAAAAGCTAGCAGCCTGGAAAACGGGTTTATTTAACCAAGACATGCATTAACACAAAACTGTTGTGGCACTACTTCAGCTATTTGGGCAAGAGATGGCCCTGCAAATGAACACACTTAGCAGCAAATGGCCCTCCCAGCCTTAACACTGGTGGTTAAACTAAATGTTGGGAAAGGAACAAGGTAATGGAAATCCTGCTTGCACCAACTACTGCTGCCTTAATGTGCACTCCCAAACAGCATCGCAGCCCCCTCATCCCTGCCAGGGACACACGCGGAGTCTTGACTACCGGAAGGGCTGCAAGTGCTTGCGCTGCTCAAGCAGTGAGCGGCTTAATTGGGATTATGGCCTTTGCTCTACCGAGCGGTTGTGGTAGTGCTGTAGGTGCTCCGTGGTGCTCTTTCTTAGGTTGCTGGGCCTGACTGTTTAATGATGTCTTAATTGGCTTCGAGAACTCCTCAAGAGGAGAGCAGGAGAAGGGAATTGGTGTGGTTTTTAATATTCTTGCTTTGGAGGAAGAAAACGGACCCAGAGTGCTGCTCTTGTGGTGGAATATTACGTGTAGAAGTCTAGTCGCGGAGGACATTTTGGTTCCAGTCTAAAGCAGTGGAAGGTGATGCTGGGTTTCCACATTTACTATTTGGGTTTAACTATTTACTGGTAAAAGCTAATGTCGCTGTTGCCTGAGCGTGAATTGAGTAAGGCTAAAGGATTTGGCTCACAGAGAGAGCACAAAACGCAATTAAAATGAGTCCAAGAAACTTTTATATTCAGCACTTTGTGGTGAGATGTTGATACTAAATATAAGCAGAACTTTGCTGTAAAAGTCAGGCCTCTTTTATTGCAGAGCAATTGAGGTTTTATGAAGAGTGACACCAATCCATGGAGATTTTTCCTAGTGAGCTGATAAAGGGAACAGCTGGGAAGTTTGACTTGTAGAAAGTCGAAGTCAAATATCTTTGATCTGGTTGAATATATGAAGTTAACTGCTTCTGTCATCAGCACATTTTCCAGATTCAGCACTGGCTATGGTTGCTTTACGAGGGTCAGTTAACGAAGGGCTAAATGGTCTGTGAATGAGAGCAGCAATGTCGTGAGTTGGCTGGGGACGGCCCTCTGGGAACAGTTTCTTAGCAATTTTGTTTGGCATGAACTTTCATTTGAAACCCATCTGTCAACAATAATAGTAACGTGCAAAATTTTGGTATGTAGCTATCACTTCATCGTAGGAGATTAGAGAATGGTAGTGGTTAACTGATGGTGTGGCTGGTTTTCCAGCATGGAAAATGCTGGTGGAATATGGTGTAGTCATTTCATCGATTGTGAGTACAGCTGAAGCAAAAGGAAGAACTGGCCACATTTAGGAGCTGGGAGCCTGAGTTATGAGAGCTGGATGTCTCCATGGTTGGTGTCTTTTCTGGAGTCACTAATTAAGGAACAAATTTTTCTGATGGCTGTGTAGACCATCTAGACCATCACTCACTGTTTTTACTTCTTGGGGACATTTGACACAGAACCGGTTAAAACTCAGAAAAGAAACTAGCTGCTCTTAAGAAAAGAGTTAGAGGAAAACTGAATCTTAACGACAAAATTGAGGCTATTTGAAATACCCTGTCTCTCTGCTGCACTCATACTGCACCACCACAAAATTCCCAACAAAAGTGCTGACTTCAAAAAGCCATGTGTGAAAGGTGTGTGACTTTTTTCCACGTAATCTTACACCCTTACCAATTTTTTAAGTAGCATTCCAGATAAGTTTTGGAGAATTGCAGAAAATCGATTCTATAGTTTGTACTATTCGTGTACTTCGAGGGTTATTTTTCCCTTTTGCAGAGATTTTTCCAGTCTACAATGAAATATTGGCTCCTCCAAAACGGTACTGGAATTTTTGAAGTTGGCTGGAGGTGTAAGTGCCTGGGCTTAACAAGGTTCAGCCTTCTTTTATGACCATATATTAAGCTATGTGTAAAATACATATTTCTACCAAAGAGCAATTTATCATCTATTAACACGCAGGCTGCCGTGTCTGGCACAAGCGGCGGTGAGGCAGGGTTCCCGGCAATGGCTGTTGCCTCTGTGCATGAAATACCTCTGTCCACATTCATCCCAAACGGGGTGCAAATTTGTAAAGTAGACTGCTGTCGGAGTGAGGCAAACTTGATTTACTGTTTCTCAGTTGTGGAAGTTCTGCTTGTGTTTTGGAAAGTTCACTTGCTTGGTAGCAATAGAGAAGAAAATGAGGAAAGGAGGAGACAACCTAGAAGGCACTGGTGCTCGGCATGTTCTGCAGTTTCTGTCTCTCTTGATGTGATGGTCTGTTAGTAGCAGTCAACATCCAGACTGGAACCACTCCAGTGAAAGTCTTGGAAGCTGGATCTCTTGTGGTTTTGCTTTGATGAAGCACACGGATACTCACCTTCACATGCATACCTAACCAAGTGAAAGACTGCCTGATACCAAAGGAATTCTGCCAGAAATGCTCCTCCACACTGTCTACAACTGCCTAAAAGGAGGTTGTATGACAAGATATTGGTCTCTCCTTACAAGTAATGAGTGATAGGACAGGAGGAAATTGCCTCAAGTTGCACCAGGGAAGTTCACGTTAGACATCAGGAAAGCTGCTTTATTGAAATCGTCATCAGGCCTTGGAACAGGCTGCCCGGAGAGGGGATTGAATTGTCATCATGTTTAAAAGTCATGAAATCAGGACCAATGTCATCTAGTGATAGGACAAGGGGCAATGAGTGTAAGCCGGAACATAGCAGGTTCCATATAAATATGAGGAGGACCTTCTTAGATTCTATGATTCTTCTTCATAGTGAGGGTGACAGAGCACTGGAATGAGCTGCCCAGGGGGGTTGTGGAGTCTCCTTCTCTGGAGATGTTTAAGACCCATCTGGGTATGTTCCTGTGCAACTTGGTCTAGGTGATCCTGCTGTGGCAGGGGGATTGGACTAGATGATCTTTCGAGGTCCCTT
>JAOXOE010000776.1:2110945-2121118 GCA_028565055.1 Phoeniculus purpureus | reverse complement strand
TGATCCTGCTGTGGCAGGGGGATTGGACTAGATGATCTTTCGAGGTCCCTTCCAGTCCCTAATGTTCTGTGATTCTCCGACAACGGAGTGCAGCATTGCTGTGGAGGAGTAGTTGTGAGTCAGTCCCCCAGATATGACACAAATGATGGGGTGGGATTCCTGTTTTTCAAGCATCGTCCCCTCAACCCTTGGGACCACACTGAGGGTGCCAAAAAAGACAAGCTTGTAGACATTTCCTTCCCCTCCCAGATCTTCTCATGTAATGGAGTAGTTCAGCTTGATGTTGTCATCTTTGTTATTGCTGGTATAATAATAGGAATAGGGGTGGCAGTCTTGACATAGTGGGGATCCAGGCCTCTGCAGCATCCCACCCTTGGAAGACTGTGATGCTCTTTGGCAGCTGCCTTGATCTCTCTGTTTGAGAGAGTTTTCAGAAGGGCTGTAAGGGATGATAAAGGGTGACGGAGAAGATCAGGCTGATAAATAATCGGAAAATGTTCACGTACAAACCCCAGCAAATCTGAAAACAGAGCCACGGTAACAGAGAGATTTATGTGTGATGTACTGAAAAATAGAAGCGTGGCATGCTTTGTAAATGCTGGATCGCCAGCTCTCCTGAGCTGGGGCTTACAGTCTATTAAATGACTCTGGGCCACAATCTGTTGTAATAAATCATTTGCATAGCACCTCTGGAGCACACTGCCAAGCAGAGAGAAAGAGACGGCTTTCCCTCTGAAAACCTTGTGGCCTCACTAGTGAAGAGTCACAAATGGATCAGCGGTGCAGGAGAGAAGGGGTGGAAAATTTATTAGGAAGGGGTCATCGGAAGAAGCTTTCCTGGGAGGGTTGGTTTTTATAGTGGCCGTGGTAAAGGACACAGGTTGGGGCTGTTGGAGCAACTGAAAGATGAGGAGGGAAGAAGATGCTGGAACCTATTAAGAAGAAAAGAGAGCAGGAGGGGATTTCTTTTAGACTCCATGGGATCAAATACATTACTACTCTGAATAATACCCTCATTTAGCTCAGTTGTGTGATGGATTTGAAGCTTCAAAACATAAATGAAACTAAGAGCCTAGATAGCCTAATGCTGCTATAAATTTTGACGACCTGGTTTCAAATATGATTCAGGGGACTTAGTGAAACGCGTTTGGGGATCTCAGCTCCATCCCTGTTGGGTAATTGTGCACATGACAGAAACATCACATCTTGGCATGATGCTGGCGCTCCGCCAAATGGAGGCTCCAAGGCTGCAATAGCGAGGGCAGCTGCAAGTTGTGATTTAGGAATGTTGGCTGGGAGATGTGGAGGCAGAGTCTACAAAGTTTCTGCCTAGAAAGAGTTCTAAAATAAAGGAAAGGAAAAAAATCCCCAAGTTAATTCTCTCTTATGGAAAAAGACCCATTGGAAAAGAGGCGAGTGCTTTGTGAAATTGCCAGTACCCCGTTTTCCTGGGGTAGAAGACCTCTGGCAAACACTTCAGCTGTGTTCCCCTCCCCTTTCAGGTCACATGCAATGCGTTTGGAAGACTTTTTTTACATTTTTCAAACCATAACATTAGAAAGGAGGAAAATCATCTGAATAAAAATCTGCTAGGTCAAATATGAAAGGTGGCCTAATGCGTAGCAAAAGCAGCTGCATCTGTTGATGTTGCTGTTCTAAGACTCATAGGTGCTCTCTGATCGTGTCCACCACTTGGTATCACTGACTTTTCTCTCTGTCATCCAAAAATACAGAAAAACTTAGGCTGCAAACATCCTCAACTCTGTTTGAGTAGCTCTAATTTACATGACTTAGGTAGGCGTAAAAGATGAGAAATGACCTTTTCAACATGACTTCAGATATTAAAACGATCTTACAATCTTATTATCATGAGAACATTTCGCAGAGTATTAAGCTCAATAAATTACCTTTTCCCCAAGCTGCTAACCCGCGATCCCTCAGGGGCAGCTGCAGCAACGATGTTGGTTCACGGCCTTCTTATTTTAGCTGAATTGCTTAATTGGTATGTGTTCTACATCCCCGATTGAGTATTTGGAGCACAAATGAAGGTTGGAACCTTTGCGCTAGTTATCGACTGGAAGAAAATTGATTCACGCTCAGGAGTGCAGTTGGGAGACGATTCACAGTCCTCCCTAGGAAGGAAAGATCCTGCTCTTTTCTTTTTCCCCAGATTTCTTGCAAAGGTCACTCCAGCTGAACATTGTCGTGGTTTTGGTTTGGTGGTTGCTTTTTTTTTTTGACACAGAAAATCCCTGTTGGAGAACGTGGGGTTTAGTCGCCCAGACGTGTTTGTAGCTGAACTCTGCCCTTCCCTCTCTTGGCCTCTCCTTGCTCTTTGCATCCACATTTGTCATTCATCAGGAAATGCTGCTGTGTGGGATATCCTATGGAAAACCAAGTTGGTGTTCCCCGAGTGTGCCTGGCCTTTGCTGGCTCCAAGAGAAGAGGAAGAAAGGCCTGTTGAAGAACATCTCTGCCCCAGCTCCCAACCTCAGGATGTATCCCATAAGGTGACTTTCCAAGGTCATGTTTCCATTTTGCTGAACATTTTTAGTTCAGTGAGTGAAAATAAATCCTTAAGTAAAGGTCATTGAAGAGGAAGTTCAGGAATGCCAGAAAGTGACAGCAACATCTAGCAAATTGCCATGCTGAACAAATTTAAACGAAATGCACGTGCCTTGTATTACCTAATAATTGCTCTGCTCTTTGCAATATGATCGAGCCTGTCTGTGCATCAGTTGCTGCGAATGCCTTTGTTTTTTCTGTGATCTTTGTAGCAGGAACCTGAGCTTTCTTGTGGCCTGTATTAATAGAAACATCAAAATGGCATAGATTCTGCTTTCTTTTTAATGTTCATTAAAGGGCAAACATGTGACTTAGGCAGCCTCAGCAAGATCCCCTCCGGCTCCGTGAGCGTGCCAAAACGAACGAGACGAGGCAGCCAAAGCGAGAGGCATTCCTGGAGTACAGTGCGTGTTACACGGAGTCCAGAAGGGAAACGGAAAGAAAAAGCTTAAAAGTCAGACAGACGCGGAGGGGGCAGCAGGATGTCAGCTCGGCATGTTGACATGCCACAATCTGTTAGCTCAGCCTCATTAACATGGAGGCCAGTGAAAAAGGGGTAGACAGGATTGGAGGAGGAAATTTGGCACCGTCAAATAAACCCAGACACAGGCGCCCAGGCACCGGGAGATGCTTCATCTGAGGAACAGTGTAAAATTGGAATAGAACTCAACTGTTGAATTCATCCATGAGAAGTGTGCAACCTTGAGTGCTTTGTGCAGTGAGTGGTAACTAATCTGAGAATTGGTGGGTTCCCCCCATTGCACCAAGGGACAAAAGTACAGTAGAAATTGCCATTTTTGTTTAATACATGACCAGGTAGTATGGAAGAGCTGTGACGGGTCTTGCATCCGTAATCTACCCGGCTCATGAGATCTGCAGAGTTTGGGTGGGCTTTTTGATACCAGCCGAGAGTCAGTAGCTTTCCCAGGCACTGCACAGGTTGAATATTTGTAGAGGCTTGAGCAAGTGACAATGCTCAAAGGTGATTTTAGTGTTGACTGTTACCTGAAGACACGTGATTGCCGTAGTCTGAGGAGCATAGGGAAAGGCTGGAAATTGTGGGGGTTTTTTAACTTGGCCACTTGCCTTTATTTCCTGTAATTTGTAGCACCCTACAAAGCCTTTAGCTGTCATTGAGAGTCTTGATAAAACTCACTATAAGTATTGTGAGAGATAAATAAACAAACACAGATTCTTTTCTTCTAAAAGAATAAATAGGAGGGACTGTTGCATACAAAGTCCCATGGAAGTGTCACTGAAAATTGCCTGTTGCCTGGAACACAGTAGAGAAAGGCGTTATAGTCTTAGAAACCTGTAAGGTAAAAACGTAAACAACTAAATGCAAGTTTCTATCAACATTTACAGGTGGCAACAGTTTGTAGTTCTGTGGATGTCCCAGTTGTCTGTGGGCAAGTTGTGCATTATCTTCTTTTTCCAAGACAGCTAAGATTTCAGAGCCCAAGTCAAATATCAGCATGATCAGTGACCGACCACAAAAATAAGTAAATGGAGCACTCCCCTGATTTTTGGCACTTCTGGAATGTTTTTTCTTGCTATTGTGTGGAAGAGTCTCTTGGGAGCTGCAAAATGAAAATGTTTCCTTATGTTGTCTCTTCCATTAAGTCTGGCGCTGAACTGGAGGGTTACTCTTGACTGTCAAACTGTTGGTGTTTGGGTATTTCTGGTTTGGGTTTTTTATGAGAAAGCTTCAAATTGCTTATTTAAAGTTCTCGTGCATCCCATACACACACACTGTTAAAACAAGATTGCAGACAGATTATGGTTTAAGCAGAAAAGCAGTATTTGCTTCGTATGTTGCACTGCTTACCCAGCCTTGGCATGTCGTACCACGCTGGGCTGATAGAAACAGCACAGAGCTGAGCAAATGCTTGCTTTCTAATATGACCACGTGTGGGGACACAGTGTGCCCACGTGTCTGCCTTGCAGGTTGGTCCAGATGTCCTCCTGTGCTTGCAGGATGTGACCATTTACCCTTTCCCAAAGGAGGAGACACCCTTCCTCATGAAAGTGTCCCCAGAACATGACCCTCCTGAAGGACCATGTGCTCTCCTCTGCTGGCTTGGTGACAGGAAAGAATACTCAGTTCTCATCTTGGGCCTTGTAAATGTGTTGTCAGAGTATTCTCCTTCCAAAAGGAAAAACACACACACACACACACGGGTTTTCTGGGGTCTAAATGTATTTATAACTCTTCTAATAACCCACAGGGTTATCCTCACTGGCTCTGCGCCGCGACATGCTCTGTGCTGCCGTTCATTTTGCCATGCTGATAAAAGCAGCATAGTCCTTAAAACACTTGAGATCTCTCTTCCAGAAAAGAAATATGTTTGTTATTAGGCTGTGTAGGGGAACATAAATATTGTATCGGGAGCAAGATAATATTTGTAGCTTTTATTTATACGGTGAGGGCTTGCAGCAAAAGGTCTAAGGAACAACCGAGTAAATTCCTTCTTTTTCCAGTGTCTGTATCGTGCACATTGTCTGCGGATACCTGACATCGATTCTATAGCTTACACGTTACAGAAAAGCTAATTGTAAATATGTCAACGTTTTCTTTGTCATCCCAGAAGACTCAATAATCGCTTAGATAACTTGGATGTGAGCTGAGCAGTGCTGTAGCAAGAAGTTCCAAGGCTTTGAATTTGATTCAAATTTATATGGAAACTTAGTGTCAAACACAAAGATTTTGATGTTCTCACAGTGAATTCTCTTGCCAAAGGGACAAATTCCAATATTTAGTATTACTTAGGGGGCTTTAAGTGCTGTACTTTCCATACTCAATGTGCCATCAGTTCTGTGACCTGTACAACGCCATTGCAACTGCCATCCACGTTACCTCTCCTCCTGACAGTGTCCTTTGTCACTGCATTGGTTTCACCCCAGGTTTTTACCTTTTCTGTGTTGATCTTTCATATCAAGAGAAAGCCATTCATGCGTCAAGTTTCTACACTTTCTGTCCAAAGTTTGACACTTTGGAGACCTTTTGTGGTTTTCTCCACCTTCTTGAAGCCTACTTCATTTAACAGTGATGAGTCTTCAACTCATCATTGAGCTGAAGGCAAGAGGTGTTGCTGGAAACTCAGTATGTTGTTGCAGGGTTGGGAATGTTTCTGTATTTCTTGAATGTGTTCTTCCCTTGTGCATCACAGTTTATGTGCTGCTGTCGTTGAAAGGAATAGTCAAGTTCCTAAAAAACACGAGTTCTGGTTGTTCCTCACAGGAAATGGAGAAGCAGGGACACCACAGTTTCTCAAATGCCTTTGTAGTGGTGCCCAGGCCAAGCCAGGGCATGAGCTCCATGGGGAGATGGGGGTGGAAGCATCCAATTTTTACCCTGCCAACTCCAGGCTGGCAAACCTCCCTGCTGGCAGCCAAGCCTCTGGGGCTGCCTCCGTCTGCATTGCCCAGCCTGGAAAATCTTCTAAGAAAGGAAAAAAGAGTTAAAACAAAAATAGGGGAAACATGCCAAATGGCAGCCAGTAGTCTGAGCGGAGGTTCCAGGCCAGAGACCAGCGAGTCTGAGCACAGCACAGTCTGACACACAGTCGTTAGTCACTACAGAGAAAGGACCTAATACCTTGCAAAGGAGCAGCAGATGTTGGCCAGTACTGGTGGCTCTAGGGTTTGTCAAAAGGAAAGAGCCTTCCAAGTTTCCTTCTAGGAAAAGCAGAAGGGATGACTTCTCAGGGAAATCAAGGCAAGTCAACAGAGAGTTTGCAATGGTGGAAGTCTGGTTCCACAAGCCAGTTTTTAGGGATTTCTTTTACCATTCTTTTATGTCCTGATCTCTCAAAAAATGCTTACATTTCGGGATGAAAGTTGTCCTTGTGATGCAGAGAGCAGCCGTGGAGGTGTGAAATGGGAGGCGTGGGGGTGTGAGAGCAGGCTGAGCGTGCAGAGGGGTTTGGATGTGCGATGCCGAGCAGCCACCTCAAAATCAGGCTGCAGGTGATCAAATACACGTAGCTAAAAGCTTTAGAGAGGTGTAAGGCAACACAGCACAGTACAGTACTCTTTCCTAAAAGCAACTTTTAGAGCCAGATGGAACCAGTTTTTTCAGATATCATTTGTGCAGCACATCCCAGGTTATTCTGTTCTTTCAATCTTGTAGCAAAGCCAGAAGCCTGTGTTTGACCAGTTCACATCATCCGTCAGGTCACCTAGTCTGGATCAGCAGGATTTTGAGCAGTGATGTAGCATAGTTGCTGGGTCAGTGACTGGGGCAGAGCCCTCCAAGTGACATCTTTTGGGAATAGCTGGACGGTTACTTCTTGGCCTCGTGTCCTGCACATACTGTGCATCACACCTGCATCCAGCCTTGCTTCAAGATGGTGCAAACACACTGTTTGTCTTCTTTTTCGTATTGCATCCGCAGCGGTGACTCACCGATATCCTGCCCCAGATTTCAGCATTTGACCAGCTTTACCATCCCACCATTTCTCCTTGTTAAGTTCTCTGTTCGTGACTAGGAATAAAACCAGCTACATTACAATAAATCTGTCCAAGCCCAGTGAAGGGAATTTTGAAACAGCACAGACTAGTTTATAATTGTTGTGGCCCTAGCTTTGACTTAGAGCAAAAAAGCCCTCGGGTCCGACATGAGAAAAGAGACATCATTCTAGTTTGTCCTCTGAAGCTCCTGAATGACCAGTAAGGATCCCACCCAACTTTGCAGGGCAAATATGAACTCAAAATCTGTGGGATTCTTAGATCTCTCTTTTCCTGGGAGGGGTGGGAGCTAAAAGAAGGCACAGAATGTTCTCATAAGCTTTCCCAGGGAAAATGGTATAGTCACATTGAGAAAATACACGTGGGGAAGGATCGTGCGCATAAGATCAAGGCACTGGAGAGGCAGCTCTTGGATACAAGATGCGTTTTCCTGGTAGATTCTCGTTGGAGGCACTCGTGACAGAGGTTAAAAAGAGAGGTTCGAGCAAGGGTTGTGTTTTCTCTGCTGTGCTCTCTTGGTGCACCTTTTGTGTTGGGATCCTCAGTTCAGACTCCAGCATTCGCTCCAGCATTAGGAGAGTTGTGCTTTGAAGCTGCCTGGTCCACATCGTGACCCAGGCTCCTGCGGACTGGTTAGCCATGAAGTTACAGTTATGCAAAGCCATTTCTTTGCAGAGAGTTGAGCAAGTTCTCTCCTCCTGTTTCTGGGGACAACAAGCAGACAATCATGTCAAAGCAGGGACCGATAAATGGTCATTAACGCTTGCTCTGAATGTGTTTTTCAGCGAAGAATCAATGTATATTTTAATTGCTACTCCGGAGGAAAAGGTGACTCACCGACAAAACTCCACTGCCTGTGCTGGGTGGAGCTTTGGGAGTTTGTGTTTGTTGATAACATCTTCCAGAGTGTCAGTTTTAATTAAACAAACTGACTCTAGTCTGAAATTTTCTGTAATGCAAAATAAGACAAATTTCTGCATTCAGTTGTCTGACCCATGAAGACCAGGATGTAAGTTTATCAGATGAAAGGCAAAGCGCCCTTTTCTTTTTTCTTTATGGAGGGTTGGTTGTTTTGACCATGTAGGCATCTCAGGTCGCTCAGGTCTGCTCAAAAGTATTTAAATTGCCAAGACAGCCTAAAACAAAGAACTTCCTTTCATTTCTGTTTTAATGACAAAGAATTGCATTAAATGGGAGGCGTTATCACCCTGAACCTTTGTTATCCTGGACCTGTGTTTGGCATAGAATAAACTACTGGATCAGGCTCTTCTCCAATCCTTGCTGGATATGGTGATTGTGTAATATGAAATTGTGACCTAGATTTATGGAAGTGGTAGAATACACCAATACAGCCTAACGTGTCTTTGATGGGGTCCTGGTCCTTATTTTGAAGGTGTCATTTTTAAAACCCAACTAATATTTTGCTAAAAACCTGTAAGGCAAAGGGGAGGGTTAGGAACCAAAATCCTTGCCCTTGAAAGAATATTAGAGACCCAGATTTACTTGAGAAGATTTGGAAAAAGGGAAGGAAGCACTTGGGGTTAGATTTTGTTTCTGGTGAAGTTCATGCCTCAGTGGCGAAAGATGCTACATTTGTGTTATGTAAATGAGGAGTTTGTAACGAGGGGGCTGTGGTCTCCATCACAGCTGTGGTCCCGTTCCTCTGGTGGACTCCGTGTTTTTGAAATAATTCCATTGATTTCTTGTGTTTGGGATGTTATTTGATACCTGGATGATAAGATGTTTCGGATGTGGGGACAGTGTTTACTATAGAGAAGTGTAAATTGGTCAAGAAGGAGAAGAAGAGAGTAAACAGTTAACACTTTCAGGAAACAGACTTCAAAGTTTGTTGTAACATTCTTCCTCCCTGAAAGTTCAAAATGCCAGAGTCTAAAAGCTACTCAGTACTTCAAAAGCAAAGGCATCACAGTAATGCATAACCTTCTAGATAAAGTGTCTCCTGCCAGCAGAAAGAAAAAAGTAAGAGCGAGTGTATCTGTGAGAGAGAGGCAGACAGAGGTGCAGGGTGTGATGGGCAGGATCTGGGCAACAGCTGCAGAGATGGTTTTTCTCAGTCAAATCCTAAAACAGGGCTGGAGGGGGAGCCCAGAGCTCCTAGGCAGCATTTAGCTTCATCTCATCTCTCCATATTCCTCATGGCAGGAGGTGTAATGGAGTGGGAAGCTGTTACACCCCGCTGTACAGCTGCTCCTAGTCAGCCCAGCAGCATGAAAATCGTTTTCAGCGACATCAGAGACCATACACGCTCTCTGTGTCCTCCACATTTCCCAGTATTTCCAGTCCTGTTTCTCAAAGCCGTGGCTGCAGCAGTCTCCGGCTGCTCACCAAGAGCACACAAGGCGCGTTTGGCAAGTGTGTTGCTGCATGCAGATTTTTTTTTGGAAAGCGAGTCAAAGTGGGAGCAATCACGTCCATGAATCATTGTGGTAATAGAGAAATTCTCTTCTTTATTGACCTGTGTAGCATGGCGCTGATACCAATCAGTACTCTGTGCGGCTATGGGAAGCCTCATGAACATCATTCATTAAAGCAATAAGCACCAAAAAAAGCATCTAGGCTGCATTTTGTTCTAGCTGCAGCCTTCTTGGCAAAGGGCTCTCTTTAATCCATTGCAACTGTTTAAAGTTTCATACATATATTCAGCATCATTATTATTACCCAATCACTGCACAGTCATCTTAACTGTTATTTTCCATATTAAAACCTTCATTCTCTTCCTACAAAGAGTAAAGTGTGTTACCAACAACTGACTGACCGCTGAGCAGTAGCTGCGTGATGACAGCAAACCCTGGACATTGGGGAGAGAGTAATTTCTCAGAGACCTTTGCTGTGAGACCGGCTGCAGCTTTGCCTCCTGATGCTGCTTTCTATCCAGTGGTCAATGGGACAGAGTCTAGCTGGAGGCCTGTATCTGGTGGAGTGCCCCAGGGGTCGGTGCTGGGACCAGTCCTGTTCAATCTATTTATTGATGACTTGGATGAAGGATTAGGGTGCACTGTCAGCAGGTTTGCTGATGACACAAAGCTGGGTGGTGTCACCAACTGTGCTGCCATTCAGCGAGACCTGGACAGGCTGGAGAGCTGGGCAGGGAGAAATTTAATGAAGTATAACAAGGGT
>JAOXOE010000776.1:2100004-2110845 GCA_028565055.1 Phoeniculus purpureus | reverse complement strand
TGATCCTGCTGTGGCAGGGGGATTGGACTAGATGGTCTTTTGAGGTCCCTTCCAATCCCTAATGATTCTATGATTCTGTGATCCTGTGCTTAGTCTGCCAGAGAGGGAGTTGAATTGGCATCCCTGGACATTGCATGAAAGTTGTGGAAATCTGGAGCTTAGGGACAAAGTTTAGCAGCGGGCTTGGGACTGTTAGGTTAATGGTTGGAGTCGATGATCTTGAAAGTCTTTTCCAGCCTAAACGATTCTGTGATTCTATAGGGTTAAGCTTCCTTTCACCCCTCTGTACTTGGTTCCATAGTCCCATAGAGAATAAACAGCTGTCTCTGAGGCACAAAGCATGAGCCTTCAGAACAAACTGGTGGTAGTGAGTCTGTTAGAAAAGCAGGTCTCTGCCTCCAGCTCTGATTCCAAAGCTGGGCAGAGTGACTCCTTACTTCTTCAGCCCTCTGTACCAACACATCAGTCTTCAATGATACGTGGGTACAGCGCCCAGTCAAAGCTCAGGGAAGGGCAAAGGATGGAGAACATTTTCCCTGCTGTATCACCAGATAGATGGGAGAGCTGGGTAGGTAGTTATATGGATAACTATGCAGCTAAACGTATTTCCTCTGTTCCAAGCTGTAGCAATTAGCCTGCCCTTCTCCACCGATGTGTATCAGATAGATGCTAAAACCACACAGCTCCTTTTCTCCTCAAAGGCCCACGTGCGCTTGAATATTTTGTGCTGCTTTCAGTGGCGGTACAGCTGCAGCAGGGCTAGCAAAAATCTAATGCTCGTGTAGACAAGGCCTATTTTATCAGCACACTCGGAGGTTTCTTTCATGACATTGTAGTAAAAACACCTGAGCCCTGTCTATTTCCAGATACACAGCTGCTGAAAAATGAGTGTGTTTTGTAGTGTACCAGAGACCGCCGAGACCGCGCTCCTTGGTCTATAACAAATACCACTGGAGAACATTAAGCAGCAATTCGCTGTTTCATTGGCAGGAAATAGGATGTTTCTGAAGTGTGACAACGTGTCTGTTTAAATTTTGATGAGACGCAGGTTCACCAAAGGTAATAAGGGTTTGTTAACTGTCCTGGAGTGCTTGCTGCGAGGGGAGGTGTCTCGTTTCAGCGTCAGCTCATGTGAAAAGGACATTTGTTGGCCAGTGCGGCAACACGTTGCTCATCTGTTTTGTCCGTTCCCCAGGTATTATTAAGCAGAGGGGACGGCAAAATGCTTCTGGCGACTGAGCATTTCTCATGGCTGACCACTACTCAAAAACAAGCTATTGAGACCTGCTTGAGGTGTGCACAGGAAAGAGCCCTTAATTAAAACTCAGTTGAAATTAGATTCTAATATGGGCCAGGTAGCTGAAGAGCACTGCGGGGAGGGGACACTCCGGTGTTTTATGTTAGTTCCTTACAACTGCTGTAGGGCAAGCCCTGTCCTTCCCTGTTACCGTGTGGCATGGGCTTTCTTTGTGCTGATGGCCACTTCCTTTTGTGAGGCCACTACCCTAATGTTTGAATGGTCCCTTAGGAGCAGAGCTGTGCTTCAAGAGCCCTGTGGGATTGTCAGAGTCTTGGTGGGTCGTCTCGTGCTCTTATTTGCACAAGGTAGCAGGTGAGTTAATCAGGTAGCTCCATTTCAGCGCTTGGGGGTCCTTATCCACTTGTTGTCTTCTGCTGGGAATTGTTAGCAAGATTTACCTCCTCCTTTCTCAGATGTCTGGGATGTACTTTGGACCGTTCCACATTTTTGTTTGTGTAAAGTACAGTAAAAACTGCAAACAGGAAGGATGTATGTGATTGCCTGCTGGTTATGAAAGCTCCCGTAAGCGCCAGCTTGGAACAAAGGAAGCACTGAAAAAGGCAACTGCAAAGAAGCAAAGGATTAATTTTAATGCAGTTTAGAAATTCCAACAACTTTTTTCTGAGTGTAGAATAAACATTTTAGTGAATCGAGTGAAACAATCTGGAGGAAACAGGGATTTGTGTTCTTCTTGATGGATTCAATCCAATTTTTAGTGGAAATTATCCGTCGAAGCTTTACTGAGGCCCAGATTTGCAAAAAGCAGCCCTTCATATCAAGGCTGTTCAGATGAATCATTGTTCATTATTTGTGTTATACATTAATGCCTAGTTGCTTCAATCAAGATAGATGTTCTGCCATATGCAAGCACATATTAGAGACAGTCTTTGCCAAGAGCCTTCTAGATAGCTGAAGTGGGGAAGGAATATGAGAGAGAAGGAGGAAGGGAGGCTGAGTAACAAACCAAGTGCCAACAGAGAATGTGATTTCCAAAAAAACCTCCACTGCAAGCCTGCACAGAGCTAGTGTGAAACCAGAGTTGCCTCCCCACACATCTTCCTCTAACAGCCCATCATCCGTGGACTCCCAGGACATTCGATTGCGCCTTCCCCTTCCTTGTCTGTGTTTCCTTGGCTGGGAAATCACACTGTCTCTGAACATGATTTATTAAGGCTCAAATTGAAATGTCATAAATAATGGGGTCTGAATTGGTAGAGCTGTGCTGCTGTCCAAAGTGCCGGCGTAAGGAAGGTCACAGCACATGCAGAAGAGTGTCACCTTCACAGCTCGGTTTCGTAGCCAGTATTCCTGGTCTTACCGGTTGGCTTAAGAGGACAACAAATACAACCATCACGGCAGTAGTGGATATATAGGATATTCAGCACCCCAAATGCATTATAATATCTTCATTTAGTTCAGCATTAAATACAGTCTGCTGTTATTATCTCATCTCCTCAAAGGAAAAAAAATAGAGAGACACAGATTTCTCCCACCTGTTCTGGATTACTATACTTATCCTGTGCAATTGAATCAAAAAGAGATGAAAAGAGGGTTAATTACCATATGTCAGTGTTTCAGATTCCACAGATTCTGGGAATTATGACACTATTCAAAAATTGCCAAAGATTCAGAGATAAATATTTTGCCTCTCATCAACAGGAAAAGTTCACTGGCTGGAAACGTCCCAGTGCAGGAGATCCTGTACTGAAGCAGTGGCTGCATGTTGCACCATATTCTCGGGTGGGAAATTCGATGGCTTCTGAGAACGGAGCCATTCCTGTGGGTGTTTTCCATTCCTCTGGGTTTAGTGGGCCAAGCTGGCCACTGGATGTTTTGCAGTTAAAGGAATAAGATAGTAGAGGGTTTGGCCCGTCTCTTCAGAGGTAAGACTCATTTATCATGACTCCACTGCCTGGTTCCTAATGCACCCCAGGGCAGGTCTGCACTCAGCCAGACGTGAAGGTGTCTTGGAGATTAGAGACAGTTTATCTTTCACTAAAACATCCAATCTTGATTTTCAAGTGTTTCAAGGTGTTGTGGTGTTAGTGATGGATTTCCACATTCAGACACTTGCCTTCTGTCTTTGACATGAGGTACATCTGCCATATCATCTACTCCTTACTTCTTTTTACTCATAATCATGATTTAATTTATTCCCCTATTTCTGTAGTAGTTACAAAAAACTGTAGCATTTCTCTCAATTTTTGCTAGTTATAGCTAGGTGTTTCGGTGACTGAATAGTACCCCATTCTTTTTACATTTAGGAAGACAAAGCCCACTGAGGGAATAGCCTTCATTTCTGCAGCCTTTTCCTTCCCATTTCAGAAAACACAACAGTGGTGAATGAATTGGACACTCCACCAGCAGGGAAACTGAGGCATGGCTGAACTTGGTGGTTTGCTCAACCTCCTGGGGCTCTGTGGCTCAGCAGGATCTTTCAGACAAACTGGGAAACTGATAGGTACTGTGGGGCCCCCTGAGAGGCTTTCACATCTTCTTTTCACCTGCCTTTCCTGCAAAGAAAGGTGTAAAACAGGATTGCTTTCACGAGATCTGCATAAAGAAGGCAGCTGTTATCAAGCTCTGAATAGACCTGATTAATCAGATGTATCCACACTGGGATGTTTTGTGCCTTGTGTGCAATTTGGAGTTGTATGTTTTTAACTCTAGCACACCTTAAAAACCTCTCTGGATAATTCTGCGTAAGTCTTCTCCATCGATCATATGGAATTTTTCAGCTGAAATCTGCTTTCCATTTACTTTTCACCTTCAAATTGCAGTTCCCCAAGGTCCTTTATAGAGAACTATAAATTGTAGATAGACGTTTTTGATTCTTTTTATTCAAGCTTAATATCTTGCTCAGTTAGTGAACCCTTAGGAATTGCCGTGTGGCCCCTTATAACCGGGGTGGTAATAAAGTGGCGGATTTGCAGAAACCCTATAAAAATGTGTGCAACGGTAAATTGTATTTAGGCTACTACTGGGGAGAGAGGCATGAATGTACAATTATGAGAAGGATGTCCCTGAAGAGAGATTTCAATCCGTTGCCATAGTCTAAATCCTCTATCTTGTGGTGCACAAGGTAATTCAGGCATAGAGCAGAGGATTTTTTTTTCTAAAGAGATTATATTACCCATCTCCTCTGTTGATGGATTTTATTGCACAGGTTCACTGAGAGTTTTATTATTGCATTACTTAATCTGTTTTTGAGGTTCCTGAAACATTTTAAATATAATAATGAGTTCAGCTGTATGCCTGTGCTTGGCTCCTCTCAATCTGTTACCAAGGCAGAGCTGGCCAGCCTGGGACCCCACAGTCGGCAGCAGCGAGCCAAGCCAACTGCTGGGGCAGATCCCTTCGCGCTGACTCCCCAGAGAACGGCATGAATGTTAAACAGACTTGTCGGATATCATCTAAATAACAGATTCCAGTCCTTCGCCTTCTTCCAAAATAGGGCAAGGGCGAGTTATGACAAAGATGGAGAGAAGGCTTTGGGACGAACCCGTGATTGGCAGGCTGCTTCTGCCTCTGAAGTTCCTTGTGCCACATCTGATTTTAAAAGCCAGCTGCTCAGATAACGAAGTGTCATTAAGAGGCATGACACTTGTCATACCATTTTAAAGAGGTGTTGTGGTGTTACCAAAAAAAAAAAAGGCATTCTCGTGTGGAAGTCATGGGATAACATCCCTCTTAATACCGTGATAATGTGGAAGTCAGTTTATTTCTCTTGAAATAGATAAGAACTTGTTCCTAATCAACAAGAGCTTTTATAGCGTGTTGATAGCCTTGATTTTTAAATAGGACTTAATCCAGACCCTTTAAAAATAAATGGGTTTTTTCATGACAGGTTTGGGGTTTTTTCACAGAAAAACCACAGGATTGTCCCTGCCCAGCTGCGTAATGTTTTTGTTGTTCTCAGAAGAGCAGGAGAGGCAGCTATGTCTGTTGTAATAGCTCAGCATTCGTACCTTCTGTTTGCTAAACCAATCTGAAGGCAGCATGGGAACATAGATCACTCTTACAGTGCATTCCCTTGCTGCCAACGTCAGAAACGATACAGTGTTCTGGTAAAAGAGCTGCTTCCACTCACAGCAGCTGCAGGTTTGTGATGCCAGCTGTAACAAAACACAAACGTGAGAAGCAGCTCTTCATTCTGAATTGCAGCCCATAGTTCAGGTGTGGCTAACAGTGCTTTTCCCAGCAAACTTTCTCTCCTCTTCGCAAGGGCACAGCACCTTGCGTTTGCCTGGCAGATGTGTGTTTGATAGAATGACATTGCTCTTGAAATACACCGCAAGGCTTGAAAAGTGCATGAGTTCACTGAGTTGCCGAGGCTGTGTTGTGTGGCAGCATTAGGGGCTTACAGAGACTTCTGCAAAGGCAGAGAATCTGAGATGAGGCACCTCAGGCTTTGGAGACCTCTTTGTTACTGCCTGGCTCTGCCAGTGCTTAAGGTTCATGCCTTGTGATGTCCCTAACATCGGTGCATTTGGCATTCACCAATAGCCATTTCTTTCTGTGAGGAGTGTCCTTCTAACTGCAGCCTCTTAAGTCCACCTTGCTTGGATGCTTAGAGTGACAGTGTGATGGCCACTGACAGGAGCACAGTGACATGTTGGTCTTCATCAAGTCTCTGCTTGTCTCTGTTATCTGCTGGAAACAGCGAGAACAGCTGCAGACTAGTGTGAGGAAGAGGAGGATGGTTGTGACATTTGTGAGGAGGCAATTATAGCCTGATGTCCTGTGCTGGGGGCAACACTTCAGTGTGCTGGTTGGACAGTTTCACTGAAATGCCTACAGAGAAGCCCAGGCCGGCACATTTTTAGTCTGAGCTCCAGAAGAGAACGTTCCTTCAATGAAGAGCTTGTGAAATGTACAAAGCTAAAGCACTGATGGCAAAGACCCATCCAGAACAGCACAGGCAGTGGGAAACTTCAGTGCTTCACCAGCTGGTCTGAGTTAGTCTTTCTCTAGAAAAGGGGTGAGAACTCCTCAGGCTTTTACCTGATTTTTCTTTCCACTGCAACTGGTATTCACCACACCAGGTGTGAAGATGTTTATTAGGTAGCAGTTGACACCATTGCAGCTCAGCGGGTTACCCATCAAACTATAAAATCACCCTGGAGTTGATGCTTGGCCCACTGCAGTAGGGAGCGACTGCACCATCCCAGGGGCACCCTCAGGGTTTTCCATGGGCTGTGGTCTGTAGGACAGAGCCTGCAGAGGACTAGCATGGCTGAGGCAAACAGCTGAGCAACTGCATTTGATTTCTTCTCTGGCTTTATTTTCTTTTTCCCAAATGAAAACACGATTACCTGCAGCAACGCAAAGTTCTCTCAACGAGAAGAGTTTTCTGCACACTACAGGGCTTAACGAATCCAATTTGAAGCTGTTTTTTCATTAATAGAGGCCAGTAGAAATTAAGGCGAATGCATGCAAGTACAGACTTCTAACAGCTTGCTTTATTTCGAAGTAACCCCTCAAATGAGTTGGCTTCAAAGTTTGTATCCATGGCTTACAAATAAGGCTTAACCTGAATAAGGCAGTACTGCTGGCAAGTGGCTCCGATTGAAGTCTTTCTTGGCACATTTTCCTGTGGACTTAACACAGTGAATGAGCTGGTTTAGCATCTAGTGTCTGAAAGTGGGGTGAACTGAAATAATTTTGTCCTACTATGAAGATGATCTAGTAGCTGGATTTTAGAGGAACTGTGTCTCCGAGCTCTCTGAAGTTGCTTTATTTTGCAGTATAGTGAAAACAAATCTGCTTAGTTCTTAGTATTTTTTCTTTTATCACCAAGACAGCTTCCTTTCTGTGTTAGTTGTGCCTCGCAGTGTTCCTGATGTGGGTGAAATGGCAAGTGTCAGACTTGCGTGTTCAAAAGTTCCCTAGGGATTGCATTCAGCACAAGCAATGCAGCCTGTGACTAGCAATCTCTGTGCTATAGGCCACACCAGTGAATGAGAAAAAAACCTGGATAGCCAGCTGAAGGCAAGGGAAATGTTCTCCCATTGCATGGCTGAGGACAGTTAATCTGGCAGCCTTCGTTAGTCAGTGCTTAGCTGATAATGAGTCGCAGCAAATGGTCTGCATTCAATGTAAACTCCTCCGTGTGTTTGAATGTTTCACCAGTCCACTGTACAGTTTAAACTTTATGCTTCTAATTTTGCTCAATGGAAACCAGATGAAATGAAAACAGCAACAGTCAAAAGAAAACACCGTGTTTGAAATATAGGCCTATGAGCAAGGAAAAACCCTGACTGTTTCCTAGACCCAGATGAGTCACTAACGCTCTGTAAGACATGCCGAAATCACTTGAGTACTCTCCATCTTTTATTAAGCTCAGCAGGAAAAGAGCTTAAGCCGTGATAACACTGACCCTGCAGCTGCATTCTTGCCTTGGGTAAATACATGTTGGATGGAGGACACCGTGATTCCAAGACCAGACTGGTGCCATTGACCATGAGTCAGTCGCTGTTCTGGTGGTTTAGCCTGGGTTATATTCTCCTCTGCTACACCCTTGGCCACCATCAATTTGACTGTTATCTGTATAGAGTTTCCTCTTTGTGGTGGCTGTGTAGGAGGCTGAATTTTGGTTCTCATGAAAGTAAGAGGGTGAGCAGTAGCCACACATGGTGCATGCAGGTGCTGCGGGAGCCATCCAGTCATAACTTTCATCTGCACCTCAACTCGGACCTGAAACTGCCGCGGCTTTTTGACACAGTGGAGTATGACACAGTGGAGTCAAACTGCAGCCACTGTGGATTCAGTGATACCGACCTTCCTCGTGTTTTAGGGATATGGAGGTGCTTCCACAGAGCTGAGTCTGTGATTATGAATCTTATTTGCATTACAAGTGGAGAAGGGTCATTTCTTTTGAACCTGGGACTTTAAAATGTCAGGGTTCGATCTTAGTGCAGTTTAAACATATTAGCAATTAATAAACAGAAATAAAACTCCTAAATGAGTGAATCCTAGGAACAGACGTGATTTAGCTCTTCTCTTGTTTGGTAAAGGGTTTTTCATCCTAAGTTTTAGCTCTTTGTTCGGACTTCATGTTGTAGATTGGACCCAAACCTGAAAATTAAAAAAGATTAAAGTCTCAAGATTTTAGGGGAGAGGGAGTCTCTCTGTGGTGCATTGTAAGTTCTCCCCTTATTCCTGAGGTGAATACGCCTTCTGAGTGGCAGATGATAAGCTTTTGATACTGGACATTTTATTTCTTTGCAAAGCCATTTCTAGCACTGTTTCAGCTAAAACTTGCTGGTTCCGTAAGTATCTGAGAAAAGCAGGAGAGACCCTCTGCCTGAAAACATAAATGATGCACAGTCACCAGGTCAGTCTTCTCCCTTGGAGGTTTAGATACAGGATTTCTGGTAAAGTAGAAACCAAATTGGTCACGCTGGTGGTACTGGTGACTCATGTATAGACACTTTCATACTTAAAAGTAGAACAAAGAGGTGCAGTTTGCTATGTCTGCAGCATGCTGAGGGTTTTGGGCCAGGAACAACAGACAACAGCTGCCCTGACTTCCCCATAATGTTCTCAGTGAGGAGCTCCAGGGCACAAACCAAGCTACAAATTGGTCAGCCTCTGAGATACTGATATGAAAAGCTACAGGGTTCTATTCTTTAGTCAAAACTTCTTTGTTGCTTTAGCTGCTATGTGGTCTGACAGATTTCACCTGCAACTTTGCAGTGATCTGAAATGAAAGGCAGCGCTTCTGACCGTGGCAGGAACAAAAAAGGATTGCAAGGGAAGAGCAGGCAGGGGAAGAGACAAAAAAAAAGAGAAAGAAGAAGAAGGCACATGGCAAGAGTGAGAACTTTGAAACAAATGGTTTGCAAAGGACTCGCTAGCTGATACTGAAAGGAAGTGGTGAAGCTCAGACACTCATTTCAGACGGAAGCTGGTCAGGATCTCAGTAACCCCAGTGGGTGTCTGCACCAGTGGGAGGAAACACAACATCACTGTAGGATTGACTCCTGAACTCTGCTCTGTTGCTCTTAAATGTAGAGTCAGAAATTATTGCAGAGGTATTTATTTCTTTTCTTTTTCACGTAGGGGTCACCACAGTGTCGCGTGATGAGAAGGTGAGAGATGAAGTTGCAGGAGCAGCAAATGGCTCTTGACTTCTTCTGGGGTGTTTTATCAAGCTGGGTATTTTCTTTGGAATCACAAAGTATCGTTCTGTTGGGGTCGTGCTGGAATCAGTCTCAGATTGGCACCAGAAATCAAACTTCCAGAATGCTTCCCACCCAGTGCTGAATTTTCCAACAGGTCTACAGAGCACTGAAACAGCCAGGTGTGGATGGGGTTTGCTGGTGTAGTCTGGCCAAAGGATGCAATGAGCACAGTGCTGGCCTTAGCGAAGTTAAAACAGTAATTTTGCATCATCTCTCTATCCCTACTCACTTCTCTCAGCAGATGCAGACAAATGTCTGAAAGATATTTCCTGCAACAAAAATATGTGTCCCAAGTAGAAGAAGCTTGTTTGCTCAGAGAAGTGCAGTCAGGGAGCAAAGCGTGCAGGAGAACAGCTGGGAAGAGCACTGTTGTGCCTTGTGGCTCCCAGAAGAGCCATGAGGCGGTGGCGTTGGAAGGCTGCATGCCTCCGCGCTGTGATGTGAGAACTCAGTTTGATTAGCTGAGCATAGAGCGGCTACAGGCTCACAGAGCAGTGTGGCTACTTGAGAGAAACATGTTGAGGGTAAGTGCGCTTCGTCTTCCTTTATCAGCAGTCTGAGACTCAGAGCCGATAAAGGCAATGTGCTTATTTACTTCTCCTTTGGCGTTTTCTCTCGTTTACCATGCTTCCTCTAAACATCAGCAGGTATCTCCCAAAGACCAGGATGGCGCTCAGCAGCAGCAGCTTATAAAAGACGAGAAGGAAGCGGCTGGCATTCCTTCCTGTCACTTCCTGTAAAACAAAGATTTAATATTCTGAATAACTTTTTGCTTTTAGAGTAGAAGTCTAATCCCATTGCTCTTCTAGGCAGGGAAGTGCTGGCAACAGTTGAGTGAAATCTCAACAGATGTGAAGGTGAAAGTATGTTGGCTGGAGGTTTTGCTACTTCTCCAGAGTCCGTAGTTGTCAGGAGCTTAGAACTTCTTGATTTTGGTGGCAAATGCTTTGGAGAAAGACAGCCTAGTTACCAATTCTTCTACTTCACTCATCTGAAAATGATGTGAGTGTTCAGTCTCCTGCTTTAACTGATGGGCTGTATCACAGAATCGCAGAACATTAGGGATTGGAAGGGACCTTGAAAGATTATCCAGTCCAATCCCCCTGCCAGAGCAGGATCACCTAGACTAAGTCACACAGGAACACATCCAGGTGGGTTTTAAGTGTCTCCAGAGAAGGAGACTCCACAACCCCTCAGGCAGCCTGTTCCAGTGCTCTGTTACCCTCACTGTGAAGAGGTTCCCTCTCATATTTGTATGGAACCTCCTATGTTCTACCCATTGCCCCTTGTCCTATCACTAGATGACATTGAGAAGAGCCTGGCTCCATCCTTCTGACACCCACCCTTCAAATATT
>JAOXOE010000776.1:2083590-2099904 GCA_028565055.1 Phoeniculus purpureus | reverse complement strand
ACATTAATGAGGTCACCCCTCAGTCTCCTCCAAGCTAAAGAGACCCAGCTCCCTCAGCCTTTCCTCATAAGGGAGGTATCTACTTCCTTCATCATCTTGACTCCTAAAGGCTTAGCACTGGGAAACGTAACCAGATGTTGCCTTCCAGTTCTAGTCCATATGACAAAATACTGGTAAATGCCTCTGTCACAGCCACAGCTCTTTTGGGTGTAGTGGTACCAGCACTAACAAGAGCAATCCTTCCCAGGTTCTTGAGTCATAAGCAGCAGTGTGGTGTTACATACGAAACTAAGCGATATGAGTCAACCTCAGGTATAGGAAACACCTGCAGACCATTCAGCCTAGGAAATTCTGGCCCTAAAGAAGAGTCTAATTTCAAAAGAATACTTTGGGGTAGAATCAGTGTGACCTTTGGCTCCACTGAGCCTTAAACACTGCCATGGCTATAAGAGATTTTCCCTTGTTTTTAAGGATATTTTTAAGTAAAGGTTCTTTCCTAACTCAGGCATATGTTAAATCTGCATGCTTGTCAACAAGGCTTTCTGGGAAGGGAGATTGCTTCAAAGATTGCCTCAAATTCACAATTCAGGCTTCTGTTCTGTGCTCTATTGAGTGGTCTTTGTCTGAGGATCGGTGAAGAGAGACTATGCATGTGACTATTAACCTGTCTATGTCCAATCGTCTGGACTTTAGAAGCGGTTGTATAGTGAGAATTTTGATGCAGAATAACGTTTTGAAGCGTGATACCATGGATTAGGGAAGTTTTTGATTTGAAGAATGATTCTTAGTGACTCACCTGAGGGGTTTCTCTTTATTAAACTAACAAGGAAAGAAAACATTGAGTGGTTTAGACTTTGAAGACCTCATCAAATTCCTGCTTCTGCTATGGTGAATTTTATTAGGTGAAGGAAGGAGATTCACATGATCCTAAAAGCTTTTGTGTTGCACTCGTTTCTTGTTAGTCCACTAACTGGCCTCATTCTCCTCACACTTGATCTATGACTGACCTACGTGTCAGCAATCAGCAACTCCTCTTTGTAACCTTTAAAAAAAACCAGCTGAGGTCTGATAAAGACTCAGCTAACTTGCAAAACATCCACATGCCTAAAGCCAGATACTTGAAAAGAGATTTTTAGATCTTCTTGGAAGCTGTGACGAACGTAGGGGGATATTTCTTCCCAGTTAAAGATTGGCATTTTGGACTGCAGAGAGTCCTGATAAAATTTCTGTGACTGACAAAGTTTCCCTGGAGCCCAGTGACTGATTGTCGACACACAGATATATTTGGACACTAGCTTTTCTGTACATCAGATGAACCATCCCAGTTCCTGTGTGATGAGCAGATCAGCGTTGCAAGTGGTGCCCTGTCCTTAGGAGAACAGGCATTTTAGCGCTCAGGTTTTGTTGTAAACTGGGTGAGTGATGCTGGAAGACACTGTTGGCCAGTGAAAATACATTGACAAGGTCACATGTGGCCTATAAAATTCCCGTTGCTTTTAGATCCAGCTGACAGGCATCCTTTAGACTTGAATATTGCTGTGTAACCTTCCTAAGGACCTCCAGAGCTGAAATATTTGACAAGAAAACTGAAGCTCAACACCAAGGTCTTCCCTGCTCATGAATTTTTCATGTCTTTGTTTGAAAAATGCTAGGCAGTAAAACCCTCTTGTTATCTCTGCTGTAAGGCGCAGTAATTAACATTCACACTGCAAAAACCCCAAAACAAAACAAAAAGAACTGTCCTGTTTCTGTGGAAGCTCAACTACTTTGTTGATTTTATCTTTCGGGTTTGCTTGCGCAAGCAAATTGCCCCCCCACTCACACTCTCTTGTGTCTCGTATTTGGTCTTACAGATCCCAACAGCAGTGTCGTGGAAGTCAACCAAATGTAGACCATTGATTATGATCAGGTCAGGATTCAGCCTTGAATCCTGTATCTTCCTGTGAAACAAGATCCTTGGCATTCTTAGTCCTTTCCTTTTGCAGTTAGGTGCTGATAGACTATTTTGTCGTGATTGGTTTAATGAAAGTGATGGTGTCTTACACTTGACAGCCAAGGCTGAAACACTCCTGTGCAGCAATGACTCCATCCCGCTGTGCTCTTCCATCCTGAGTTTGTATCAAATTGATACCCTGTGTCACAGTTCCGTTAAAATCTTCACATTTGATGTTAGAGTCAGAACAGATCTTGTGCAGGAGAAGGGTAGAACAGATTGATGCACGCTGGCACGCATCCAGACGTGCCTTGATCTCATACTGGAATCCTAATAAAATATTACCAGTCTGAAAATTGTCTCAAGTTTATCTGAAAGCCTTTTAAATATGTAAGAGTACTCCCTGTCCTTAGAAGGTATCACCTTTACCCAATGCAAGCCTTGGCGTCTTCCAAGTGTCACTGTTCTCAGGAAATGAGGCTTCCTGCTTCCCAGGACTGCGCTTTACAGTCCCTTCTCTCATCTGTGCTCAGTAAGAAATACAACCAGAAGACAGACAGGTGAGATCTGCATTCCGCAGTCTTCCTGTAGTAGCTCAAATGGACTTTTCATCTTGTTAACACTCCTCATATCCTGCGACGGTGTCTTGGAGTCCCTACTACAAGTTCTGGTAGATGATTATGAAGATCAAACCTTCTGTGCAACTGTTGTCTGCTCCTGCCAAGCCTGCTGTCTCTTTATATCGAGCAAGATAGAGGTCACAGTCTGAAACCAAATAACAGATGAATAAGCTTCTTTGCATGGTTTATTATTATATAATGACCATGACTCTGATTGAAGAGTGTGGAGCAGCCCAGAACAGTAGTTCCAGACTGTTAACCTAAAAGTGAAGCACAGTTTTCCCACTCACTGATGGGACTTCCTTGGCTTAGAGCTTGAGGAAATGTGCATGAAACAACCCTTTCAAGCCCTGAAGTTGGCAGAAACCAGGAACCTACCCCACCATCCTCTTCTTCCCCACTAACCCAGAAACACTCTCATCCTGCACTCTGAACTTCATTCCCCATGTTTCAGCTTAAAAACTGCACTGATTCGGTTGAACTGGAACCTGAAACACCATCTCTTCCCTGATGGATCAAGTTGATGTGTGCCGTATGTGTCTACTCATGCTGGTCTCCAGGTGTGTTGGCAGTGAGCAAGTGTTGATGGAAAGGCAACTGCGTAGCTTGACTTGACCTGTTTGATGTGAGAAGCTGCATATTGTGCACAAAGAGCGGATTACTGTGTGCTGTGAAGTAACACAATGGCTTTAACTCACTCACAGATAGGACAGCAGGTGTGTAGGAACAGTTAACCAGTACTGAGTTCTCTGGCAAACTTTCCTAACCCCTAATTATTAGCTGCTTTATCAATGAATATCTGAGCAATCTTTCTTTTTTCTACTAAATGGAAAATCCTGAGTCTGGCCCTTACTGCTGCTGAAAGAGAAATGAGTGTGCTGATTACCTACATGCCAGTCGCTCCACCAATTCAATGTAGGAAAACAATAGCGGTTTGGAAAATGTGTGGTTCATTTGCATTAAGAGGGAAAAAAGAAATCTTTATTCAAAGATAATTATTGCTTAAGAACTTGCTACAAAAATACCAATGGATTTTTCTTTTAAAATATTGTTTAATATTCATAATTTGTTACAGCGAGTAGAAGTACATATACCTACCCATCTGTCAGAGGTAGGACTTGTGAACAATAGACACTGTTCTGCACGGGAAGTGCAAAAAGCTTTAGCTAGGATGAGGGTCATTATCATCATTAGTATTATCATTTTATTCCTCCTTAAACTCTGAAATAAATTGAACTAAGACTTTTCAACAGTTAAGAACCCGAGGGAGTTTAATTAACCCGTTGAAGAAAAATTCACTACAGAGTTTAGGACTGATGAGAACAAATTTAACTTAATGTATTTTGGTTGTTAAAAGCAAAATCCGTGGAACAAAATCTTCTGAACATCATTTTTTCTAGCCTCCCCATGATGTTGAAGAGCGTTAAGCCTTTAAAAATTGTCATTAATGTATGTCAACTCCCCCAGTTTCATTTTCTAGTGACTTTGAGCAGATGTGGTGCACATTTATAACCAGCATATGATCTTCGCCATCTGAACATTCATAATTTTATGAAATAAGACCCTTGAGACGCGATGTTTTATTCCCTCAGGGTGAGATGTACCCATGAAGTGACTCAGATGGAAAGCTTGTATCTGTTACACTGACTAAACTTTCTCTCTGTGGTGGCACCAAGACTGTCAAATCAGTGGGCGGCGGGGTTTGATTGGCAGAACTGTTCTGAAGGTCGTTTTGCTCAATGTATTCAAAGTGAGACAGATGTGCCTTCTTTTTTTTTCCCCCCACTTCTTACTCTGATTAATTGCCTCATTCAATTTCAACTCTATTGCAGTTAAACATTAATTCAGTAGGACTTAATAATGTATTCATTTATGATCTTGCTTGTGCATTAATGACAATGATTTGCTGTTTTTTTAATTATAGGGATCCATGCAATGCGTATTTTACATCCACTTACAGGAAAATGCTGTACGCTCTTGTTCTTTCATGTCAGATAAATTAAACACTCAAAGAAGTGCTGAAGTGCTTTATGAAATATTTCATTCTAAATATTTGCTGCAAAATATCTATCGCTACAGCCTCTAGCTTTAAAAACACTTGGAAAAGATTTGTATTTACCTAGGGATTACAGCCTTTCATGTGTTCTGTGAGTGGTAGTCCTAGACCTCTACAAGAGCGCACTACAGGAAAGTGTGCATCCTGCTTAATAAGGAGGTGCCTTTGTTTCATTGGAACACTAATTAGGAGGTTTGCTTTGTTTTGGCTTTCCAGTAATTCAGGCATTGGGGGATGAGTGGTTTAATGTGGTTTCTGCATCATGACTATGTGCCTTCAAACCATTGGGCTTCTCCAGCTGACCCCTGCCCCCCAAATACTGGTTTTGAAGTCAGCTCATAAAGCATTTGCAAAGCTCGAAGTGCAACTGCATTGCATCTGTAGTGGCTTTAAGTCTGCATATTTTTTGTATTACTGGGACTTTCCTTGGTCACATTTCTTACTCCATAAGACATCCCACAGTACGAAACCAGTTTTTGTTCTCTAAGCCTCCACGTCTACTTCTGAATCATTATGGAGACTAAAAGTAAATACTCATGCAGGGATTGTCTCATTGTTTTGTGCCTACATGTCATCTTTGTCTTATTTCACAGCATAAGGTAAATAACCATCACATGCAGTCTCTGCTCCACAGATATGGTCATCCAGTCTTACTTAGTCCTGGTGTAGAGTTAGAACTACATGTGTTCTCCGAGGGCCACTGGGCACAGCTACCTACCGAAACTTTGGTCTCATTTCAGATATAGCTCGACCTGGAAGTATTCGTTTGCCTGGTAATCCTTAGCTGGTTATCAGATTATGCACTAACAGTTTTCCCGTGGCCACATGAATACTACACGTGGTTCCTGCTAGAGTAATTACTTAGTGTAGCTTGAAAGGTCTGATCACCTACTGCTAAAATGACACTTTAATGGAGATTACAGTTTTCCAACTCCAGTGTTTGGTAGCTTTAATTAAGCAAGAAAGGCCAGATCAGTAGCAGAGTCAACTTCTCTCTGTTGGATGGCGTTCTTCTGTTTTGATCCTGAGCTCTGTGTTGGTCCCGTGTGAGTGATGTATTGGGATGGCCTTTCTGCTAGAAATGATTTTGCATATTCTGCTCTCTAATAAAGAAAAAGGATGCTGTGCGTCGCGTATTGCTCATCTGCTGCAAGTTTGATTCTTTCTCCCCATCCCAAAGCCCAGTTATAAAATTTCTGATGAAAGCTAGGGAGTAATTTCTTCTTTTTTTCCCTCTCTTTCCACATTCCAGTCTGAAGCCACATCTTTTTTTCCCCTTACACATGTCAAACTAGGTATGTTTTCCATTTTCATCACCGCACAATGGCTTTTGGGAAGGTATTTCTGTATGTTTCTCTAAGGTCATTAGATATTAATGTTTTGGTTCAGCAAATATTTACAGATTCCTGAGCTGAGACATCTCTATACCTTATGAGCCACTGGGAGTGTTTTTGGTGATGGTAGAGGGAGGTGCACCAGTGCTTTTCAAATAATTACCAGCAATATCTTCGTCTCTTGAATATCTTCATCTATCTGTCTGAAATATTTTCACTGGGGTATTGAATTCTCAGCCTTTCTCTCTTTTATACATTTGTTTATCTGCATGAAATTTAAAGTATTTCTTAGCGTCTCATGGGCTCTTCAATCTTTAAGCAGTCAGTTTAAACTTCTGCACAGTTTTTTATTTACTGATCTGGATTGCATTGGGGCATCAACCAGCCTAATCCAGAAATTCTAATTAGCACTTCACATCTTCAAAGCACTGTACAAACGTGAACTAATCATATATTAATCAAGCTGAATTTTATGTTGGCTTATGCAGTCTTTCTCATGTGCTGTGCATTACACCCTGTCACATTATCAGCCACGGTATTTGAGAGATGAGTCCAAGCTCTTCAGCTTTGTGGCCTTCAGAAGACAGGCAATTGTCTAAAAATAACTCCTAGTCCTTTTCTTCATTGTCTTTAACATTTGGTGCGATCATTAGTCATTTGAAAAATTGCTGTCCTTATTTCTATGGATTATCCAATGATGATTGCCCTAATGTGTTTACACTGATTTCTGCTTATTCCGACTGTTGATTCACTTAGCTGTTTTCTGTCAGTGTGTGGGTTCCGGGGCTGCTAAATTGCATGCAGTATTGGTTTCATCTAAAAAAAAAAAAGCATTTGTGCCAAAATTGATTCGTCTTCATTGAGCCCGTTTAATTAATTTGGAATCTCTCTACTTGCTAGTTGTTTCTAAATAAAATAGTGAGGAGTTGTTAGGATGCCACTAGCAGGTCATTTAATGAGCGCGCTAGCACTGTGCCAGGGCTGGCTGCTATAAATGCAGCCCTGTTGCTAACGCAGTGGTTCTGATTCACATTGTCAGGTGCGACTTAACTGCAGGGCCTACAAAAAATGAAACCACAGTAGGCTTCTTTTTAGTAGTCACTCCGTGAGGAAAACAAGCTAATTTAATTGTGAGGAAAATTAGCAAGAGAGCATCTGATAAAGAGTCCTGCTCTCACACTGTGGGTCAAGGTTTAGAAGCCAGTCCTGTGGAATGTGAGCTCCAACACTGCCCAGTGCCACCATAGCATTGTAAAAGCTGTGTCCTAGAGATTTCCAAACTTCAGATCCATTTTAGTGGAGCAGTGTTAAACACCACAGGTCGGCAGTGAGCAGTGGAGGGGCTGAGGTGCCAGGGGTTTGGGAGGTGCTTCAGGAGCCTGGAGGTTTTCAGGTTACTCAAGAGGGTTTTCAGGTTTTCAAGAGGGAACGGGTCCAAGTTGCAACAGGGTAGGTTTAGACTAGATATTAGGAAGAATTTTATCACAGAGAGGGTGGTTAAAGCACTGGAATGGGCTTCCCAGGGAGATGGTTGAGTTGCCATCCCTGCATGTGTGTAAGGATCGTTTGGATGAGGTGTTGAGGGATACGGTTTAGGGATGAACTTGTAAGGTAGGGTAGATGGTTGGATTCGATGAGCTCAGGGGTCCTTTCCAACCAGAGTGATTCTGTGATACTGAGCGTTCTAGAAACCTGTAATTCACACTGGCTGCGCTCAGAGGATTATTTCTGATCTGATCCTCTATTACACCACACCGGCATGATGTAATTTGCTTAGACATTACCATGCTAATTACATGTTAACTTTCCATACTTCCCATGTACTACACATCCCGGAGGAAAATACTGTATTCAGAGCAAGAAAGATTTAGAGTTCATACATTTAAAAGGATGCATAAAACTTGGGCTGGCACAGAGTATTAAAGTGATGTGTCTTCCTAACAACCAAGATAAGCGGCATTGTGTTGTTGCTGTAGGATTTTTTCCATCAGCCTTGGTTGGTTAGTTGAGATATGTTAGGCTGATGGTTCCCACTCAGACATCTCATTGATTTGTCATCTTTTTTTAGAAAGGAAAACTTCTGAGAACAGATTGTGCTGAAAACTTTCATGAACTAATTGCGGAAAGTACAAAAACTTGTGTGTGGACTCGAGTTACAAATCCAGTTAAGGGCAAAATAAACTTTTTGTTGGCATTTAGTGGCTTGGTGCTGCATTTCTGGACACTAACGTTACGTTGATTCCGATCCATAGAGTGAATGAGGAAATACTGTGCATTTGTCAGGCACAGCACTGTCCTTAGAGGTCATCAGATAAGCAAATAAGAAAGTGATTTCTCACTTCTTATTTTCTTTGTGGAATTACTAGTAATGCTGAAGTGCCTTACGCATCGTTACTTGTTCAATGTTCTTCGTGTAAAAAGGAGAAGTGTGGAGGTTTCGTGAAAGGTTTTTAGCTAACCAGAAATTTGTGGAAATAGAAGGAACTTACTTCAAGCAGTTTTCTAATGAAAAGTTCATACTATTAGACATTTCCTTCACCAGTTCATAGCGGTGTTCTCAAAAAGACAACTGTGTGATGAAAGATGCATCATCTCTTTCATTCAAGAATCAAGACAATCAAGGCACAGAATCACACAGCAAATTGGTCAAGTTAGGAAGTAAATTTGGTTCTTGCTTGCGCTCTTGTCTTCCAACCAGAGAAGGCTCACGCTCTTGTCTTCGTAGCTTTGAGAACCGTAAGTGTAGGAGCAGCAGAGCAAAAGAAAAAGTGAATGTTACTGGTAATATTTGTAATAAAATTAATAGGAGTTGTTTTATTAACTTCTGGTTCAGTACAGGGGTGCTTTTATACCTTCGCTGGTGAAGGAACAGCCAGGCTGAAGAAGCAAACATCTAGCAAAGGTGGCTTATGTGCAGAGCAATGTCTTGCTCTGCTTCACTAATGGTAACTATGGCAACCTCAGGACATTAACTTATGCAGTGATTGCAAGTCGTGAGCATCAAAGCAACTAATTAGGGAGACAAATGGGAAGTCTTGATGGATTCTTCCATCAAGATCAAAGCTTTATAGAAGTTTTTCATTAATTTGGGAACAAGCACTTGAGGTTATTTGTATGTTCTGTTAGGCTATTGGTGAAAATTTGGGACCAAAGCTAGATTGTTTTGTAATTTTTCAAGGAAGTCAGAAACCTTTTAATAGCAGTGATAGCAAATCACTAGTGCAGTAGCTGAATCAGACCGTTGGAACATTCGGCTCGCTTCTAGGTGTTTCCAGCAGAAGAGTAATTGCACTAAACTTAGGTTGTTGTTATCAGTATCAAGAACATTAACTGTTGCTCAAAAATGTTAAGTATGCAGTATTTAATCCATGACATGCTTCTGAGGATTCAAAGGATTAGGAGATTCACTCTCAGTGTCTTCAAATCAAGAATGAAGCAGAGCTATGGATTGAAATTTAAGGACCTATGCTGTATAGATGCTCTGAATGGATTGTCTGTGGTTCTTTCTGGCTTTATACTCTAAACTGTCTGTTAATGAGAGGGACTGGGCGGCATAAACCCTGTGCACAGCGTGAAGTCCTCGAGTAATAGGGGAGATGTTAAATTGTCTGAAGCAACTGTGAGTAATTGTAATGCAGGTCTTTACGCAAACGTTTGGATGGGCAAGTTTTCTCCATATAGGGAGTTCAGAGTGAATTTGCAAATACGACATTTCATGTCTTCCCCTGCTGTAAGCATTTCAATAACCATAGGGTGTGTTTCCCTGTTTCCAGTATTTGCTCTTCTGAAAGGTAACTTATCTAAACTGGGCAGGAGTTCTCCAAATCAATGAAACTGCCACACTTAATGGAGTATAGAGCTTCATGTAGGATCCAGCAATAGTCCCCAGAGCATCAATAACTTCATTTGGTTGGGATTTTGAGGCAGGCATTAATATTTGGGTTGGGCTTTCATTTTTAATTGATGAGGGAAAAGACTATCTGCCTTTCTTTCCTTCTTGATAACGCAAGCTTCTCTTTAGTAACTTCAAACACCCCAGTTCTTCAGTTAAAGGCGAATTAAGTTTTCCTGTATTTCAAATTAGCTCTCTGAGGGTGGCATCAGCTCTGTTTCTTTTATGTTTAAGTCCCAGTTCTTTAATCTGTTTCTAATACATTCTGTTCAGCAATTTTGCATTTCTGTTTTAGTGGAAGCAATGCTGATTAATTCCTTCTTATGACATCTGTGGCTGCATCCTAGATTAAACCTACTCTAATACAGAGCCTATCATTAAGTGTTAAATATTCTTGCAAGGCTACTTAAATTAGATTCAACATCAGTGGATCATTTAGTAGAGAGTCGTTAATTCTCCATCTTACGGCAAGGCCACATTCTGGTGATGCTTTTAATCACAAGATTATTGAGGTATGATTTGAAAGGGATATGCTGCCCATATTTTGCCTTTGGGCAAATTATGAAAGGTCAAGTTGCCAAGGAAACAAAACTAAGATAACATTACTAATTCCTGAGTCCAAGAGTTGTCTCCCCTGATCATATCAATTGCTCAATGTACATGCTCAGAAAAGATACCAGCTAACAATATCTCTGCCATTTAGTTCAGTGGAAAATGGCTTTATAATTCTTGCTCTGCTAGATAATTTTTGTAGTGATGACAGGGCTCACCAGAACGCTTTGCCTCTCTACAACTCAGAGATGTGTTAGTGTGATGGTTTATGGATGTGGTAAACATTATTTATTCCTGACTTAGAGAAGAGAGAAGAATGAAGGGGAGGGTTAGGATTTACACATTCATTGGTAGCTGCAAACTTAAGTTTTTATCAACTGGGCAGCCTCATTTACAGCTCTTTAGACCATCCTGATGTTCATAAAGTGAAGAGCACTTGATCACACAACTTCATTGAAGCACCTCAAGTTAAACACCCAGAATCATGAAGCCCTGAAATTTTCTTCTGGTCATGAATCAGGGCAGTGGCAGAGGCACAGAGACCTCTCCAGTACCTCCTGCTATGCAGACTGTCAGGATTCCTCTTTTTCTGTTATTTTCCTTTTTTTTCATGTCCTATTCCAGGTGAGAAGCAGTAGTATCACATTAGATTCAGTACAGGAAAACCTGCACGGAGTAGTAGCGTGCTATGATGGGTCTGCTGCTCCTTTCTGACTTCTATCCATATGTGTGTGTGTGCATATAATCTGTGTGTGTACGTGTGTGTGGGTGAGTCCAATTCCTTCTCTTGGACAACTCCTGAAAAAAGAATCATTTTATTACCCTGAAGTATCAGCAGCTAAGGCTGTGGTAGATTCTGTCCTTAGATTTCCATTCTGAACTGTGCCGTGTCGTAGGGCACTGCATAATGGATACGACCCTGCCAATCAAGACACTCTGTTTTATATCACTTATTACTAAATTGAAAATGGTGTTTTACTACAGCAATAAAGGGCTGGTACAGCATGAGGTACATTTTTATACAACTCTATGAACTTTGTCATTGAAAACATTATAGCCTTGAATTTGAGAGCACAGTGGAAGGCAATATAATTTGATTACCTATATTAATCAAGTAGAGTACAACATATAAAACCAGTAATGCATAAGTCTGACTGGAGCCAGATAACCCTCTTGTGCATCTTAGAAAGATTTATTTTCAGTAATATAATTCATTTGACATGAAAGTATCATAATTGCAGTTGCTAGGAAGGATTTCTTTCTTTCTTTCGTTTGTTCATTCCTTTTTTAGGAAAAAAAAAAGAAGGATCACGTTTTCAAAAGCAGTTTGTTCTTTTACGGCTGTGCTTCCTGAAAACTGAAAACAAAGATTTGTTGTTGTAATTGCGGCAATTTTTTGTTAGCCAGCTGAGGTAACAAAGTGATTTGTTTTCAGTGCTTTTTCTACTTTATAAAGTGCTAGGTGTAAATTCAAAAGAATTTTTTTTTTTCGTACATTGGTTAGCGTGAGATCCTGTCATTCTCGACCTGTGCCGCTAAAAGCTGGCCAGAAGCTCTTGAGCTTTCCATTATCTGTGTTCTCTGTTTCAGTACTCTGCATAAATGTTGAGGAGAACCTTCCTACACCATAAGTCCTTGAAAAAGCTTTAAAGCACGTTTAAATACACCTAATTACTCTGTAGTTCATGAAAACCCCTGTTGTTATTACATTAGTGACACTTACTAACAGCAGTATTATTTTGAGCTGCTATTTACTCATTTTATTGCTACACGGGGCAGCCAACCACACGTGAGTTGCTTGGTTGGTCTGACATAGCTGATACAGCAAAATTCACACTGGCTGTGCCGCACCTCCCATTGGAGCAGACCCATCTACTTCATAGTGCCAGGGCTCACAAACTGAGAGGAGCTAAAACACCATGGCCAAGGTATTTTCCAGTCTTTCATACAGATTTTTCATTTAGAATCACAGAACTGTGTAGGTTGGGAAAGACCTTCAAGATCAATTCAGTCCAGCCATCAACGTAACTCTACTAAGCCCCCTGCTAAACCACTTATCTTTGTTCACAATGAACTATTGGAAAAGTTTCTGTAATTCAGTATACTCTCACCCCATGGCAAATACACAGCAGTTTGTTCCATCTAATTTTTAGCAGTTTATCTCTGTGCTAATAGTAATGGTCACTGATGAAAGGTGATAGAGTTCATTCCCAAAGATGTTTGAAGTCCCATCATGTTGCTGGTCCACAGTGCACTGAGTTGTTTCTTCAGCTCTTGCCCTTCAGTCTTCTTTTTCTTTTATTTCCCCTCCTGTTGTGATGTTTCCTCTTTCTTTCATTCTCTACTCACTGCAGTCTGGATTAGCTATATAGGGGGCTGCCACAACTGAGAGGAGACTTTTGGCATGTTGGAGCTTCTATTCATAGATGACATCTCTCCACACAGCTGAGCAGTTCCACAGCAGTGCTGGAAGAAGAATACAAATTTTGAAAAAATATGTAGTGACAACATGAAGGATTAATGTCCTCGAGCCTGTTCAGGAAGTTTCAGGCTGGTTTAGCTCAGGGTATTTACATTCCCTTGTTTCTGCTTGTCTTGATCTTTGAGGTCAGTGCTGGTCAAACTACCTTTGCCGTCTGAAAGCAGAACAGTGAGGTAGGAGGCTCCACCTTGTAAATCATTACATTTACATCAATCATTAACATTTTGGGGAGTGACAAGAACAAATGAGTGTCTAGGGAGGAGTTGGAAGAGAGGAGCAGATGTACTAAGGTAGCGCAGAGCCTTTACAATTTCACCTGAAATAGCAAATGTCTATTTCAAAAATTGCTTCCCATGTAAAGGTTTGTCATCTAGTGGTCCAAAGAAGTGTTTTCCAGGAAATGGCAGAGGCCTTGAAGCTTTTATATTCAGCTTTGCCAAGGCATGGTTCCTTAAAAGTGAATAACCAACTGTGTGATTTTCTTAGCAGATTAGCTGTGGGTTCAGCTATATTCCTTAGATAATACTGAAGGCACCCAAACGTATGCCCCAGGCAATGCTTGTCCTTCACGTCCAAGATTTTTAAATCTATTTTTAAAATCTAAATGGAACGAAAGGGAAAAAAAAAGATTTCATTAGTATTGCAATAATGTTAATGACTACTGCTTGTGAGGTTATGGGGGGAGGTAGGCGTGTTTTTACTTTTTGGTATCTCATATGTTTTTTTATATCTCAGTGAATTTTTTGTCTGCGGTAGCTTGTCTGTGGTGACCCTCGAGGTTTGATTTTGAAGCAGTGGTTGAAATCTGCAGGCACACGCTCTCAGAGTCTCCTTGGAGGAACAGGTCACGGAATCACTATGGTTGGAAAAGACCACTGGGATCATTGAGTCCAACCATAAGGTTCTCTGTAGATGTCTCAATTCTTTTGCTGAATCTTTTACCAGATTGAAATTTCAATACTCAGTAATGCAAGCGTCAACAGTTATGCTGGTCATGTAATAGTAACGCTACTGAGTGTAAGCTTTGTAGTTGTTTACCACAACAAGGTAACCCTTGGTAAGAGGTAGCTAGCAATGGAATCAACAATATATTATATTAAACAGAGACATGCATTGTAAGTCTTGCTCCATGACAGCAACAGGGACTTCCCTTCTTAGGCACTCAAGGTACTCGACAAAACAAAGCAGCTAATTCATAGAACCTCCCTATGTTAAGAACAAACTGGACATCACTTTACTGAACTAATGTATGTCAAGAGCACACTAGGTGCTTCAGATCATTTTGCAAGCCCAAACTTCCTAGCTAAATAGTGTTCTAAAATATGACAGCACACAGCATCAGAGTGGTGTATCTTGAGATGTGTAGCCTCTCACTCTAGTGGAATTCAAACAGGATTCAGAACACTCATCCTGCTAGGTCCAGCACAGGTGGTTACAGGGCACAGCAGAGATTTTCCTTCATGCCTAGATGATGCCACTTCTGATTCTGAAATTAAACCCCCCTTCTGCATGTTTGTGTTACAAGTTTTGGGGTGTCCAGCTTGCATTTGAATGGAAAAATCTGTGATGTAGTTGTCAGAGGGAACTTTAGAGTCATCAGGTGGAAGTCTTCATGCACAGTCAAGTATGTTCTGTGTTGCTGTACCACTTGGATTTATGAGGAGAAGTAAGGAAGGAGGAAGTTGTTCGCATGAGAAGAATTGTGTGTTTGTATAAATGAAATGTATAAATGAAATAAAGTAAATATTCGTGTGAATCAGCCGTAACAAAGCACGGCAAGTTTCATCACCAGAAATCCATCAACCTCATTGCAGAGAGAGACTGTTATTAAACAGGAGAGTGAGGTATTAAGAAATGCTATTCCTCCTGAGTTCCACGCTGAAATCCCCTCTAACAGCTTCCTGCAGCTAATAATGGTTCTGCACAGAGGGAAGACAGACTTGCATATTCTCCACTAAATAAATATGTAAATGAAACTTCCAAACAGAGTCACATACCGTGGAGCCAGAGAGCTGAGAGTAACTAAATGCTTTCCATTAGAGCAGGGGTACTTTAGCAAATCCTGTTATTTTGTAGTGGCTGAGAACTTTGTGGTGACTCCACAGTGACGTAGACGTGGCATAGTGATGGGCTAGATTTACTGTCCAAATAGAAGTAGAAAACTGATGTTTATAGTAAGTGGGAAATTACTAGACAGATCATTATGGTTAAAGTGGCTTTCGGCTGTATCCATATTAAGTCCTAAACTCAATTTATAAGTCGTCTTGTAACCCTCCTTCCAAACTGCTGCAGCCTCTCATTGTTGTAAACAATTGCCTTTAGCCACTTTCCTTCTGTTGGACATGTCCTGTCTGGGCATCCTTGCATTAAACAAAATTAGAGTTGCTCTGTGCAGTGAGTCACAGCAAATCCTCTTGGTTTCTGCTCCTCCTTGGAGAGTGAGGGACCTGAGCAGCAGTAGCAAGGTAGAGGTAGCTAGCTCCAAGCCAGGAGTAAAGAGGAAGCTGCAAGGTGAGACGTGCCTTGCAAGCAAATGTTGTTAATCATAGCTTAAAACTGTAGAATAAGAAAGTAATGGATGTTTCTCTGGTTCCTTAGTGAAACCCTGTACACAGCACTGAAGCTGTAATGTCTCCAAGTGCCTGTCTAATGAAAAGAAAGTGAGTGACAGATGACACAATGCCCAAGCGAGGGGAGAATAAAAAGAACTTGGGAGCACTTCAGAGGAGAAGCAAACTGTGTCTCTTGTCTTGTCAGAGTCTCCTCCATTTCGTAAATTGGCGAAATGCAGTGTCAGCCATTCAACTTGTGTGTGCTGTCCTTTCAATTACCCCAGCATGGCTGTAAGATCGCACCACCAGAGCCGTGTGGAAATGAGCTGAAATAGGAAAGAGGTGAAAAAGCTTCAGCTCGTTATTTGTGGGATCCTTGCAAATGCTGGGCTAAATATGCCCCTAATTCACAGCACCCCTTGGTATAATCACAGGGTTACAAGTGGAAATGACCTGCTGCATCGTCCCGTCTCTCACTTCCTTGGCAAATATGAGCTGAAATTAAGCATAAAGTTGTATGTGTGCAGCTGGCTGTCTTTGGGTTTCCCAAAGCGTCCGCTCCAAGGGTACCAAGTTTGTGCAACTGTAGATACGATGAGTCAATCACAATCAGTAAATTGACTTCAAGGCAGCTCTATCAACCTACCATTAAATAATTAGAGTGAGTCCAAATAGCAAGAGTGAAAGAAGAGAGAAGTGATATATTGAAACAGGTACCTGGAGATAGGTAGGCAGATAAGTAGATTGATCGATCAATCGATCAATCTATTTTTTCCTAACCATAGAGTAGCATAGATTGAGTCTGGAAGACACATCATTAAATCATTAAAAAAATATGGAAAACCTTTATACTAGTGTATTAAGGCTGAAAGTAGGAGGTGTACTATGATAAA
>JAOXOE010000776.1:2058638-2083490 GCA_028565055.1 Phoeniculus purpureus | reverse complement strand
ACCAGCTAGAAAGCCTCTTATGGATGTGGCACAAACTTTGCTGTGTGCATGGCACTGGATGCCGACTTCATTAAACGCTTATGGAACAATATTTGCCTGTGTAGGCTCCAGTAAAAGATTCCATTATGGAAAGATGCTTCTGCCTTTGTTGTGTACGGGAGGGCAGGGATGTGGGAAACCAAGAGAAAAATGGTGGCTCTTACAGCTTTTTCAGGATGGGCTGGTCACTCTTCTGTGAACTGGGTCAGTTTTAGACTTGACTTGAAAATAGGCAGCTGTAGGCTGTACTTTGTAGATCTCAAGGAACAATTTGTGATTATCCCTTTTGTTTTCAAAAACCGCTTTCCCGTATACAGGTGCAGTAATAAAGAAACCATTTTCAGCATAAAAGATGTGCTTGTCAAGCCACAGCAATGATTTTCCAGTTGCTGGCTTTTTTAGTTGTGCAGCCTTCTAATATTTCTGCTTGAATTCTTTCACGACAGAAGCAAATGAAAATTACACCGTGGTTTTTAGGTCTCTGTTCCCTGATTTTTGCTTGTCATGTCATGAACTTCTTCGAAGCAGTGAAATGGCAGCCAATCTCCCTGAGAGCTCCAGACAGATTTCTAAAGTTGTCTTGTTAACAGCTTGTCAGAAACCTACATTTCAGTCTCACTGAGTTTATATCATGCAAAAAAAAAAAAAAAAGTTGCTGGAAATTATGATTTTTACAGGTTCTGACATTTTTCTAAAGAACTGAAATGCTCAAGGCTGCTGTCTCCCTTAACAGGCTGTGCTGTTTGGGGTAATATTCTGCGTTGCATCAACTGAACATCAGAGCAACATTCAGTTTCTTCCCTTTAACATGTTCTTTGAATTATTTAAGGTGTTTTGATGTTGGCTAGAATTTGTAACAAAGTCCTCCAGCTTTTATCCTAAAATATCAGAAAGGTTGAGATTTTTTTCCTTCTCCTTCCCTTTCCTCCTTCTTCCCTAACCCTTCCTCCCTCCCTCCTCCCGCTTTTAATAGATCCTTGCATGGATCATCAGGGGACTTTCTTTTATGTTGTACAGCATGAAATGACTTAGTCAGGGTCTTCCTGATTAATTTATGAGTGCTAAGGAAAAGGGAAGGGGGAAAAAACAGTCCTTGAGGGATTGACCCTAAGCTGCAGTAGATCAACTCAATTTTATGGAATGAAAAGAGACTTAAACAGTATTTTTAGCTTGGTTCCTCGACCCACAGAGGTAGGGAAGCTCCCTGCATTTGGCAGGCTGGAGCACGGTGAGAGGTACCCATCTCTCTGGGCGGCTCGCGGAGTGGAGTTCAGCTCTTCAGAGACACCGAGTACTGTTAGAGTTAAGGCTGTGGCAGATTGGTGGATTAATGTGCTCTGCCTCTGAGGGACAAATGCTCTTTTTTTTCTTCTTTTATTTTTTTTCCTTTTTCCCTCCCCCTTGCTCCCTCCTTCCCTACTATGGGCTTGCAGATGACAGCTGTTGGTCACTTAACAAAATGTCCTCTTGATTGCTGCTTCACAACAGGGGCCCCCTCAGACCAAACAGCACATAGCCCGTACAATGCATCACTGCCCCTCAAAATTAGTTATAGTGCTCGGGGCTATTCTTGGCTGCCATAGCTAATACTCTCTTGCTGTTCTTCTCTTTCCCCCTCGCCCTCCCCCTCCACAGACAAAGGCTCAGCCTATACATCTGTAGTGCTCATAACCTCCCCTTCCCCCCGCCAAATGCTGAGGAGAGAAAGGGAAAGGAAAAAAATAAAAATTGCTGCCCTGAGGCTCAATCTGTTTCTTACAGCTCTACCCCGGCACTTGGAAGCCTGAGCTGGTCCAGCCATGGGGAGGCCCTGACTCATTTCATCAAACTGTCAGGGAGGCAGTGGAGCTAAGAGGACTCTGCTGCCTGGGGCAAGTTCAAGTCAACATTCGATTTCCGTCCTCCCCTTGGCCCCCGCCTTTCGCTTGGACACTCTCTGTGCTCTGGAGCTAAACTTCTCCCCGAGCTGCAGCAGCTCACAGCTTCTCGCCAGGAGGAAGGACTTGTGGGACCTTATAAAGGACACAGTGGCAAAATTGCTGCAATAAATCAGTGGCCCTCTGACACTTGGCGGTAGCTTAATGTTTTGGCACTTTCTTTCCTGTGTGTGCCGCAAGTCCCATTAGCAGGCTTTTCTGTCAGTCTGGCTCATGATAAAACTCTCTCTTCCTATCATCTTAAGCAAGCCCCTGCAGACACAGATCCGATGCCAGACTTAATAGGAAGCAACACCCTCCCCCTGCACACACGAGTGCGTCCGTACGCTGCCGCGAGCGGCTCCCGGGAAGCAACTCAGAGGATGGGGAGAGCTCTGAGAAACAGGCTTGCTTTTACTTCTTCCTTTAAAAGAAACGTTAACAAACCGGGATTTAAGCCTAGTGCTTCCCTGAGCCCAGCTATTAAAAGAAACTCCAGTAACTAAATGTGGTTGGAAATAATGAGATAGCAGTAACATGGCCATCCTCTGGGCCTGAGAGAGTGGGCTTCAAGCTCTGTAGGTATCTGTGCTGTTCATATAGAATACTATGCAACGCTTTACATATGTGTTCCACCTTGCCAGCTGGCACCGTGATGTATGGACTGTATAGTTAATATTTTTGCCTCCTCTCAGCCTTACACTTCTCCAGACAACTTTGCACATACGTAGACTGGTTAGATTACGTGTCCCTCCAGGCTGGGATCTGCTTTAAAACGGGGCTAGCTTAGGCGTCTGTAACCCTCTGCTTAGTCTTCATTTAAATAATATCTGCGTTAAGTGTGTTTGTGAGCAAACCAAAACCAAGCCTTCCTGCCAGCTGTTGGGGCTGTACCGCGTCTGGCACAGTGGGGTCCTACAGCCCTGAGGCTGTGTAGGGTTGTCCTGGGTCCTAAACCTTTGGGGTTGGATGCAATAGGAGACGCCACGTTTATGCAAAGATGTTGAGATGACTTCTGTGCACTTCTCATGAAGTCAGAGGCTGTGTCCCTGTTGCAAATAACGGTGTGTTTCTGTGCACTAACCCATGACATAACACCCAAGCATTGCCCATCTCATTGCAATCTTGCAAGGCTCTGGTTGGTTTTGGTTTGGTTTTGTGGAGCTGTTGCTCCTGGCATGAGGCAGTTTATGTGAGTATCTGGCTTTATTTAATCAATGTAGTGCTTTAAGTGAAGAAAACCCGGGAGATCTGGAAGTTGAAACATTGATGGTAGGAAAAGAGTCAGAGGATGTTTTTAATGGTTCTTGAAGTCACTGGGAACATGGCAGAATCACAGTGTGATTTTAATACAAGCTGTAAGAAGCCTGATGCCATCAGAGATGTCGCAGCACAGAGCCCACATGCTGCTTTTGTGGATGCTGTTTTTTTCAAAGAACCTATAGGCAGCTCATTCCTGCTCCCCTTCTGTACCCAGAACAACTAAATTTACATGGCTGGAACCCTCTGCTGCTGTGCTAATTGTCTGGACGCTGTGGCAGAGCCAGCAGTGACACTACTGAACACCTCTAGGCTGACCAGAAGATCTTTGTGTTGGAGATGTAGCTGTATTTGCAGTGACCCAAACCTCTGCAGTGTCCGCTGCTATTCAGGGGGGCTGTGGAATCTCCTTCTCTGGAGACGTTTAAAACCCGCCTGGGTATGTTCCTGTGCAACTTGGTCCAGGTGGTCCTGCCCTGGCAGGGGGATTGGACTAGATGATCTGTCAAGGTCCCTTCCAATTTCTAATGTTCTGTGATTCCATGTGATTCTGTGATATGTGCTTGAATGTCATGTGAACCATAGCAGGTGGCAGTTGTCTTTCCCTTTAAACCTCAGCTTGGTTGCGGTCGGGGAGGGGTTAGAGGTTCGAGGTTCATTTTCAGCTTGGTGCAGGCAGATGTGCTGCTGGTGGGACCTGCATCTCCACAGTAAGAGCAGGCCCCCCCACATACACAGTTGCCTCTGTTTTGCAGCAGCCACAAGGCCATCTGTCTCCCCTGTTGAGGTGATTTGTGTATGCGTGTGATGGAATGCATCCCAGCTCCGGGCCTGCTAAGAATAGCAAGATGGACCCTCTGAAATGTGACTTTTTGCCATAACCATCAAAGGAAAACCAACCCTAAGAACCCCACAGGGCCTGGTCTGCACATATCAGAGCTCTGTCTCCGATTCCTTGGGTCTTCTGGGGACAGAGGGGCTGGTGGAGCTGCTTGGACGGCAATTAGGAAAGCAGCGGCTTTTCTTACTGTTTCACTCCCCGCTTTCATCCAGAGCCTGAACCGGCATCCAGAGCACAGTCCATTGGCCTCCAGGTTTTGTCCCTTCTTGGTGAACTCAGAGCAGCTTGAGCAGAGCCTTTCCCGTACTGAGTCTTCTCTGGTGGAGAGCCCAAGTCCGCAAAACGCGGACCCTCCTCTGTGGCGCAGGAGTGGAGAGCAGGCAAGGGGGACCCAAATTAAGGGCTGTTTCGGCTTAGTTCTACCTCATGGGAGGCTGCTTCTGGCTGTTCCAAAAAAGCAGCACAATCAGGGGTCAGGTTTGCAAACATTCTTGGCCGAATCAGAGGCCGCTGGCACAGCCCAGCGAATAATCCTTTTAGGGGCCTTTATGAACTGCCCACAATGGCTGTTTACAGTTTCGCCTATAGCCCAGGAGTGTTAACAGGCCTTTAGAAAAATCCAGGTAATTGAAGCTTTTGTCTCTCAATGAGCCCCCGTCGCTGTCAGCAGTTGCCATTCTCCACATTTTCTTTAACTTTTCTGTTTTGACAAGGGCTTTTGTCCCTCCACAACAGCAGCGTGGGAGGTGAGGGAGCCCTCAGGAGCGAGGCCTGGAGCGAGAGCCACAGGCCTCCTCCTCGCCAAGCCCACAACAAGTTGCCTTTTGAGACACAGAAAATCCTCTGGGTCAACCTACAGTTTCTCGTGTGACTTCATTGCTCACTGAAACGTCCCAGCGGTGCATCACACCAGCCTCGGTCTGTCTTTGTCAGCCCAAGGCTCTGCAGGGACAGAGGGTGGAGGCGAGAGAAGGGTTGGGGTTAGGGTGTGCAGAGACTGGGGGTTGTTACCACAGAAACTGAACCAGCCCATCGAAAATGTGGGTTTAACACCCCTGCAAAGGAAAGGGGTCAGCAGCGGTTCTGTTTCGTGCAGATCCGTCCGGGTGGGTTTGGTTTTGCTGTCGTCATTTTTTTACGGTGCTGTTGCACATTCAGCATCCTGTGGTTCCTGTTTCTCAACGAGAATGTGGGAGCCTGCTTCTTTAAAATCAAAAGAAGAAAACCTTGAGTAAGTTCTGAAGTTCAAGATACTTTTCCCCCAAAGCTGTCTGTGTTTTCTTCAGAAGTTGTTGGGGGACTAACATGGGTTGGTAGCCGTGACTCCCCAGCTCTCCCTTTTGCAGGATGTGGGATGTTAAGCACAGGTCTAAGAGTGCATTAATTCTCCCCTCATGATCTCTCACCATGCAGACAGCTTAGTGCTTTGGGTCGGCTGGGGACTTCATTCTCGCATGGGTTAAGATGTGGTATTTTGGTGGTTTAAAAGCCAGGTGGTCGGAATTGATGCAGGGATGGTTTGTGTGCATGAGTGAACCCTAAGTGGCTGGAAGAGGTGGGAGAGGACAACTATTTCATAAGGCCAACAAGAAATTGTGCCATTTGGTGCTAGAAATAAGGTTTTTTTAAAGCACCCATCTTACTGTCACAGCTGCGTGGTGGGTTCTCTGTCCACACTGAGCCGTGTGGTTCATGTGTGGATCTGCATCCACAGCCCCGCTGGCCTGTTCCCTTGCAAGACTGGCACCATCACAGTGAAAGTAAGGAAGATGTAAGCTAAAATGAAACCAAATTCCTCGCTGTCCTTTCCATTTAAAAAACCAATTAATTATGGCATATTTACAGCTTCTCAGTGGGGAAAAATGTATCCTCAGAGAGCAGCTGTTTGCTTCGTTCTATGTCTGTTTATAAAATGCAGCCTGTGGATTTGATGGTTCACAGACTTTTTGCAACTTTCACTTGTCTACATGAAACAAAGTCCCGTACTGCTGCAAAGCCAAATTAGGCATTTCAATAACGCAATTCTGCACCTTTAATAATACAAACCATCTGTAATAGGGTTTTATACTCATTAGGGCATACTAGTTTTTGAGGTCAAATCTGTTTTCAAACGAGAAAAAGCCTGTCTTGGGGTGGATTTCTTTAATGTCACAGTGCAGTAAGAAATGGGAAGACAAGTTTGGTCACAAAAACAGAGAGCAAGACTCAGACACTGCATTGTGTTTGAATAATAATGGTTACATCTCCAATATTTTAAAGCTAAATTTATTAAAGGTTTACAGTACCACAGTTTTATTAAGCCATGGCTTATAGGAACAAGTGTCTGTGTTGTGAGGGTGACAGAGCACTGGAACGGGCTGCCCAGGGGGGTTGTGTAATCTCCTTCTCTGGAGATGTTTAAAACCCACCTGGACATGTTCCTGTGCAACTGGGTCTAGGTGATCCTGCTGTGGCGGAGGGATTGGACTAGATGATCTTTTGAGGTCCCTTCCAATCCCTAGGATTCTGTGATTCTCTGATAGTTTTGAGTGTTTTCTAGTCAGTGTATTTCCGAGTCTAATTTATTTGATTTTTTTTATTACTTCAGAGTTCTCATTCTTTTAAGTCCCTGTAAGAATTAAGAGCTTCATTGGTGTTGCCTGAGCATACAATTTTAAGGAACAAGAGGCTGAATGTACAAACTAGTTTTGATGCGATTTTGTATGAGTTAATTCCATCACAGCATAGTTTGGTCTGAACTGTGGGGGTTGAATCACGTCATCACCTCTGCCTCTGTAACCTGTGAGTGTGCAGGCTGTGTGAGCACAGTGAGTAACATGGCATCTTATGGTACTTTAGCGTAGACCATGTTGAAAGATAAAATAACAAGGTCTTCATGACCCACTTGTTTATGCCAGTGATTTGAGGGAATGCCCTCCCTGTGGCACTCTGGCTTGATTTGAGCCCCCTGGGTGGAGTTGAAAGTCTTCCCTTGAGTCAACCAGCCTTTCTCAGGAGGATGTAAATAAGAAGTACTGCTGTGACTGCATCTCCCCCCACCCCCCAGCTTGGTTTTGATGAATTGTGTTGCTCTGTCAGTGTGAATTAGCACTGTCTTGAGCAAGCATGAATGCATCAGGTACCAGGGCAGCCTTTGCCCAGCAAACCTGTCTCAGCATGCCTTAGCAGTGATGGACAATTAGTCCCGTTCCAGGCCCAGAGCAGAGACTTCTAATCATTCATGCTTACGTGTCGTGGTCTTGGGAGAGTCAGCAAATGACTGCTGGTGATGGTTTATCATGATTGGTTGTACTTTTGATCTGAGCATCTGGTTTGTGAAAAAACAGTAACTCTGTTTCCTGTAGTAATTTTCATAAAGCACAGGGATGGAATTAAAGTCCCCAAAAAGGCTCAAACAGCTTATGGGAAGGAATTTGCTAATGACATGGGTATCTGATCTTCTTGCCTTCCATGCACAAAGTAATTGGCTGGGGCTTAGTGCAGTCTGCTGGCATTAACACTGGTTATTCCCATTAGACTTGCCCACCCAGAGCCCCTGCAGAGCAGAGACCTGCCTTTCTGCAATTTCTTCCACTTTTGCTTCAGGTTCCTTTTCTCCCAGAATGGTTACAGATACAATGAGATCTGTGCCTATCCTTCTAAGTAGTTGGATTCCTCTGTGAATCAGGTGGGGCAGTGTAAAATGGTTTAGTTTTGAAAGGAAAAGAGCTCTGCTTAGTTAAACCAAGCGTTTGCACTGCAGCTAAATGGAAATGAGGAGTCAGGTGAGAGGCTGAGAGGTGTTCACTGTAGAATCACCATGGGAGACCCCTCTGCTGTATCACAGTTCTCCTGTGCTTGCTGTGTTTCAGAGATTTTCAGAGTAAAAGGTTTCTCAAGTGTTTGGGGTCAATCATTTCATGTAACAAATAGAAGAAGATATTAAATCATCTCTTAAAAAACTGGTGAAAACTAAGAATGTGACAGCTGAAATTCCTGCTTTGTAACTGTAGGATCTTGGAATCATAAAGTCATAGAATCACTTAGGTTAGAAAACAAACCTTTAAGGTCATGGAGCCCAACCATTGACCCAACTGTCTCAAGCCCAGAGCTAAACCATACTCCTAGGCTCCAGATCTCCATGACTTTTAAACACACCCAAACGAATGAACTCCATAGGGTGTCACCAGTTACAGCAACCTTCCTGGACCATTCCCACAAGCAGCTGGCTGAGGGAAGCGATTCCCCTTGGGCACAAAACCCACTGGTCGCGTTCTGCCAGTGTAACAGACACCAAGAGGTTGATTTTTGTTCCAAATTGCAATTCTTTCTCAGCTCCAGCCAACAAGATGTGCGTGTCCTGAAATGTTCAGGGCTCAAGTTATCTCTCCATCATTTGTGCTCTGAGAATAGCACATTTCATTTTCAGAGGCTGTATAAGCAAACACTTCCTCCTGGAATCATGATCTCATTCAGACTAAAAAACATAGCAGAATTTATGATGTGTTTTAATTACTATTCTTGGTACCACTCATTAAATTAGGAATTGATTGCCGGTTTCACAGTTTCCTTGTTAGATGACAAAGTGCTTATCAAGGTGAAGCAATGCAAAACTGTTACTATATATTCCACAATTTGGGATGATGAAAAGGCCTCCTTTTTGTTGTGGTATCCATGTTACAGTTGTTAGTATAATGCAGCGCTGATGGTCTTTTTTGTTTAAAGTTCGCTCTCCACCATCCAAGCGAGATTATACCACATTTTTGTACGAGTTGGCTTTGCCTGGTTTATGCTAGCAATCTAAAAGGCACTACTGCAGGCATCAAAAGTGTGTTCCATCATAAACTGCTATCCTAAAGATTTAAGAGGATAATGCAAAAGATCCCTATACATAAAGGTGTTTCTCAACATCTTTTTTTCTCTCTCTAATCCACAGTGTGACAGCGAGAGCGATATTGACGATAAGGTAAGACTGAATGTTCTTCTTTCATGTGCTTTTCCAGTTGGAAATTCCCTTCCAGTCAGCATAAGAATGAATTTGAAACTAGTATTTTTCCTCCAATCTTCATGTCAAATTTAAAAAACATTCTGTAATTGAATGAAAAAACCACTGGATCAGGTACTCATGGATCTTCACTAGTTTTCGTTTACCGAAAAGAAACTGTCATTAACATAATAGACTCTCTTGATTATTACATGAGAATTTGGCGAGAGCCAAGCCGTAGTTAGTGCTGTTTCAGAGGATGCCTCCTTGGATAACTTGCAGAAGCCCATATTTTATTTATAGTAACCTTTGAAGATGTCAATTTTGTAATCAGTTTAGAAGATGGGACAACTGGTACCAACCCTCAAAGGCAGTGTGGTAACTGTCAGGGGGTGTTGTGTCATGTTTCATGCATATTTATCACAGAGCAATGATTTTTCTGACCTTCTTTTGGAAACAGAGGTTGGTGCTTGAAAGGTTGTAGTCATGTAGCTTTGTATAGGAATTTCTTGTTCCACCTTTGCGAGGAAAACAGAGAAGCCCACTACACAGCAAGAGCTGCACCATGCTTTTAGCATCAAAATGTATAAAAAAAACTTGAGTATCCCTTGCTGAGTTCTCTTCTGGCAGATCAAACCTGGCAGTCTCAGGTTAGATCTTCATCAAACTTTTATTGTATTTTGGCTGTCCAGTCTCTTACATTCATTCATGAGAAACTGTGGCACGGAGGTTTCTACAGGATCAGCATTACAAAAGTAAAGGCTGACTTCAGACAGCCCCGTCTCCTTGGCAGCATGCTGGGCTGCAGCCATACATCGGGGGTTTCCATGAGTTCAAGAGACAACACTAAAAGCTTCTTGTGGTTGAGTCTTTTTCTTTTCTTTTTAAATGCTGTTAGAGCTTGGGAAGCGTTAAGCTTTCTTCAACTTCTTTTTAAAATCCCACCAGATACCCTGGACTATCCCTGGAGTATGGGAAAAGCTGCTTTTTGAGATGAAAGCGTGATTGAAGAGAAACATTTAAATCATATATGTCGAATGAAATACACTGTACATGATTTATTTACATTTTTATATCTTTATATTTTATGCTTTTATATATTTTTATTTTATTTTAAGCTTATATATGAAGTCACTTCCTGAAACCACCACCACCCCACAAGTTCTGTTTCTTACAAGGATAGCCAGAAGCAGAGCTGATGACAGGGGTGGTAGGGGTGAAAATCTAGTCCCTGAAAGCTTAGATACCACAGGGTTAAAAGATTTCTTAGACTGCCCAGTCAAAGAAAGTAAAAGCACTTGCTTTGAAAACTGTTTAAAGATCTGCCAGTCAAAGCTCAGATGAAGTTGTAAGTGACATGTAGTTTTATTATACAGCTATGCTATTAATGATTATCTAAATTACACTGGTAGACCCAGCTAGCGGCATTACATCTGAGACTGACGTTTGTTAGATTAGGTTTGACTTCACCTTGTAGAGAAGAAATTGAAATCTGAACAACATTGATTAGCTTTCAGAATGTGGGATCTGAGGTTACCTTCAGAGGAAGCTGCATTGTGTTTGGCTGGTAACTTACTGTCCTTTACAGCAAATGAAAGGCTGTTACAGTGTTCCTGACCATTAATATGGCATTTCTTTATGTATCTGTAACTGTAATTTGACCTTCTAGGCTCATGTATTTCCCAGCTATGTTCTCCTTAAGGTGACTTCACCTTAATAATAACATTTATTTTCTTCATAAGGAGAGCAGCACAAGATCATCATCTTCTATCTTTTACCTGATCTGTAAGACCTGACATTGGTGCTATTCAGTAGGTCTCTGGAACTAAATAGAGCTGCTTTTCTTGTCAGATGCACACTCACCAAGGTTGAAGCGAAGAGGCTTCAAACCTTTCCTGGAGACAATGTAAAAGCAACATTGCCTTCCAGTTGGGGACCATAAGGGCAGCGTGGCTCTTTCTGTTGATGCGTGGCACACTGTACTCCCCTGGAATCACGCTCAGTATTTGTCTAAACCTTAACCTGGCTGAAGCAAAAAGAACCTGTAAAAACGTTGGCATAAATGTCCTGAGGGATTACACTGAAGAGTTTTTCCTGCCTTCTATATGTTGGCAAAATGCATCTTCTAATAATGCTCCCTGGCTGTCGCAGCCAAATGGAGTATTCGGCATTGTGTATAGCCTAGCATCGGGCTTCCCAATTTACATGATGGGTTGGCTACAGAACAACCCTGCTTTCCTGCTTGGTCAGCAAGAAGCAGCTTTCTCTGGGAACACCTACACACACTGGCACTTGTGAAGGGCAGGGCAGGAATCAGTGTTCTTCTGATTCACATAACACTTTTTGTTAGTCACAAACAGCGGATCGTTGTCGTGTGTACTAACTCTTGGGGAAGGCTGACAGAAAAATAAGTTTGGGTACAAGTACCAACCAAGTCAGTGATAGAGCTAACCCAAAATTTTCTACCTCCTACCTCCTGTCTCTGTACCATGCAACCAATTATCCACTATTTATTTAGTTTATTGGTGTATGGGCTATTGAGTCCTTAATGTTTTAAAACATGGCTGTTAGAGTAAAATTAAGGCTTTCCCCTTGGTGTATTGGAAAATATAAACACGCTCCTGATGGTTTTGGTTTTTTCCTTGTTCAGTGTTGTGCAGGACTCCAGAGGAGAAAAGCAATTGAGCATAGTCATTCGTACCTGTGGTCTGTCAGAATCGCTGAGCTATTACTTCAGTGCAAAGTGCAGTTTCATAGCAGACTGGGAAGGTGTTTCCAAACAGTATGCTGCTGTTTTCAATAATCAGAGAAGATGAGCTGAAGGCTGGGGATTCATCCATCCCATCTACTCTTTGAGAACTGTCTCTGGCCAAGTGTAGCCTTTCACTTCTGCATCACTGCTGAAATCTCAAAGGAAGTAAGTGGGATGATACTTTCTTACACCTATCATTCTGTCACCACATGCTTCTTGAAGAGCTGTTTGAGATACCCAAACTAATAAAGTGAGCTGTCCAGCCATTTAACCAAGCGAGAAACTCAGCAAATCATGCATTCCCAGAGATGGAAATGCAAATCCTGTTTCTTTTACCATGTATTTATTGAAGGACATTGGTTTGGAGTCTGTGACTGTTAGGAGAATTGCAGGGTACTTTGTCGAAGCTGTGCATCGATACTGAGCTGTTTGTGACGAAGGACGGAGAGAAAGGGAGTGAGTCTGATAACCGTAACGTTCTGTCTGTGCGCTGTGCAGTAGCGGCAATGTGAGGCTCACGGTCCATAAACATTGTTACTGAAAATATATACTTCCTTTAATAGCAACAACAGCATTAACAGATAGCAATTACCCTTCATTTTCAGGAACTATAAAGTCTCCATTAATTCAAGATTTATGTAGTTATAGCATTTAGCACAGGAATAACACCACAGAGAATTGGTTTATACACATGTAATGAGAGAGCTTATGGCATATTTTAGTGAACATTAACATAATAGAGTAATATAAACCATCAACAGTTCCACTTATTGTCTCTTACCTGCTTTAGGATCACTGCGAAAAGTGGCTAGCAGCTTGGTAATGTGCTCTGTTAAATGGTGTTCTGCAGAAAGCCAAAAGTCAACTTGTGTAAAACAAGGGAATGAGTAATCTCTGCTCGTTACTCCAAAATGTTGCTCTCCTTTTTTTTTAAATAACAGTGTTCAAGATTACATTAAGAAAAAGCCTATTTCTTTCTTCAAAAGTAATTCAGTGTTCATGCTCTTTCAGTCTTGGACTTCTTTCTGCTGTGTGTGAAATTGTGGGTTGTCAGCTTAATTACACGGCCCCGCGGTGTGAGCGAGCTCTCCAAATCAGGGGTTACATATCAGGCATCCCTTCATTTAATGTGCTGCTAAGTAAGATGCACAAAAAATGATGCTGTGTTTTGAATTTGAATCAGTATTTAGTGTACATTTGCCCTGTAGTTCGTGTTTTAGCTGCAGCAAGCCATAGCTACAGGTGAAGCTCTATCTGGGGTGGAAACAAAAAGTTGTGAAGTCGGTTTCTGAAGCAGTGTTGTCACGCTGCTTTCTGCAGCAGCACAGTGCGCTCCTTAGGCCCTGCTTGTAGTGATGTGAATTCAGCCTTGTCATGCTGTTGTTTGCTCTGCTGGGTCTCGCTGCCTGGAACCGAAAACCCAGTGACGCAGCATGAAAACCAGTGAGAAACCTGATTCCCATATAACAATAACTGGGTAAAGATGGTTAGTTCTCCTAATGGAGGAAAGTCTCTTTTTGAGAGGCGTGTTAAAAACAGATCTGCTTTTTAAACAATATGAAAATACTGAATTTTAAACAACCTTGCAGCTCTTGAAAGATGTGGGTGCTGTAAACAGGCAAATGTAATGTTGCCAGTACAAGAAGAACAAATTCACTACTTTGTGAATTTATTTTGTTTCATCATTCTCCATGAGCGGATTCACCAGCAAAATGGCACCCTGTAAGCCCACTGCATACATAGTTAGCACAGTCACTCTTTAGGAAATGCCAGACTGAGTAGCCCTCTGCTTCCATTGTTCACCCACCATGTGCATGTGGCAAACACAAAGGTTCCCAGTGACATTTGAAGCAATTGAGTTAGGCCCTGGAAGTCCTTCCAGAGGCAAAGGAGCCCTCCAAGCTGTCCTTCCCACCAAGAGGGTCTGAAGTCCAGTAAAAAGCTTTAATAATACCAGCCCTTCTTCACCTTCATATGTAAGTAAAGTAAGAGAGCAGCTGAAAAAATTGAGCGTGCTCAAAACTTCAGCACCAGTGTTCTCTCCTGATGAGATTCTCTGGTTTTCTTTTATCCAGACAAAACCTCAAATTTTAAGTACATCAGTCTGTATAGAACAAGCTTAGTCTGTGGTGTCCATATTCATTCTTGAAAATGTAGAAAAAAAAATTCAGAGCAAACAATGAGAAGAGCCTTGTAGTTTGCTGACAAAAATCCATCCTTAGCTCACATAAGAGGACAGAAGAGATCTTGTGGAGAGCACTTGGGCAAGAGAGGACAACACCAGTTCTGTCTCTAGCAGTCAGTGTGCCTCTAACTCTCTGCTTTCTCTATTACTTAACATCTCTGTGTTCCAATTCTCCATCCACAAGCATTTTCTTAACTTACCAGAGACCTTGTGAAGAAACTTTCGAGTTCCAAATCAACAGGGAAAAGACCAGTCTTGTACAGCTGTCTGCCCCTATCAGGAGTCACCGTTATAATGCAGCCATAAATCCAAAAGGCTACCTGTACAATGACACTAACTCCTTGGAAGGTGATCTGATAGAAAACAACAGAGTAGGCAGGTGATAGGAATTGGCAATTGAGTTAGGCAATTCAATTAATTAGATTGAATGATTTAATTAACTATAAAGATGCCAAGAGGATGAGAATTTTGAAGGATGAATACTTCAGTAGCTGCAATTGCAGCTCTCATTTGGCTTGTAAAGTTTCTCATTACTGTATTTCAAAATTGTTGTACCAGGTTAAATACTCCAGAAGAGCACAGTAGGTAGCGCTGTGTCCTATGCAGGTGTAAAGGATACAGCCCAAGTATGGCCCAAGGGTCAGCTTTGGGGTTTGTAGCTTTCCAATGGTTCTTGCTTCTGGTTCCAATTTGCATTAAATACAAATGAGATTGCACCAGAGTTTACTTGATATGTCAGAGGCAGCAACAACATTTGGACACTTCTAAGTAAGGACTAGAAGTCATGTCTGCCTGACCTTGCATGGAGATTTACCTTTACCTAAAGCACAGTGATTGAAATTGGTATTCTTTTGCCTTGGAGAGTCTCGTAACACTTGCCCAGGTAGCAAGGAAAAAAACCTTTGTCTTTCATTTACCTCTGAGCCTTCAGCTATGGGTTTGCCAGGGAGCATCAGACAGTCATTCTTCACATTATAGGTTGCTTTCTTCTACTCCCTCCTAATTCCTACAGTGCTGCAGAAACCTCTGCCATGGAGCAGCCTCTGTTCCCCTGCTCACTGCACCAGGGATGCAAAAATGAGCCTTCCTCTGCTCTGCCTACCCTTGGTGCTCAAAGCAGTCCATAGCACATGGTACCTGCAAATACAGGAGTCTTCCCTCAACATGAAGCTCCAGCTAGAATATCACTCCTGATTCCAAACTAGTGATTATTAATTTCTCTCTATGTACTGCAAGGTTGTGTCATTCCACTTAGTATTTTATACATGACATTACTTGATGGTCTTTAATACAACATTCTACCCAGTAGCATTTTTCTGGAGAAGTCAGGTGTTCCCCTTCACAAACGGTTCATGTTTAATTTTGAAGTGCCTGAAAATTCAGTCTGAAAGCTTCACTTGATTTCTTTCTTGACCTTTAAACAGTTTTCCATAGTCTCTGCATTTTGATGGGCTTCTTCTAATTTTATGTGATATCTGTATGATTATCTGAGGAATGTGGGTTTACATTTTAGTCAAAGCTGTGCAGGAGTGCAAAATGGAGCAGTGGCTTGATTGAAGCTGTGATGAGTTCTTACATGCATCCAACAAGATGCTGAGTCATGTGCAGGTTAAAGCAATGGAAAACTGGTTTAGGCTCCCATTGACAGTCTGTCTGGACTGTGAGAAGCATCAGTGGTGTTCTATCCATCAGTGTGATCCATCAGTGGTGGATCATACCCATTGATGCCCAGTCTTCCACTCTTGTATGGGTCAGGTTGAAATGAACACATGCCATGGACTTGGTTTCCAAAGCGCAGACTCCTTCCAGCCTGTATTGCCTTGGCTTTTCCCCCACCTCTGTCAAAATTAGTTGGAGACCTTTGCGTAAATCTTTGGCAGCAGCTCACTTCATTTGTGGTTTACTACTCCTGACAGTTTATTGGGGAAGCAAAGCGCGCCTTCATCTCCAATAATAAACAGCCCACCCGCCGACACTTTGACAAACTTAATGGTTTTTTTATACAAAAATGGACAGACTTAATGTTTCGACTGTAGCGATCATCTGTCCTGATCTCCTTAATGAAATTAGATTAAGTGCACCTGGGAAAATGCTGAGACGGCACATTGCCTTCATCACCTTCCTTAATTTAAAACCAATTTGCGGGGAAAATATCCTCTGAAGCTGAGGGAGGCAGAGAGAAGGGGGAGAGAAGGGGATTTAAAAATCTGTCTGGATAGCTACTGGCAGTTTTAATTCCTTTCCCTGCTGGCAATGTGAAATATTAACAGCCTTAAGAACCGAGAGTTTAAAGACTTACTAACCTTTTTGCCTTTCTTAGGGGAAAAAGAAACCAAAATCTTTAGCATCAAGATCACATATGAAGACAAAGTGTGGTACATGTCCAGGCTCAGAGGTGGGGATGGGCAGAGAAGAGAGATCTGGCTGAAATATGGAAGTTTCTTCTTCCAAGCCATAGCCCGTGTTTTCATTAAATGCACTGTAGCCACTAGATGCTGGTGATGTTTACAGTCTGCTCATACCTTGATAATGATTTAATTGTGCAGGAAAATAGTAATTTGCCCACACAACTGTGAAACCAGCTGCAGTATGTACAGTACAGTGTGACCTGGAAGTGGTTACAAATGGTCCTTGAGCTCATTCTGAAGAGGTCAAGAAACTTGTCTTTTTAACTAAAAATAGAGCATTGCAAAGAATAACCATAACATTTTGTTTTGCATGGAGGGTTATTCCTGTTATCTCACTCCAATCCCAGCAATTAAAAACATACTAACAGCTCATACATAGTCTTCCACTGCCAAGGTGGTCAGAGAGCATAGACATCTGTGATAGGCTGGATTTTCTCTTTATGGCAGTTTAAAATGTTTGGGCTGTTGCAGTCCAAGCTCAACAGTGCAGTTGATTTATCCATCTCCTGTCTCAGATTTCAGTGTTGCTGGAACAGCAGTTAATTCATCCTAGAGATGGGCAGAAGATGCTTGGAGGTGCTTTTCATATGCCTAAAGTTAGCTTTGCTCTTCACAAGAGCTCTCCTAGCCCATGTTCTTCAGAGAAGTCCACCTTGTGTCTGATTGTCCCGCTGTCAGAAGCACCCTGAGCCCACACTCTGAGAAAGGAAAGTCTCACATAACTCAGTGCTCTGGAAGTGTCTTGCTGCAGGCTTGGGTTTTGTTATGGCAATCAGTACCCAATCAGTCACATTCCTTCAGCTGCCAGTGATCACCATTCAGAACCTCAGTCACGGGTAACCTTTGAGGAAAATGTCATTCAGAAGAGCCGTGTTGAAACTTCCATTTAAATTATATTTATTGGTGAAGATGGGGTCCAATTTTCAAAAGTGCTCCTCACCCTAATCAGAATTAGCAGCATCTGTGGATGCTCAGCGCATCCCAAAATCTGTTCAACCGTCTTCATCCACTTGACTTGGCCTTTCTCGCTGGAACTCCTTATATAAGTAGGAGTTTGCATGAGTAGCCCAATTGCTGTCAATGAATAATTTAAATGATTTAAGCCTTAGACATCCCACTTAATAATGAGAGAAATCAGCCCCATATGTCCTTGTCCATAAATACTAGAAGATGGGGACAAGTCACTTTTAAATGGGACTCATTTATTTTTAAATGGAATCGTGATAAGTGTTTTAAAGGTAATCAAGCATGTGTAGCTATCCTGAATATTATAAATATAAAAGAACATTAGCCTAAAATGGAAAGGAATCCCATTCATATATAAACTGACTTCAGGGTCTCATGTGAGGATAAAAGAGCAGAGTAACCTTTCACAGCTGACAAAGGCTGTAAAGTGTCGGCTCTTTTTATTCACTGCAACCAAGGTGGCTGAAGTGACCAGTGTGTGTTATGCCCATCAGCCAACACTCAGGTCTTGGTTTCTCAGTGTCTACTGTCACATTTCTCCTCTTTAAATCTTTAGATAACCTCACCCTATCCACATAAGGTGAAGTTGAAGAAGTAGAGCCTATTGCGTCATGGTTGTTGAGCATGTCCCCACCAAACAACTCTCCCTCCCATCCTTGTGTTCTGAGTCCCCCTTTTATTGTGAAATGTGAGTTTCTGGTCCTACTTTTCCAGATCCCACACCGCTCTACCATTTCCTGTCTCTCTGGTTTTGTCTGATAGCATCAGCTGGGCTTCGCCGGCTTTGCCCCTGCTGCTGCCCTATAGGCTGTAAGCTGGCTATCTTTCACTGGTGTTTTCTCCACAAGACTGTCTGTGGTTCTTCCCCCTAAAGACCACTGAGTGTTACACACGGGGCGGTGTGTCACTGGTGGCAGTTCCTATTTATTGCAAATGTTAAGGACATTAGACAGTATGTTCTCCTATGGAGGAGGTGACCTGGCATTTCATGCTCGCTCCAGGAGTACAAGTAACGCTGAGTCACAGGGAAAGTGCAGCTTAGCTGCAGTCCCACAGTGAGTCGGTCAAAAGTGTTGTGGAACTCAGATTGCTGAGCTTGTTCAGCTCTGGGCTCCATCCCCTCTCCATGCAAATCTGAATGACAGACTGTGCTGTCTCAGCCAAAACTAACCCTTGGATGTTTGCCTTCTACACCCTTAGCTGCCTCTGCTGGTGATAGATGATTCCAGAAAAAATTATTACCTTTAGCTGAACTGAACTATGTTTGGGTTTTGTTTTGTTAAGAAGTCGTAAGGCTTTATGCATTACATTGGAAGCCTTAGTCTTTCTGAGGCATTAGAGCCTGTTTTCATAACTTCACTGAAGAAACATCTTTTAAGGTGGTGAAGTATCAAGATAGGTTTTTTGATGACTGTTTAATTTGAACTCTTAACATACAGAGAACATTTGTGCAACTGCAACAAATTAAGAGGTGGCTCTGGAGAGGGAGAGCAAAGTTGGAAGACGTGACAGCTTCTTGGTGTATGTGTCTGTGTTTAGTCAAAACAATCATAGAATTGTTTAGGTTGGAAAAGACCTTTAAGATCATCCAGTCCAACCATTAACCCAACACTGTCAAGTGACCACTAAAAGCACCACGTCTACACATCTTTTAAATACTTCCAGAGATGATGAATCAGCCACTTCCCTAGGCAGCCTGTTCCAGTGCTTGACAACCCCTTCAGTGAACACATTTTTCCTAACATCTGACAAGACTTTCCCTGATGCAACCTCCTCCTATTCTATCACTTGTTACTTGGGAGAATAGACCAACACCCACTTCACTACAGCCTCCTTTCAGGTAGTTGTACGCAATGAGAAGGTCTCTCTTGAGCTTCCCTTTCTCCAAGTTAATCCCAGTTCCCTCAGCTGCTCCTCAGAGCACTTGTGCTCCAGATCCTTCACCAGACCAGCTTTGATACCCTTCTTTGGGACACACTGCAGCACCTCAGTGTCCTGCTTGTGTGAGGGGCCTGCCACTGTTGCTAAACTGCAGTCAGCTGGAGCCTCCCTAGTTAGCCAGGACTGCTGATAAATGATTGAAAGGGCTTGGTGAGCTCTTCCGCCAGCTCCCTCAGTACTATTGTTCTTGCTTATCCTCAGTCTTTTGAAGTCTTTGCTACTCTGGCTTTGTTTGTGCTTCATACATCATTGCCAACAGCCATCAACAGCTCAAACATTCAAAGATTAGCTCATGGCAGGACAATTGGTGATGATGTACAGTACAAACCAGATGGAAGAGAGAATTGCCTTGAACAGATAAGTAAAAAATTTGTTTTCTTTTAAAAGTAAAAAAAAAAAAAAATCTAACATATAGAAGGAAGGAAATGGGAAATAAGCTACATGTAAAAGGAGGACAGCAGTTGTTCTTCACAGTGCCTGTCCAAGAGCACAACACGGGCACATGTTCATCATGGCGTGGGTGGTAGCACCAGAGATTTGCCTCAGTGAAGGTTGAAGGAGAAGGCTTCCTGCGTCTCATCCCATGTGCCAGTGAGGGGCTGCCATTCGTAGCTGCACAGCAGTACCTGCCACAGCCCTCCACCCCTTGGAGGTAAGCTACAGCCAAACAATGGGGTGAGAAATAAGGAACACTTTCAGCACAGCTGCTCCTCGAGGAACAGGTGATGTGGTCCCTTGCAGCAAGGTGGGCACAGGCATGTGAGCTGGTATCAGGCAGCAGTTGAGTTTTCTTTGTGGCAGCATATTTTGTGTGGGAATGGTAACACAGGCTACAGCTAGCTAAATTTATGGGGATGGGGCTTGTACCAAATAAATTCCTTTTAGAAGACAGATCTCAGTGATCAGTAACTCTGCTACCGGCTGCAGACAGTTGTTCACCATTGGCCTTACAGAAGAAAAAATGGCAGAGGGAGTAGGAGACTGCTCAGGGTGATAAAAAGGCTCCTGCTAATTGCACTGAGATGCTTGTAGTGTTCCTTGTCCGTATAGAGACATGGGGAAGGAGACTGCCACCTAGATGAACGGTTATTTTTAGTAGCACTGTAAAGTCAATTAGAACTACAGCAGATCTGTATTGAAAGTTCATTCATATGAAGAGCAGCCCTGCACGTCCATCTGGAGCAGGTGCGGGTCTGTCTGTGCTGCTTGCTTTGAATGTGGTCCAGTGTGGAAAAAAAAGGATGGTTTTTAAGCCATCTTACTAGCTCCTAAAGGTACTATATCCCATCTTCTTAGCAGGCTTGTAACATCACCAGTGCTGAATTGATTTGTCAGTGCTGCCAGTTTGCATTGCCGTGGCTGTAAGGGAGGCAGAAGTTAGCACAGTTCTTGCCTGGCAGTCCTACTACTGCTCTTCATCTGGTGAGCGCACTCTGTGCTGGAAAGCACTGCAAACAGGACTGTGAGCCCCGATGTTCATTAGTTCCATTCTGTGCATTCGTTTCCAGCTTTCCACCTACGTCTCTTTCTTGCCTTCCCTCTACCCTGTGCTTGCCTTTCAAATCAATCCTGTTCGATGCAGATGAACAACACAAAGTGGGTTGAATGGGATGCAGAAGGTGATGTTGTTACTTGCCTCTCTGCAGCATCTTCTTCCCTTTATTCAGTAGAATGAGTGAGTAATGGAAAGTCTAGTTATGCACCTCTGTCTCCTCTGCATCAGTTTAAACACTCGCTGAAGTGCTGTGGGACAGTGGATTAATTGTGCCCCAGCGCTCTGCTAAAACAAGACCTCACATTCCACTTGTTCCCAGTCATGCAGTGCCTACCAGCTTTGGGAACATCTGTGGAGACCAAGGTGTGGTGGCACCAGCAACCATTTGTTGTGGCTGGTGGTTGGAACTCGCTGTCCTGTGACCTCCAGTTGTGGCCGTGTCTCGGGCTTAGGCAAGAGACCTTAGGCAAAGTTCCTATTTCTCATAGCATTGTAAAGAGCAAACGTCTTGGGGGCAAAATAGCTCTGCAGCGAGAATCAGATAATGTGGTTGAAGTCCATGGCCTGATTCCTCTGATGATTTTGTTTAAAACATGATTTTCTCATTACCCTTTGTGAGCTGAGCTTCAGAGCTCTCCATTAAAAATAACAGCAGCGACTTGAATTAAGTGGTTAGAAAACATTTCGTCTCTCCTCTGTGTTCCACAACAAAACCTGGGGAAGCCAAGAAAGTTTTGTTTAGGGGCCCGAAGCCTACACGCTGCTCCACAGACAACCACACACATCCGTGGGGCTGCTGGAACTGCCCAGGCTTTGCAGGAAAGGCAGCCAGGCGGGCTGCAGGGCTCGGGAGCAGTTGCTCGCCAGACTCTGATTTATTTGACAGCCCCTGTAATAAACTAACTATTTGTCTAACTCTCCGTGATTAGTCTGAAGAGGTCTGCCAAACTGAGGAGGATCCACTAGTCAGGAAACTGCTGGTATTTTGCTTTACTTCTCTTCTTTCCCCTTTTTCGCTTCAGGACTGTGATATTATTTGCAATAATTTCTCCTTTATTAAGTTTGGCGTTTCAAAATAATTCACCGCTGCAATGTGAACATTTTCCACATCAACAATAAGTCTATTACGGGGAAATTTAGAAAAACAAAATGACTTCATATTGCTTGCAGATGTATTCTGTAAAAATAATTGTTTTTCACTAGATTTTAATGTTTCTAGGCCTTTGTAAACATAATGCCTAAATACTTTTATTCAATAAACGAGCCCCATTCCGTAATTGCTTGCACATTTGAAGTCCAGTAAATAAGGAGCAGATTTTGACCAAAATCTGTGTATCATTTAAGCTGCTTAGGTCACAGCCCTAGGGCGGAAAAGCGCTGGTGAGAAACTTGTGTTTTCAGAAGTGGAGAGCTGTGACTTCAGAACCCAAGACAAATAAGCCCCATTTCTCTTTAATTAGTGGATTCCTGCTTATGGGCCAGGCTTTCTTTATTCTTGGTTCAGTAGGGCTGGGAATTCAAAGGAGACTGGGGATGTTAAGCATTCTGTTCTCTGGACTTTTCTTTATAGTCTGGGGATAGCAAAGTCCTTCAGGCTCCATTGGAAATCCCATCACACAAACCCGTATTTTCCCCTGGAATGCATTGTTTTCAGGTTGGAACCGCCGGGGTGCGCAGATAGAGAGAATGCACGCACACATGTGGAGGGGAGGTGGTGGCTGATGTCAGTGACTGTGCGTCTTCTTTTCATGTGCATTAGATTTAGTATGTACTAATTTTTAAAAGCCGGCAGTACGGGAGGCCTCATTGAAGCTGGGAGAACCACACTAGTAAGCATCTTGTGGTCTTAAGCTTGGGGGAAATGTCAACTTAAAACAAAACAAGAAAGGCAGGCCGTGAATAATTGGATATTACTTGTCATGCAAGAGAAATAACTTACAAAGCAAAGTAGAATGGGGGAATAAAATTGAAATAAAAACGAAAACAAACAAATACCACATGCATTGTGATTCCTGTGTGAGACATGTTTGGTAGAGTCCTTAAATCAACCAGCTCTCATCGTGCCTTATGAAAGTTAGTACCAAGTGAAGTGTTCTCTGTGGTGGTTTGTTTTCCTCCACAGATGTTTTGCAAGGCACAGAGTCCTTTTAATGGAATCACGGAGGGCAAAATATCTCAGACAAGACATTTTAAAAGCTAGTGTGTAGTTTTTCCTTGGACTTTGTTACCTTCTGTTCTCCAGGCACTGTATTCTCATGGGTGAAATTCTTTTGAAGGCAGTAATAAAACTCTCTTTAATGTAAATATGATCAAGATTTCAGCTGGTAGCAGCAAGAGCACATCTCACTTCCCCTTAGGCCATTATGGTCTTTTAACTGGAAGTAAAGGTAAAGTAGCCGTTTTGTTTGGTAAAGACGGTGGGTGCAGGAAAAGAGCTTCTACCCTCGTGGCAGTAGGAGTGTGGGAGATGCAGCGGGGCACACTGACCATATTCCAGATGACAAGTCATGAGGGACAAACCCATGGAGAAAAGCTGGGTTTGTATCTGTCAGTCCTAAATCTTTGCTTGTGGGATGACTGTGTGCTTCCCTGCCATTGCAGGTCATCCCCAACCAGCTCACTCTGTGTCTGATTCCTTCACCTTTCCCCCCTCCTACCCAAAGAACAACAACCCTAAAACCCTATGAAGCTTTGCAGCTGTTTTCACACATAATTAAATCGTCCTAGGTAATCCTTGCCCAGTGGCCTTTTGTACAGTGGTAGGGGAATAGCACTGAAGCCACTGCCGTGATTTGATTACTGGGATTCTTGTGCAGATCAGCTGCTCCACGAAGGCAGCTGTAACATTTCCAGAGCTTGGTCAGGCTTCACAGAGAAGAGCAGCTCTTTGTTCCTCATAGTTGCTGCTCCTGCCTGCACAGAGTGAAGGAGACCTGCAGCAGGGATAACAGCTTTGGACTCTCTACCTGGTTGGTGGTGCCTGTGGTGTGATGATGCAGACCCAACATCCAGTGGCACCATGTGATAGAGGAGATAGTAGTATCTGCTTCCCTAGAAGCCCACTGAGATGGGCTTCCTCACAGGCAGAGGTTTGTACACATATTTGACCTGGACAAAGGTTCAAGAGAGACGTTAAGACACAGGAAGGTGAGAGATGCTGCAAGGTTCTTCAGGGGTCTGCAGAGGCTGCAGCATGTTTCAGAGCAGGAGAAAGCTGGAAGGTTTTGTTACTCCAGGAAAGTCAGTGGAACAAACAGGGACATACCAGAGCCTTTTTTTTTATTCTCACTGGGTAATGTCTCTGGGGAATTTGATATGCTGAGTATTGCCATGAGACATGCTCTTTATTATGTCTCTCGGTGCACAACAGCACTGCTGAAAGCACTTCCATTTGCTTGTTATCTAATCTCTATCATCAGAGGTCAGTGAATACAGGCCAAGGTCCTCCCCTGGCATATTTCCAAGCAAAAGCCCCTTGAAAGAGCCTGTTTCAGATGGAGTGTAAACTGGGATTTGCCTCAGACCTTGGCTGGGCGTCCAAGTCCTTCAAAGTTTCCTTTGTGAGTCTATTTGCAAGAGATTTCTGAACCTTGTTGCTGAAGAGGCTATGGCTCAGACACTTTGATAGCCTTGAAGCTTTGCCATTGATTTCCAAAGCTGTGCTGGGTGATGCTGGAAATCACACTTGTATTTGCTGTATCAGAGCCCCCTGAAGCTCTGGCCATGGACCACAGCCGTGCTAAGCCATGTACTTTATGAAAAGGCTGCCCCCTGCTCCAGAGAGCTTATGTTCCAAGGAAAAAAAGCAGGAGAGAGGAATTGTGTGCTCTATCAAGGTCCTGAAAGCCTTGTACGAACTGCTGTCAGCAGTTCATGCAAGAAAATTCTGAGGAGAATAATGTAGGCGTCAGTGAGGAGCTTCTCCCAGGTTTGAGGGGAGGCCTGGAAGAAAGTATAGTCCAAGAAGTGGGTGCAGGAGGCTGGTCTCAACCTGTTCTCCTTTGTGGTTGGGCATGGAATTGCTGTCTAGAGAACTGGAAAACGATGAGAGAAGGGGAGGTGCAAAGGAGATGCAGTGTTTTGTGC
>JAOXOE010000776.1:2004423-2058538 GCA_028565055.1 Phoeniculus purpureus | reverse complement strand
GTCTCGGTGGGTGGCGCCAGCGGTAATAGTGGTGATGTTGAAGGGGATACCAGCAGTGACAAGAGCAAAGCCGCACTCAGTCTCGTACCCGGATGGAGTTTTGTGCCTGGAGAAGATTGGAGGGTTGACCATGTCGCCGAATGGGATAGGCGAGGGTGTGATGATGGTGAGAGCGTGTTTTCTGGACGAATGATGACTCACATGGTAACTGAATCTTTGGATCCTTGTACTAGCTGGCTGGGTTTATACGGATGATGAGTGGAAGGTGCGTAGGATGACGGTGTTGTTCCCTCGCACGACGCATATCAGCTAACAAAGTTTGTGCTTTTGCCTTGTCAGTTCCCGTCGCCTCAGCCTGCGCTTGACGTGACCGGGGGGACCAATGCCGTCAAGTACAAGGTCACCAGGAGAAGACAGTGGTGGCGCAGGGTGTACAGTACCACCCAAACAGATTAATCCGTCCTAATTGTACTACTGTCATGTCTATTACCCCTATTTCGACATTATTTTGCATCCGCGCAGAGGTCAACTGGCTCACATTCAAAACAAATAAATCCATTCATTCCACCCATTTCCTATCACTTTGTTCACACCATTTTATCAGCAACTCAGCTAGAGATAGGCAAGGCTGACGTGGTCAGGGATGAGTTGCGACCCAGAGAATCCTTCGCATTACCATCTTCTGCGGAGGTTGATCTCGTTGTGCTACCGTTCACCGCCCCGGACAGCCTACTTCTATGCTGCGGTCCTTTACGACTTGTACCATGCTGATCTCATCACTGGACTCAGTCTTCCTGTAGCGGTACGATCTGGAAAGGATGATGAGCAAGAGAATACGATCCAGGCCAATCAATGGTCAAGCAAGCAGACGGTCGAGCATGGACGCAAGAATGGTTCGTCCACAAAGGTGAATCAAGACGCAAGCACAGGTTCACACCAAGTCGAGGTCGAATGGGTGCATGTTCCACGACATTTGGCGTTACATGTCAGAGGATGGAGCTTAATCAACAACAGCGAATTTTATTCCGCCGTTCATCTCGTCAAGGACCATGTGGATGAGCAAGATTCTGATCGAACCAAGGCACTCGACTTGAAAGACCTAGACACGGTCCCTGATCTGACCGATCTGATGGATTCGGAAGACTCTGATCACGACTACGAAAGCAAAAGAGGTCAGAGGCAGCAGCCCCAGCGCTCAAGACCATCGGAATCATCGCATAAGACCACTCGAAAGGGATTACCTTGTTTGGAATGCGCCATGATACATTCCACAGCATGTGAGCGCTTGGCTCGATACGACGAAGGTCGCACCGTGCTGCAACGTACGGTGTCTACACTGCAAAGCAGCCTAGATGAGTCCGCATATGGTTAGAGCTTGAGTTTCTTTTCGTTATCAAGGTTCACCTTGCTAACAACGTGAACTCACTCAGATCAACTCATGTCTACACCCCCTTCAACTCTACCCCTCAATCCCATTCCACCGAGATTACAGCTCGCTCGAATGTCATCGCTTTCGAATGCAGACAAGTTGGCGAGTGTGATACAGGTCGAAGATGAGGAAAAGGAAAACATGGATAGCAAACCTCCCATCAATCCCACCGCCAAGCACTTGGTTCAGTTACTCAAGAGTGCAGGAGACGACCTCGTTTGGTGCTGGGAGGCTTGGGAGGATTTTTGTGCTCTGGGTGAACCGTGGAGTCATTCAGAGTCCCCGTTTTCAGAACCTAGTTCAGTCTCGCCGACTGTCTTTCCTGCTCAACTCTTACCAAACCCACCCTCACTCAGTCAAGTCCCATAGCCTCGTTTAATGCCACCAGCTCCACACTGGTCCATACTGGGAAGTAGGGGGTTGGTATTAGAGCCCGTTTTCTCAGGGTGCTGGAGGGTTTCCAGCAGGGGAATCCTCAGGGGGGGTTGATTTTTGCGGGGAGCAGGAGGCTGGTCTCAACCTGTTCTCCTTTGTGGTCGGGCATGGAATTGCTGTCTAGAGAACTGGAAAACGATGAGAGAAGGGGAGGTGCAAAGGAGATGCAGTGTTTTGTGCAGTTGGCATGTTTTGTAATAACCCTTGTTGTTAGAGGAACAGAGGTTTACACCGTACGAAGAACCCCCGTGTTGATAGGCTGTCCTGTAGTGTGGGTAGGCATAGATGCATGGAGTAAGGTCACGTCAGAGTAATTGGATTACCTAATACATAGCTGGATGTGGGTCTATTACAGACAGAGAAGGCTTGCAGAGCACTCCCACTTCTTTAATTGCTGCATTAGCCTGCTGGTAGGAACAGGGAGGTGTTGGGAAATGACAGTTACAATAGCAGGTTCAGAGGTGTTGCTCATGAATCAGTGTTTCAGAGCATCCTCTGCCGCTGTTATGCAGCGAGGGCTTTTGATGAGTATTTTGTTTGTTTCTATTATTTATTTCTAGCATTCTTGAAGCTGACAAGGCAAGAGATGCTTCTCTCTGTGTGTGTTGCTTTAAGTCAAAAGTTCAGGGTTATTTTCTATAGGTGAGAAGCCCATGGAAAGTCTTGTCCCATCTCAGCACCATTTTTTTCCTTGAAATGGTATTTGTCTGTGCCATGTGGAGCTGACTTTGTTCTCTACTAGAAGCTTCTCACTGACAGGCTTTACTGTCATCCTGGATACACAAATTATCCCTGTTTATTTTGGGGGAGCTCAAGAGATGTGTTCTCTTCATTCTGGAGTCACGAAACATTGAGGTCTTTCCCACCCTTCTGTAAACAGGACAGGAAGGAAAGGCAGATGTTAAGATTTACTTGCAGTTTATGCCATGAGGCTCAGCTCTCATGTGCTCACAGTTTGGCCAGACCGCCACTGCGAATGTCTATGTTGAGAATCTTCTTCAGACTGAATTATTTGGGGAAATTTGAGCTGAAACACTTCAGCACAGAGTGCTCTTCCACTTCTTACTGCCAGCAAAGTTCTGGAGCAGAGAAGATGGGAGATGGCAAAAGCACATCCCGTTTACACTTATAGCTTTTCCCGTTGGCACCCGGCAGTGTGAAGGAAGACGGCAGATGCTGCGGGGTGGAGGTGTGGGCCTGATGTGGTGACAAGGGAACCAGAGCCTGTGATGGGATTGCTGAGGAAACGGGGGAGGCACATTTTGAAAACACGAAGGGTTTTACCACATAACTAAAGCATGCATTTGAATTAAGATTGTGTGGACAACCCACAGTGTTTTTCCCCCCAATTTTTTGAAATGCTTTACTTTGTATCTTTAAGCTTTCTGGTTTTCATGTCTGGTTGTATGGCACTTGAGATGGGTGAGACTGTATAAAAAGTAGTGTTAAATCTTGTGTGAGCCAAAGAGCCATCCTAAAGTGAGAAGAAAGTGTTTATCATATCCCTGTGTATGTTTTAGGGTGCAAACAGATGTTCTCTATGTGAAACTTGGATAGAAACACAGTTTAACAAAGCTAAACTCCCTTCTGCTGCTGCTCTGAGGGATGTTATCAGCCTTTCAGACATCAGGTTCTGCAGATCATACAAACCATTGTTTTTTTTCTTAACAAGGTTTGCCAAGCTCATTCCTGGTTGTAAAGCTTTATTTCCTGTGATTTAAACAAATGATGCATTTCAAAAGTGACTCAGTTCCTTAAAATAAAGATGTCTTTCTGCTAGCTGACTGCATGGAAGCCTGGTTTATCTATACTGCTGCCTTTCCCAAAGCCCATAGTGCTGCCTTCAGTGTCTCTCTTCGCTTTTCTCTAAATACTTTGCCATCTCTTTCAAGCACATCTTGAATCTGAAGGAAGTGTTTGGATAAGTTTTCAAGGCGCCAATATTTGAGTGGGTTGAAAAAAAGAAAAGTGGTTTTTTTCCAGGCCAGTGCTGCTTTGCAGAAGAGTGGGCATGTGTCTGGGATAATTGCTGGCTCTGTGTCTGTGGCAGGGAGCTCAGAAAAATGAATGCAAGTCAGCTAAGATGATACAGGCAAAAGCCAAGTGAAAGTATCTCCACGTGGAGGTTGCCTTTTGCACGTAAGTGGCTTTTCATTGCTGAACTGGTCTGTGGAGGTCCAAAGTAGTTCTGTGTCACAGAACTATTTAAACTAACCTGACTTGTCTTTGAACTTCTACTTGCCTTCTGTTACTTTTCTTTACTGTTCCTGAATTTTGGGTATAAAAATGCTAGTCTGAAGCTCAGAGAGCTCCAACTGTTACCTCTAGTTATCTTTCATTCTTCTGTCTAGCCTGCCTTACTTTCTGTCTGATACTGCAAAGCAATTGTAATTAGCAGGCTACCTACTACTTTGCAATGCAAGGACTAAAAAAAGCAAAACAAAACACTTCATTCAGCTTCTGGGAGCTGTAGGTTAAAGCATTTCCAATGCTATTTGTAAACTTCTTGATGATATTTATTAAAAGCGGCAAAATTTTGTAAGCAGCAAGCTCCTTTTCCTGTACTGTAGCATCTTTGGTAAGCCGTGAGAAAGCAGATTGTATCTGCTTCTGTTTGAAAAATCCCAAGTTGGGCAAATTATTGTCTACAACAGAGGGTTCACCAGATAGTTGTGGTCAGCCAGAGAGATTTGCACAGGCTTCAGACACCTGCATCAGAGGAGTTGCAAAACCTGTTGTTGGAATGAATGACATGTAAGGACTCTACCAAAACTCTCCTTAGATTTCAGCATAAGTGAAAACAAATGTTCTGCTGTAAATATCCCCCAGGTGAATACATTTATTCTCTTCACAGCTTTGAAACAGGCTTCAGGCTAGAGAGGCTCCCTGGAGAGGGAATTTAGCGCTCTGAGCCAAAGGTCAGGGTCAGGTCACTCTGCTGCATTTCAAATTTGGCACCTAGGTACATATGGCAACTGCATCATCCCAGGGGCTAATTTGCCAAATCAGATTGCATCCTCTTTCATTGCTTTGTGCCAAGCTCTTATGTCGGTCTTTTCCCTGCAAAGCTGAATGCCAAACATCCAAGACCTGCTTCTAATACCAGTCACTTTCAGCAGCTGAGCTCTCCTGGAAGAAAACCAGAGCACACCTACCTGATAATAAGAACAACATTTACATAACGCTTTTGATTTCAACACTTTATTAAGCATCAAAGGCAAAGTTGTGCTTGACCCTTGGAGGCATTTGCAAGCAACTCTCTTCCTTGCCAGTACATGAGTGCAATGGGATGAGTGGATGAAATCGTAGCCTCCACAGAGGCCAGTGCAGACCCTCACTTGGCAGCCTCTCCAGGGAAGCCAGCACCTCCCAGGGGTTCCTCAAGAGCTTATAATCAAAGCACAGATGTGTGAGAGAAGGAAGCAGAGATGCTGGAGAAGGTTAATGGTAAGAAAAGAGGCATCCAAGTATGCTTGTTTAGCTGAGTGCCGAATCCACGATGCTCTTGGCATTATCGTGCTTCAGTCAGAGTCAGGTTATTACAAAGCCCCACGTGGGATGCCACGGTTATCTTTACACTGCAGGTTCTAGCAACTTAATTAGGTTGGTCTGGGGTAGGAGGAGATTGGCAAAAGCCCTTGCTGCACGTACAGTTGTGCTGAGAAACTAGTTTTTCCCAGTACAGCTTTGCTTTGACAGGTTTTGTTACTGGGATGGGTTGCATGCAGTGTTTTGCTGGTACTGGTATCGATACACACTATCTTAACAGCTCCTAAACCTTGGTGTTCTTCGGTGTCGTTTCTTAAAGACAGAAAAAATGGGGCACAAAAATGAAACCGTGAAAGAACTGCAGCGAGTTTCTGCCAGTGTGCTGAGATTTTGGGATAGTACCCAAACAGTTATTAAAGGTGCCTCTGTTGTGTCAGTCATCTGGGTGCACTCACTCCTGCAAAGGCTGGGCTAGAGGGGTGCTGCAGAGGAAGGTAGAGGAAATGCTGAGATAGAAGGGGAAACTTGGGAGAAAGCAGAAGGTGCTGGAGGCTTCAGCTTGCTTCAATTAGTGAGAGTCGGTGTGCAGCTCCTTCCCTCGCTGCCTACCTTTGATCTTTTTTAGAGGTGTAATGCTAGAAACAGATTTAATCACAATATAAAATACCTGGGAAATGCTGTCTGTAGCTCTTACGATTCTTCTCCAAAAAGGTCCTTGGAGATTTTAGCTTTCCTTTTCTTCTGGCCTTGGAGATAGACACATTCATATAACCCTGCTGTTTTATCATTCGTATCAGTAACGCTCTCACTGCCAAGATCCTGCATTTTCTGAAATAAAACCCATGCCTAAGAACTGCTCGTTCTGAGAGTTTCTCTGTGCGGACAGCGGGTGTGAGCAGCAGTTCTGGACACCATGCTGCCTGCCAGGTAATGCTGTGTGCACCCTTTGCCCTCAGTCTCTGCTGAGCAGCCAGTCGCCCTGATTTGTAGTGCTCACCTTTGCCTGTGCTCCTTTTGCCTCCACTTTTTCTAGGTAGTTTTTTTTTTTAACATGACAGAGGGTTCATGTGTTTAACCTTTGGAGGGGCTACTATTGGTCTCTGTGTCCCCCTTGCCAAGGAGATGAGGATGTTTTTGAGTAATGAAGTTGGGGAGCAGGGTGGGACTTGAGAGCAGAAGGTTGTGCTTATTTGCTGCAGCATCCTCGCCGCAGTCATGCAGTTAGGAGGAAGGATAATCCTGCAGTTCGGGTGGCTGAAGCCTCTGAGCAGCACATAGAAGCACCTACAGGAGAATGGCCAGTAAATACCTGTTGGGGTTGCGCCGCATTCAGAAGTCAACGAAGAGGTTTTTGCCCAAGAGGCTGTTGTGGGCTGTGTTTTACCCTAATTCAGTAAAACAAAAAAACCAAGCCAAAATGTTTTGTAAAAATTAGTCTTTGATCTTTGGTAATGCACAGCCTGTGCTAGTGGTCACAGCTGTCCAAGTCTCTCAGCCTGTTTCTGTTCTCCCTGGTGCCATTTTTACTTTGGTGCAGTTTCAGTGACGTCAGCGGAGCGGTTCCAGATTTATACCAGCATTTTGGCAAACCCCTAATGTTTAAAAATTGTGAGTTAGGCTCCAGAAAAATAATGTGACTTTTCTTTAAAATCATTATTGAGAACAAGGCATTGAATTAGGGGTAAGTTTCTCTGATCAGCCTTTTGGGGTTTCTGCTGACAGGCGCTCTTCAGGGTTGGGTTTTTTTTTTTACGTATCACTGAGATCTGGAAGAGTAGTTGCCAGTGCCAGCCATGACTCCTGCTCAAGCACAGTTCTCCTTTAACACTTTTAAATTCAGAACCTACAACTTGTAAAGCAGAAGTTTTAGCAGCTATTTTTCTTGCTGGCTGTCTGGGCAGCACTTGAAAGAGAGCCTCTTTCCGGGCCAAGGCTCTGAGCTCCTACGGTATATAAAATATGATTATCGACACAATCAATAACCACAATTCTCATCAGCGTATCATCAATACAGCAGTCATCGTTACTTCATATTGAAACCCTGAGTGGTATCAGCTTTGCAGCTCAGTAAGGACAGAGGTGCTGTTGTTCACCCCTTTACTGACCTATTTTTACCAAGTCTATAGACAGAACACAAAACGTCCTACCCTGAGTTTAGCTTGAAATCATGATACCAAGATAGCCAAGTGTTCAACTCACTGCGGTGTTTTGTGCTGATGGTTGGATTAGTGCTCAGTAGGACAGCCTGTGGTGTATGTGAATGCACTCGCACAGGTCTGCACAGTGCTTCCCCATCCACCCACAGGCAGCCAGCCAGCTCCTCCAATGCTTACGCTTTTGTCTTTCTGTTGCCCATGCCTGTGCTTTTATCATTTATTTGGAAAGTTAATGAAAACAAGCTTAGTACAAGGAAAAGCACCCAGCAGAGCAGCCATCAATGCTGCATAAGTTTCTTCTTGCCTGCTTATAATTAATACCTCTTCCAGCAGAGAGAGACTTCATGCAGCAAAGCCAGCCAGCATATGGATCAGACTGCTGGAACAGTGATTATTGATAATGGCTGTGAGGAAAGGCTGCCTTAGGTGGAGAGAAGCCAGCATGTCTTACCTTGCATGAAGCAAAGTGTGAAAGCCATGAGTTTTTAAAAAACAATGTCAGAAAAGGAGTATTTTCATTTCACCTTCCTCTGCCACATCCACACCAGCCCAGTACCACTGTTCTGAAAGACTTCAACAGTATTACAAGTCCAGTCTGGTGTGCTTGTGCACACAGGCCACCTCTGTTGCTTGAAAATTTGGAAATAAAAGATGAACTGAGCATGATGCTTCTGCTCAGTGTAAAGTCTGAAGTGGAATTAAATATGCATTGAGCTTAACGAGGAAAGATGTAAGCCAAGCTGAGGAGTGATGGATGGTGATCTCCACTGAGGTGGTCATGCAGATCTCCTGCAGCAAATGTGGTACGACTCCTGGTGGTTCATGGCAAAGACTCACTAACTCCGGCAGGTCTTGGCCTTGGGCTTTGGCAACACTGCAAGTGCCTTCAGCGGGACTCAGACCAGGATTTTTCTGCTGTGGGGTTTTAGAATTTCTGTGTAGATGACGAGTTAATGACCCAGCAAATTAATTGCTTCATGAGGCTGCATTAATAATAGATGTTCTCTTGCCCAATTTCATATTATATACAAACTCCTCACTCAGCATCTGCAACTAAAATGGGCAAAACTGCACAACTGTGCACATTCCTTCACCGAGCATTCTGCTCTGGCATGGTGGGACCAGCACCCAGCCACTGTTTTTAGTTCTGAGAATGAGAATTGAATCTATAGCCGCTGAAGCTGTTGGAAAACTTTTTGCCCAGTGACTGAGAGCAGTAGTTGATAATGATGCAGGCAAGGGGTGATGAGAGGTCACTTTCAGATTGGGAGTTATGATTTTCTTACAGAAGGCCACATTTTAGTTGATACCTACCTGGTGCCTGGAGTGAAGAGTATTAAAAGCTCTGACTTAAATCCACATCAGCAAGAGGAGCACACTTTTGACTGAGTGGTCTTATCTACATGGTGTATTACTGGTTGTGTGACTTTGTTTTCTCAATACACGTTTCTTATTCTTGCAGCTCAGCCTTTGGGACCCTCTGATAACAAATCGCTGTCAGTTAATTGTCTGGGCCTTATTCCTTTCTGCAGATTATTAAATGAGGTGGTCAAATGTTAAGTGCAGGATACAACTAATGGGCCTCTGTCAAGCTACTGCACTGTGAGAGGTACCTAGAGATACCTGTATTCCAGGAGAAAATAATCTAGGAGTTCATTAAATAGTGACTGGTGTTTAACCTGGTGTGAAGCTCGGAGGTAGCTGAGGCTGATCTAAGGTGGCCCTCTGTGGCCCCTGAGTCTCATCCCTGGTGTCACCATGACTGTAGTTGTGCAGTGAGCTGGTGCAGTAAGCTCATCTAGCTGAGAGGCTGTGGGGTTTAGGGGTACTTTGTATAGCTTCTTTTCAAGTGGGCCAGCTCTGGATGTCTGTTATTTCATAAATGTTAGTGCAGGCACTGAGGAGGAGATGGGAACGTGCAGCCAGGGAGTCCACACTGCTCCTGTGGCAGAGCACCTACGTAATCAAAGATGGAGGAAGTTTGTTTCTAATCAACCAGCCTTACTTTTCAATCAGAGAGTTTAAATTTATACACATAAATAATTCATGCTCCCATTATGCCGCACATTCCGAACGCGCCAGGCACATTAACTTGTCCTTGTCCCACTCTAACGGATCTGCAAGTGCATCATCCCAGCTTTATTAGGGAAAATGATAGCAAAGGTGAGATCCTGGTGCATTAATATTGACAGCACAATTCTTACAGACCCCAGTGCAACTAGGTTTTTGCTTGAAATAACTGGCTTGAGATCGTTGGCTGTTCTCTTAAAGCAGGAGTGTCAGTCTTTCTAGCTCTGGTGCAACTACTGCATGCGATGGGCGTTAAGGTGGTTCTGCAGCAGAAATGAGTCAGTGTGGCATTGCCTCCATGCTCCCAGGAATTAACAGCCCCACGGGGGTTCGAACGCAGCGTACCTGCCATGCCATTTCTAGTCCACGGGGCAATGCCACCTCTTGTCTGAAAAAGAGATCAGTGTGATCACTAATGCTTTATGCTAACAGATACATCCTTGCCACTTACAGAAGGATAAAATTTAATAATCAGCTTGATTGTATTCAATTTAAAAAAAAATCTTCCTGTTCAAGAAAGAATATTTTATACAATATTTTATCCATGAGGAAGGCTCTGGCTTGGGGGAAAGGGTTGTGTCTTTCTAGCTATTGCTCAGTTTTGTGCAGCTCTAATTCACTTTCTTTGTTTGATTTTTATCTTGGCGAGGACTTGACTAGTTATTTTTCAGTCTGAGGGATTTCCATTTCCTTTTGATTGAACATTTTATGTAAAAATAGCGTCACAGCAAGTGTTTCCTGAAATGTCTAAAGCAGGTTCCAAGTCTATGTGAATAATGGGGAACTCTTTCAAGTCTTGTAGAGTAGCTGTGTTTGACCCACCTTTCTCTTCTGTAAAGCTCCCCAGTTGTGTGGCTGTGCCTTCCCACACTTCAGCCTCCACTCACAGCACACACCACAAATCACTTCTGCCTCCTTAAAACAGCTGCCTGAGAGAGACAAGGACACCAAGTCCATGGCTTCCTGGCCCAGCTGCAGGTAGAACTGGAAGCGCTGCCTGGCACTGGGATTGTCTGGCACTTCCCTCACAGAACTGGTGTCAATTGCTTGTAGCTTTGCCAGACTTAAACTGTTGGAGCTGAAATTTTCCATGTCGTGTGTGTGCCTGCAGCTAATTTCCTTTTCTTTGAAAGTTCAAACAAAAAGATTTGGTTCCCTAAAAAAAAAACACGGTGGGGAGGAAATCAATTGTTTTGGTCATCTTAGAAGCACTCACAAGTGATTTGCTAAAAAACCTGCACATTTTTACACGTTGGAGCAAGGATGTGAAACCTGGCAGGGCCTGAGCCTGGTGTAAGACAGTGTTCTGGTTTAGGACAGACAGGAAGCCATAGGTATCTCTACAAAAGTTGCATCAGATAGAGCTAAGTCAGACTACTCTCAGAAGTATCAGTTTGTAGGTTCTGATGGTTTCAGTAAAACAGGTTCCTCATGCTACACAAATAGGCTTTTGAAAGGAAGATGCTATTTCCTAAGTAGTTTGCTGGATATTCTACATGAGGAATTTCCAAAAAGGCAACCCCATGAAGACATGGCTTCCATCAGGACCAATCTGAATGCTCAGAATCGCTTAGCAGTCAAGATCACAAGAAACCCCAAGTGTACTTAAAGGGCACCTGATAAGATCAGTGAAAAAATACCCAGTGCCGCCCCTTGCCTCTGGAATGTCATGTAAATCTGTCTGCACTTGCCTTTCACACTTCTAATTGAAAACATAAAGGGGTGGGGGGAGCATTCGAGCAGATTAGCTAATTGATCGATTGATTATTTACAAGGAATCAAAATTAGAGGGACAATGATGTCTTTCTAGAGAGGTGTCAAGGCAAATTATACGATTATTAGGTTACTCTCGCAGAGGTCGACACGCGCAACGCTGCCGCATCCATTTGTACGCAAATCATGCACCAGGGTTTTTCCTGACACATTTTAAGGGAATTTAATGTGCCTTTCTCAAAACCACAAAAGCAAAGCATTAAGAATGAAATATGTAAGTCTGGCAGCAGGCGCTTGTCTAGCTCATGGATGCCAGTAGAGGTTTCAGTGCAGTATGACCACGGTTTTGCTGAAGGTGCGGAAGCCAAATCCCTCTTCTGCTTATTTCTGGGCCAGAGACAGGCACATGAAGAATGTGTGTTAATGTGCACCATATTCTCAGCCATCTGTTGACCCCATCTGACTTGCTCTTGCCTGTGCCTGTGGGGCTGCTCTCTGGGGAGAGCCAGCAAAGGTCAGGAGGGCACCCAAGCCTTGTTGTAAGCTGCCAAGTGGCAGTACCATCTATAAGGCTTTTTCCCCTCTGCTTCTGTTCCAAATCCTCCTTATTGGGAGCGGTGGGCAAGTAGGTTGATATAATTAGTTTATCCTGAATAAGCCAACCCTCAGCCCTAACAGTGAGCAGTCATGGCTGGAGCAGACCCACCAAAGGGAGGGACCTGCAAGTTCATTCTGGTTGTTGTTTGCTGACAGCCCTCTAACCCCACAGGGATAGTTTGGCCCAAAGTGATTTCTTACGATGAATGGTGTCATTTGTGCCAAGTGCTGTGAGACCTGGGGGGGGTGTTTTAAATATTCCCATATTTAAGTCCAGCAAGTATGATCGACAGTACTTTTTCCTGGGAGGGAGGTACTTACCTTTTGGGTATCGAGAAAGTTTTAAGCACCTTTCTTAGCACAAAAGGCAAGTTCTCAAATGCTTCCCCTGGTGGCATTGACTCTTGGATGGCTGTTACAGTCTTGGCAAGGAAAGATGAAGGATCAGGCACAGAATCTGCCCCTCTCTCCAAATTGCCTTGATCTCTTATCTCCAAAGCAGAGTTATTTTGCATGGACCTTGCTGTTTCATCCCTTCCCCTTTGCTTTCACGGTGCTGTTCAGATTAACGCCATCCCGCAGACACTGAGCCTGGTGTGAAACGTCATCGCGGTGCTGGAGAGTGGTTTTGAGAGGCTGTTCTGCACGTACAAAAAAACTGTGTCAATACAAGTCAGGCTTTTAAAAGTGGTGTTTATAGCGCCTAATGACTCTGTATCTAGACCTTGAATCAGAACAGGGTGTGGGCCCTTTACAGTGTGAATACAATAACGTGTATTAAATAACATTAAGAAGTTACTGCCAGTACACAGTAGCCAATTTTCCAATGTTAATACCTGAGAACAACAAATAGCGAGTGAGGTTGGCCAGGCTGGTGGCCAGGGGCCAGCTTTTCCTGAAGCAGGTCTCTGAACTGAGCCTGGCTCAAACTCTGTGTGCTGTGCTGTGCGCTGGGGCTGAGCCTTTGCAGCACCCAGCACTCCTCTAAAGCAGGGCTGGTGGCCGGGTGTCTCTGTGTAACACCCAGGAGAACCTGACCTGTTCCCATAGCTGCCCTTGAGCGGCTGGATGGGCAGCCAGAGTTTAGAGACCCTGATGTGAAAGTGTTGATCTGGATCCCCAGGAAATCCTGTTAAGCAACAACAGAAGTGCCTGGGGCATGGAAAAAGAAATCTGTCTGCTCTAAGCTGTGGCCCTCTCATTTGCATGCAACATATGTCCTCTTCGTTTGCATGTCAAAATAACCCTGCCCCAATCGCCTCAAGCAAAAAGATTAGATCTGGGGAGGAGGCTTTCGGCAGGACAGCTTTTAACACAACAAGGAAATTCTAAAAGGGTAAAGATAATTAAAAGCAAGAGATGAAAGCTAGCTCAGTTAGCTTGCTTGACATAGCCAAGCATCTCCCAATAATTCAAGAAACCTCTCTGTATCCAGAGCTGTCCATCATCCACTCTGTTTTCCCCTGCCAGCACGATTTGGCATTTTCAAATTAAAACTGTTGTGCTTATCCTGCTGACTCATATGTTGTGCATCTCTCTTCCATCCAGATTTGGGATGAAATCTTGGCCCTGCACTGTAAGCGTGCGTTATGCAGGAGGTCAGAGCAGTTAATCAACATGGATCATTCTAGCTTTAGAGCATAAAAGTCAGTTAAGTCATTGGCAAAATTCCTGCTGATGCCTATAAACACTGAATTAGAACTATATAACGCCAAGACATCCAAATGGCTGGCTGCAGGATTGTCTCTGGGTCCAGCTCTTTCTGCAAGTCCAGAACCGCGCTGTTTGTTTGCTTCTCTTGTCTCTGTGTACTTCGTGTGGATTTGAAGTGCTGAGCTTTTTTAGTGACGAGAGCAAAGCCTTACTTCTTAGGAAGAAAATGTGGTTTACATTTATTTTTTTTTTTTTGAGTGAAAGTCAATGACTTGGAAATACCCCTAATCCATTTGTTACTCTGGTTTTGGCTGTGAATTTTCTTTTACCTTTGCAGTAAAGGGGATTTCTTTTGAATAGGATCGAGGGGAGAAATTCTAGGATCAGTTTGTACCACATTTATGCCTGCAGCTAAAAATCTCAAATCTAAACCATAAACCCTTAAAAATGGTGAGGAGGAAAGGGTTGTTAATAACCCCACAGCTAGTTTAGTGACTCACCATAAGAACGTTATCTGTAAAGGCAACATGCCAGTTACGCTGACTTAACGGTAGTAAGAAACAAAAATAAAACAGACTGCTGGGCTGAAACAAACACGAGAGCCTGAGATGTGAATTTTAGGACATTCTGTAGCAACAAGGCTGGCCGGGGCACCTCATTTAGGGTTTTTGCATGAAGATACAGCTGCTGTGTAGCGCCGTACCCCAGTACTTTGTTCAGAAGCTCCTGCTCTTCATTAGCCCCATTGCTAGAAAATGCAGCCAAGCTGCAGAGCTCATCACTGTGCTGAGGATGCAGCTGTCGACACATCTGTAAAACCAAAGGTGGCTTGCTGTATGCAGGTAACCTACTGGAGCTTCGATTTAGATGAGTCCTAAATAAAGTGCAAACTAGCCTTGGATCAAATGCCCAATTATCTTTGTGTCTGGCTGGGAACTCTCCGTGGGCCAGACAGAGAAAGAGCTCAAGCAAGTTATGCAAACGCTATTGTGTTAGACTTGTGTAAGGGCTAAATCATTTTAGCCTCTGGGTTAAATCATTTGATTGGGTGGAAACCATTTAAGATGAGACTTTTTTTTTCCTTGACATAGTTTATTCCCTGACCACATTTAAGTAACTAGAATGTTTTGCTTGGTGGAGTGTGTGACTGTGGGGGGTGGAGAGCAGAGAGCAAGGGAAAGGGAATTGGGACTCATTTTTGTGGATATCCCAAAATAACCCAAATGAAGACAACCCAACCTGAAATGTAAGAATTCCCAAAGGCCACTTGGTCACTGGATATATTTCCACATTGTGTTAGAGCAATTCCCTGAACTGGAGAAGACAGAGGCAGTACTGGCTGACTTGTAGTTTTACTGCCCGGTTGTTTATTAGTGATCCTGCTGTGCAAAAGCATTGAAGAAATGGAAGTTATTCACAGGCAACTCTGAGCCAGGCTTGATTGTTAGCAGCTTTAGGGATCTGGCTATTAGCTGGTACGTTCTGTGGTCATGGAGTATTGTAAAAATGTTTATATAAAAAAGTGCAAATGTCAAGGCTGTGTGTGTGTGTGTGTGTGTGAATGCCTCTTCCCACAGTAATGGTTCTAGGAAGCAAAGTTTACCAGAAATGTGGTAGGATACAAAGTTGCTCTGGCAGATTTGCTTGATTCTTAATTTACTTTGCTATGAAACAAGAGCCTTTCCCCTACACTGCACACCAGACCCAAATTACAGAGCTTGGACCCCCAGAAGTGTCTGACCTGACTACTCATGCTCAAGTAGATTCATCTCATTTCTGCCATGAGGGTGGGTGCAGGACTGTGCTTTGAAAGGACCTCAGTGCTTTTAGGGTGAACTGGTGTTTTAGGCCTATCAGTAGGAGATAAATTGGAGCTTTCAGCACCCAATAAAGAGATGAAGGTAATTTTTTTTCTCTTTTTCATCAGCAATTTGCACAGCTATTCCCAGTAATGGGGATAGGACACATGACAGTTTGAGAGCTGAGGGTATCTTCAGCAGCAGAGCCCTTTATCACACCAACTCTCAGCTTCACCTGACTGCTCTGCTGCTCCTGTCCCCCAGAACAGCCACCCTTTTTGGACAGTCACAGAAGCACACGTTAATTAAAGGTGTTGGTACTCATCTCCAGCGTATGCTGGGTAGTTTCTCAATAAATGCCCACTTGTGTTGTCTCAGGGTCACTGTTTCTGCCTGTTTCCAGGCTTGGATAGCTGTGTTTACGTCAGCTTGCACTCTGGAGGTTATCTACCCAACCAGTAGGATTACAAGGGCAATATATTTCTTAATGAAAATGTTGATTCTGGAGTACAGTTATAGGGTCATTTACATTATTATGCACATAATCTCCACTGTAATCTCTTTCAGAGCAGGGGGTCTAGAATGACCTTTTAAGGTCCCATTCTGTACTGCATTTCTATGATTCTATGAAGTCCTTGCAGAAAACAAATAAATGTTATCAACATTCCTATAAATTATTCATTTCTTAAATCCACTGGTCATTATAAGATGATTGGCATGAGTAATAATCTGTGTTAGGGATGCAAAGGAAAGCAAAATAATGAAAGACCTCTTTGACATTCTACTGCTGTTTGTCATCTTTTTGGAGAGCAGAAGGGGTCTGAGAGACCTCCAGCTTTGCCCTCGGAGGACCTGGGCTCCAGTCCCTGTACTTCCACTGCTTCTTTTGTGGTCTTGACAAGTAATTAGGGAAAGACTGAAACACTGTTTTCAGAGCATCTTAACTGCACTTCAGCTGGCTGCCCTCCTGCTTCCATCCCCCAAACTGCCTGGACTTGCAGACCACATGAATCAAAACTGTCTGTAGACATTCAGCCAATTGTATCCATCTCCAGCCTGTCCTGCTTCTGTTTGGCCCATAAATGGTGTTTTAAACATGCTTCATAGCTATATTTTGATTTTTCTAGGTTTCTAAAGGGCCTTTGTGTTGCATTTCTGGTGTCAAAAACTGATTGCAGATCATGCATCAGTACTATGCCCCCAAGTCAGCTTTCTTCTCCCTCAGCTCACTATCATTTTGCAGTGACAAAGAGGCGAGTTGGGCTAAAAGCAGTGAGCGGCCCCATAGCTTCAGCGTGTCTAACCTGATACTTGGAGCTGCAGCTTCGTTCCACTGTGCTTGTGTCAGTGGAGTAACCACAGACAGCGAGCTCCATTCTTCCTTACTGCTGTGTGGGGACAACAGTAAGAGCGAGACTGAGAAGTCAAGCCACTCGTATTCCTTTGGCTGCAATAAGTGGGTTTAAACCATAATTCTTTGGTTTTCCTCTGCAGGCACTTTTGAGCGCCGACCTTATAGTTAGTTATTATTTTTAATCCCCAAGAACTCACAGCATGGGCCGGACACTGGTGGCCACGTCAATGTGGGTTACTCAGCTCCCTTGCAACGCTGAATTTCACTGTGAGTCAAGCCAATGTTGCTGGTTAGTCGAGATACGTGCAATTAGCTCACTCGGAATGATGACTCTGGTGTGCAAAGACACTTAAAATTAGGACCAGAAGTTAGGCAGTTAATCTGTAAAGCTCAATAAAGCCCCCTGTTTCATCCAAGGGTTGTCAGAAAATTCGTTCCACATCTGTACAGAAAAAAGCGAGGTGTAAACTGCCAAGAACCATTTTAATGATGGCTGGAGAAAAAAGCAGCCAGATGGCAGGCTCTGCTGTGGCTGCGGTTGGTATTTAACTGCTTTTTTATTGGAAAAATATGGGGTGAAAAATTGTGTGGGACTCATTAGGCAGCCTGCTGCGATTCTGATCAGCTTGCCAATCTGTTCAGTGTGGCAAAGATCCAAAGAGCCATAAATTTTTAGCAGCGGCTTATAATCTATGACTTGGAGCTTGTTAAACCTTCTCTGCTCCCCCCACTTTTGTACACTGCTTGGTTTGGGGTTTTTTTTCCCTTTTCTATTTTTTTAATAAAAGCTTCAGGGCTCAAGCTGTGCTGAAAAAAAAAGGGGGGGGAGGGAGAGGGGAGTAAAGTCTCTCACAAAAAGCTCCAGTGAATAGCACATCTCTTTGCTCCTTCTCAAAGTAGGACTGCAGAACACAAGTTTAATTTTCCTCATCCTGCATATTAACTAAAAAGTTGGGAGTGCAGCAGCATCTAAAGCAAGGGAGCGAGTGGAGTTATCTTTTCACTGGCACCAATTTCTACAGTGGTAGAAATCCTCCTCCTCCTCTTTTGTCTTCTTCAGGTTGTAGGAAGAGAGGCTTGTTTCTGTGGGCAGTGTTTTACGTTTTTGCTGAAATGATCCTGAAGTGAAGAATACGCAGATTTCAGAATTTCCTAGCTGGGAGCGAAGTGTTAGGATCACAGAATGGCTGGTGCTCAGGGGAGGTGGTAAACTGCTGGCAGGGTTTTAATTTTCCATCGTAGCGGTGTCTGCATTCTGAAGGATTCACAAAGGATCCTAAGAGGAAACTTAAAGCTTCCTTTTTCTTAATATTTGCATATTACAGCAATCGATTTCAGACAAAGGGAAAAGGGGTTTTAGAGGCTGCTGTGACATGTTTCCAAGTAACATACACAGAACTATTGATCTGACCACTTTCACGGAGATGGAAAATAAGCAGCCAGCACTTCTTCATGGGAGTATAAATATTGGGTTTGAAAGATTTATGGAAACCAGCGGCCAGCAGCAGTATACATGGTCCCTCGTATATGTGCCGTTAAAAATATTGAAGTATTTCTCAGAAATTGCCCCAAGTAGTGAAGTAAAATTGCTAACTGTGGAGGTCTGGTGCTCCAGAACTGGAACATTACTGTACTGTAGTATTTTCATAATGGGAACGCTGAGCTCGCAGGCACATTTGTATCTGCGTATGTAGTCTGCATATGTGCTGTAGGTTCAAGGTTATTTCAAGGAGGTGTCTTAAACAGAGCAGCGAGGCAGTCGAAAAATGTGTGTGCAGATAGATCAGTGTGCACAAGCGCTAGAGCCCTGTGCAAGTCAGACTGCTGTCACAAATGGCTAAACCGAAATCCTTCTCGCTTGGCCAAGGCGAAGGTGTTAACTTGACTCCTGCAGAAAGTGAGTGAGACTTCAGCTGATCCACTTTGATTTTATGAGCAATTTTGAATATGGCCAGTGCATTAAAAAGAGCATCTGTGTAACCCAAGTGTCAGTGATTTAGGTTTCTTTTTATTTGAACGAGCATTTCCAATCACATGTCCATTCTCATTATATTTTGGGGCAACGGTGCAGCAGAAAGTGAAGAGTTAGCAGACCTCCTTGCAGAATGCCACCCAGTTCATTTTGATGCTGACCAACCCTTATTTAGCTAATTATCTGCGCCGAAATCAGAGCCCACATGGAAGGATTCCCTTCTGTTACATCCAAGCCTACTCTCTCTGCGCTGGTTTCTCTCACCCCTTTCTAAGCACTACGGCATTTCTAGCTTCCAGCTGATTTCTTCTTGCTGCTGTGTCTAGAGCACACATGTAAGTAGGCAAGATAAAAGGTTACTTCACTCACAGAATTTATTGTAAAGAACAGAAAAGATGAGGAGGAAAAAGCCTAGGGAGGTTGTCTCATATTTGTTATAAATATAATGCAATCAGGAAGTCTTTGTGTTGTGAAAAGAGGATAAATGAGCAGATCATGGTAACTAAATCCAGGGGTGCAGCGATCTACTTGAAGACTTCCTCCCCTTTTTTGTTCTGCCAGTTGGAATATTTGTATGTTACTGTTCAAAGAAAAACTGCCCATTTGCTTCCTGAAGTAATAACTTACAGTATATGAAGGACACTTTTTATTCACGTTGACGCGTCTGTGTTTAGAGAAAGTTGGGTTTTCCCTTCTCCTAGCACAAGACTTCACGGTTTGGGACTGGGGCTGGTTGTGGGTTTTTTTGGACATTTCTGCCACTCGCAGTGAGTTTTCTTTAAACAAAAAGTTGAATCACGCCTCTGTCTTCCCAGCTGGCCTCTGACTTTGCAAAGACAGCCAATTTTTCTTCACTTCCAGGAAACTGGCTTATTCCTTTCCCTCCCCACTGCAAAATATATACATTCATAACACAGCTCCTCCCCGTGAAGAAAAGCTCCTCTCACCCTCCAGCACATGGCATCTCCTTAAAGGTGTTGAGAGGACTTCGCTCTCCATTGCCGCCTTCTTCCTTGTTCCCCTTTCTGCCTGTCTGGGGGGTGTACAGCCATGAAAACAGCCTTATCACAGCCTGTCTAGCAGTAAGATCCATGAATACTTTGGCTGTTCCCCAGGATGGTGTGAGCGCGGCGTGCCTGTCACTCACAGCCGAGCAGGGAGGAGAGCGGCGCAGTGGCAGCCAAGGCGCTGAATTTTATGTGATGTGGGAGGAGGCTGGAGAGGGACTACTGTAGTGTCCCTGAATCTTGTGATTTTACTGTAAAAATCTTTCCTTAAAGGCACAGCTCCTGCAATTCTGCAATGAGATCAGTAGCTTTGACTTTCATGTGAAAGGAAAATGAACCTGTGCGGTCACTAAGGAGACTTGGCAACAGGAGTCACCCCACTGCAACGTTGGCAACTAAATTTTTTAAATTAGATTTTTGTCTTAGTAGTTTGAAGCTGCCTGTCTGGAGGACAGAGGGAAGAAGACAAATGGGCAAAGATGGATTTGGGGTTTCTACCTTTAGCAGTTTGCTGGAAACAAGAATTGCCAACACATGTGACTCCAGTAGCTTGCACTGGGAAGAACTTTTCTTCCTTGTTTTGAAAAAGTAAAATGGGATGGGATAGGATATTCTGAGACACCACTAATCTTGACTCTGTCTCCAGAGGCTTCCAGAAAAGACCAACTGTGATTTTGCGAGGTGAGTGCTACATGTGGGGCAGATTCAGCCTCTCCTCTCCTCTCTTGGACAAGGAGGCTGAACCCAGTTTGGGTCAGTAATCTGGAAAGGAAGGACCAAGTCTACTACTAGTTCTATAAACAACAAGTTTTCTTGTTGTGCTTTAAACAAAGCAAAGCAGTCTCCTGGCCAGCCTCTTCAGCACAGGATGGTGCCTGGAAGGTGATGCCCCTCAGAGCTATGCCCATTGCTGGGATCAGAGTGGCAGGCTGCGGAGCCCCATGTTGGGAAGTGCAGCCCATCCCAGCTCAGAATGGGTCCCAGCTTGGCAGAGCCATGCGCCAGTACCTGTGCTCACCAGCATCATCATCTCCTGGCATCATCATGGGCTGTGGGTGAGCAGTGCTGCTCTCAAGCAGCATCTCCAGGACTAAGTCTTTGGGTTAACAGATGGACAGGAAAGATGTGTCTGTAGCTGCTATTATTTACAGTGCAGTGTGGGTACCAGCTGGCTGTATGTCATTGGTATCATTTTTTTGGGTGCATCGTCAATGTACAGAAAATGTTTGCCTCATTTTAAATGCCTTGTTTCTATAGACAACAGCTTTGTGGGGGTGACGGTGCCCTCACCAGTGCTGGGGTTGACAGCCCCTTTCCTGTACCACCTGCATGAGCAGACTGCTGCAACAGCCTTGCTTTATCAGATGCTCTTTTAAATAAATAAAGACAACTCCCAGCTGATACTAGCCCTTTACTTGCTAATAACACTCAAGTCCTTTTGGCTCTCCAAAACATCCCTTAAGAGAGGGGATTCTGCATTAAGCAACTTGTTCTGTCAGGAGCGATTCGCTCTGCGACAGGTCTGACCCACAGAAGAGACGGTCGCTGTCTGTGCAGCCTCCGCCTGGGGAGGAGGAGACACGGTAAATGAAATAGATTAGTCATCTACAGGACTTGATCGTCTGTCTTCCCATATCTCTAAGCTTCCAATGAAAGATCTAATTTTTCAATAAAGATAATTCAATTAGGAGATTTTAATTAGGGAGTCGAAGCTGATTCCCCCCACCCCTTGCAGTAGCTGTCAGCCTCTGCACAGAAGCATCCGAGTCCCTCCATCTGCACTTTTCACTTTTATTCTTTTATATTTTTAAACTCCTAATCATCCTGGTGGAAGAAAGCAGGGAAGGAGGAAGGATGACGAAGGGAGAACAGGGACATTAAAAAAAATTATAAAAAAAACCCCACAGCATGTTATGTCATTAAAAAGAGCCTTGTATTACCCGGGAGCTTCTCCATCTGCTTTCGGTGGGCATCCCAGGAGGACTTGGCGATTATGAAGGAATTCTCGGAGGCCATTACTGGGAAGAGGAAAAAAGGCTTGCTGCAGACAGCTTAATGGACTAATTTGTAACTGTGAGAGCAGGAGAAATGAGTTGTTTGCCACGTTTTAATTTGACAGCAAGTGGCAGAACGAATGCGAAATGTGATGAGTGAGCAGGCGCGCTCGTTTTTGCGGTGCACTTTGCAGGGGCCTCATGGCTTTCCCGTGGGGGCTGTCACTATTATTTTTTGCTTTCCCCACTTGAGCGAGGATGGTGGGGGTAAAGTGGTGGGGAGGTGCAGGGGGTGAGAACAGGTTGGAGGAAGGGAAGCGTGATCAGGCAGACAAGGCTTGGGATCCAATTTTATGCCAGCACTAGGGAGACAGGAGAGGACAAGCTACAGAAATTAGCAGTGTCTGTCTTAACTCTTTATGTGGTGAAAGTGCATCTGAAGAGCATTTTGTTGTACATGGTGACTTTGCTGTCATCTACTGTATATGCAGCCACCACTTGGCCAATGGTCATGGGTTCAGTAGCCAAAACAAAAGCTGGCCATGGCATCACCAGCCAAGGCAAAATATAAAGGCTTTCCAGGAGGAATGAGCTCCTAAAAAGGCTCATACACCTGGTGTGTAGTTGTTCACCCTTACCCAAAACTTGCATCCCCTCAGAGACTATTGCCCACCAGTGCTTCTATGGACACACCAGGTCCCAGACACCTCCTTGCTGCTCTGGTGCTGCCTGCTCTGACCTGTGCTTGAGAGGCCATGACGTTAATTTAAGTTGTGTCTGACACGTAGCCAGGTAATGTAGAGATTACCACCACGGTTTGCTGCCCCCGTATTTGAAGCCTGACAGGTATCTGACGGAGGGCTTCCGCACCCAGCAGCCTCCTTGTGCCCTCAGGTGCCTCAGGACACTTCTCTCACTCTTTGGACTGAGGCTGCTGCCAGAGGGTGAGGGCAGTGCCTTGCTCTCCCTGCATCAGAACAGGTCCGTTCAATGCTGATGTTTTATCAGATTGGTTGTTCTTCAGCTTGTGATGTTTAAAAATCAATGCTTCCCCACTCAGAGGCTATAATAGAACAGCTTGCATGAACTGGAAGGTAGACCAGTGTGTGGTTCTGTAGATGGCACCTTCTCGTCAACTTGTGCTCACCACAGTTCTCCATTACACATTGTGGTTATTCTGTCGCATTTTCTTTCCTGAAGCTCATGTAAGGGGAAGAAAATCCAATCAGCTGCTGTTTTCGAGTGGGTTCTCTTTGGTGGCTTCTTGTTGGGTGATTAAAAAAAGAGACTAATTCTGCCAGAACACGCACATGGATTGGTAATAGAAAAAACCCGATATGTGTGAGCTGAGATGATTATTTATGGCTCTCTTCCCAGGCTGCAGTGACAGTTTCTTGCAAGACAGCAGACCAGATACCATCTCACACCTGTGACCAGTTATCAGGTGGTCTCAGGGAGCCTGTATGGAAACCAGACAGAATTCCAGTTCCCTCGTTCTCACAGCCACGTGCTGTATTGAGGGCTACTCTCTGGCATGGAGGATCCTTTGTGTCATGTCTTTACAAAGAGACCACCCTTCTTTTTCCTCTTTTGTCCTTGGATCTTTTTCATTATAAGGAATATTATTCAAAAAAGCTTTCTGCCTTTTTAATGTAAAATATTGCCTGTGACTTCAGAAACTTAGACCAAGTGGATTGGTTGCATTTATATTGTTGAAATTTAAAAATGCCTGCAAATGATGCACCCTGTCCTTGTGTATAGAAATCTTACCAGCAGCTTTAGTAGCACTGATTTGTCCTGTAAGATATAACGGGTCATCATCCTCCAGTGTGGACATCTGCTTTGAGAAATACTTGCATGAATTGGCCTCTACCTGAGCTGGATTACAAGAACAAGTCTTTATCACTGCTGATGGCAGGTACACAACATCCAACTCCCCTTGGTTTTCTGTTAGCTTGTTTCAAGATAGATTAACCTCATTATTTATATAATTATGTCTAGTACTGGGCTTTTAAAATAGGATGGGAAAAGACCCAAGAAGACAGAAACGTGCACTTGGTCATGGCACGGAAAGGGAATGACAAAGAGTAGGGAGAAAATTTTCCCAATCAGAACAAAATGTTGGCCTTGTGCCTCCTGAACTCATTAAGCTTCGGCTCTTGCTTTGGTGTTTTGATAGAGAGTGAGAGGCAAAGGACTATTTCAATGCTTATTTCCATCTCACCTACTTGCCTCTTTCATCTCTATCTCTGAACACTGGTCTCCAGAAGAGAAAGCATTGGGATTTCTCCAAGCTGTCACCCAGCCCCAGGATGTGACCAGTCTGGGCTAGCAAGGAAACTCAATATAAGGAAGACAGAGTGTGTATGGCTGTATTTATCAAGAAGACTAAGTGAATGAAATCCATGTTGCCTCCAGGACTTCTGTTCACACCTCGACCTGTCCCTTTTGCATCTAGAAACACAGTCCTCTGTTTTCAATCTTGAATGCAGAGACATATGAATGGAAACTGAAATTCCTAGATAGCAGCAGGCAAGACTGTTCGTTTACCCAAGACATGATCTTACATTGGGGAGTCCCACTCACTCTGGACTACAGTGTCCTCTGTGAGTAGCTTTGCAGGGCTAGAGAGTTGGGATTAGGGAAGCTTCAGGCTGTTTCATTCCCAAGTAAAATATTTTGTTCAAGGCTTCTGGGGGTGCTGTGCCCTGGGTCTGTGGTACCCCAAAGAGCAAGGCTGGTATGTGGTGGTTGTCTGAGTTCCTGCCTCGATGCAGCTTCCCTTCTCAAGACATCGAGGCTCCTGCTGCTGCCGCTGCAGCTCCCCCCACCCCGCCTTCTTTTACCTTCCAGCTCACTGCGTCTGTTCCTGGAGGCCCCGGGAGGCTTTAACAACCACTAGATTGTTAGTGACAGTCAGACACTTTAACACTTAAAGTAGAAGGTTTGATTTAATCGCAAGGCTGTCATTTATTATTTGTCTGCTGTGTTCCGCTGGGGCGCCCGCTGATCAACTGCCGGCTCCCAGGAGGGCTCTTTTTTTTTTTTTGTTATGTCTAAATCCTCAATACAAATTGCAGCGCTCCTAGATCTCCCAGCGGGACCCATTACCGCCTGTGGGGCATTAAGGATCATTAATAGTGCTGTCAGCAAGCTAGCCAGTTGGTTAGCTTCTCATAAATAGGAAATTAATCCATCTACTTCATTAATAATGCCGAGTGTAGCTATTTTGTTGCACTTGATGTAAGGGGCCTTGTGTTTGTCTGTAATGCGATAAGACAGGACTCCAAATTAGCGTTGAATGTCTGATACGAGAGTGCAGACTCAATTACTTAGTAGAAAGGTTTTTGTTTTGGTTGGGGTTTTTTTTCTTTCCTCCAAATATCTTTAAAGTTCTTGACCGGCAAGGAAAAAAAAAAACAAACCGAAAGGCACCAGCGATTTGCTTCATTATTTGTGTTTTGCAGTTTCTGTTTCCATCACTGGCTTCTGCTTTTGAAGAATAAATTGTTGGGGAGGGAAAGCAGTGAGTGAGAAATGGGGACCACACCTGGCAGGCAAAGCAAAATGCATTGATTAGAGACAGGGCTAACTGGCTGGGCTCCTCTCGCCTTCTGTGTGGATGGGTGTGGGGGTGCGGGTGTTGTTCTTCGCTTGCATCTCTAGTTAAGGAATCATTACAACACTGACGGGTGTTGTATTTCTCTTTGGAGGAGGAGGAGGAGCAGTAATAGTGTAGGTTAAAGGAGAAAATGAGCCATGATAAGACTCGACCAGCTTTTTATGAGCAAATCATTTGCCTACCCAGCAAATGCAGAGTCCCTGATGGGTGGTATTGGAACCACTCAGAGGGTATGAAAAATTCTGAGTACATTTATCTATTGCATTTTGAATTAGTTTTACCCAATAATACCTAGACACCAGGAAAAAGAACTAGTTACATGGCAATTATCCATAAAAGTACTTCATCCTATGCTTCTGTGCCGTTCAATTCTTCCTGCGTTTCCTTCCTTCCTATAACTTCCTCATCAGGGCGTGGGAATATATGAGTAATTTTTCAGCCTTAATTATTAAAAGAAAGCTTTTCAGGGAAGGAATTGTTTCCCTCTTGCCCTCAAAACACTGTACATTTGCCTTTTTTGTGCTTCAGCGTGGTGAGTTTGTTTTCAGCCAAACAAACAGAAAATGCAACTCATGACCAGCTCTTGCTAGAGTTTGCAGGATGGGGAACCACTCAACCTCTTAGGGTTTTTATCCATAACTTTGGGGAAAGTTTGCTGGCAGTCTCCTTTGCGATACTTGAAGGGTTTGCTTTTACTGGCTTGCGAGCAATACACTGTTAAGTAGCGTGTAGAGGAGGGAATATAAACATATCACCATATCAGGTCCCAGCCTGTGTCTGGGGCTCCAAGGCACTGCCACAACATAAATAATAATCACTATAACTAATTACTGTTTGGGCATCGGGGAGGGAGAGCACTTGTATTTATTTTTATAATGGGAGGCACATACATTTCTGAAATATCAAGAGGAGGGAGGGAAGAGCTTTTATAAAGTGATGAGATAAATAGATCTGGAAACATTCCAGTTCTCAGACTCTCGTAGTCTGGGATGGATATTTTTTGTTGACAAACTCTCCAAGCCATGTGAGCTGGGCTGTATTTAGTTCCATCATTCCCGCAGCAGGAGTGCATTTTCTGGAAGTGCTGTGTGACCAAAGAGGTGCAGTGCAGCAGCAGGGGTGATCCCAATATTCAGAGAAGCCTGAGGACAGGATTTTGGGGGATTTCCAATCCCAGCACTGGAGGTGCTTGTGTTGTTTGTGTTAGGCACAGGTTGCACTACGGTGCCATCTGGGAAATAGCCCTGAAGGGCAACATATGCAAAGTGACCCTGGAGGAAGAGATCCTATCGCTGAAAGTCTCACTATGGGCACCCTTAAACTTTGCAAAAATTCATTGTCCGAATTCCAGTGTTAGTTCTGTATTTCACAGTTGCCCTCTACGATAAGCAAGAATGAAAGGGTAAAATCAAACAACTTTTTAGAACTGCACTGGGTAGGGCAGGAGGGTTCAGTACTAGAAATTCCTGTATATTAACTGTGCAGATTGGCTTTGTTTCCAGAGTAGCTTTTTTAACTGCTGTCTTTTCCTGTTTGGAGCTGTTTAGCAGTGCATAGTGAGTAGCAATCACAGCAAGCTGTCTATCTCCGTGTCCTTTCACCTATGTATTATTAGCGGCAGTGGTGCTGAGAATCCAGCGGCTGTAAAAAGCCCAGCTGCAGCCAAAATCCTAATGCACTTCCAATTCCCAGTGCATTAAGCTTGGAGGAGTCTGCTGGGTATTATCCCAGGCCCTGACCAGTTTCTCTAGAGGTTTTCTGGTGCTAAAATCTTTGCAAGCATTTTTGTCAAATCCTTAATGCTTTAAAACGTAACGTCATTACACTCCAGTCTATTTCGGTATCAGAGGAGAAGGGAGCATGGGAAGGATCTTTTCCCTGAAAATAAAAAGTCCAGCCAACATAAGTTAGATGCTTTGGAGGTTCCTTTATTGTAAACTACAGGAAAGGACTTTGGCAACGTGTTGAAATTGTTAGATTAAAGCTTTCCCCTCCATCACCCCCCATTCTGCCATTAAAGACCAATGCTGCTGTAAACAATTTATGGCTTTCTTAAAGGAAGTCAGATAATCCTGGCTGATTTGTGGCCATTCCTTTATTGCCTTGCCAAACTCTGCTTTGTCATTTCTGGTTGGAGGAGAAAGCGCACGCAGGCACATATGCTCGAGTTTCTGACCTCATTTTGACTGTTATGAGAGAGTGAGCACATGTGTCTTTGGGAAAAAAAAATAAAATAAGAGATTCTGGAGTAAAAGAAGAAAAATTTCCCTAGTAATTATGTTTTTTAAGAAATATGAGGTGTAAAATACACCATTAATGGTTTTACAATCACTTGGCCAGTCAGGCAGGAGAGCTGGCTGACCCAGCCTAGCAGAGAGCACCACTCCACATTAGTGTCAAAATGGATGTTTAGTCGTGTGCAGCCATGGTGAAATTGGGAGTGGAAAGGAGCCAATGCCTCTTTCAGAGCGAGGGGAAGAACAAACCCCCTCTCTTGTTTTACAAATCTCTCCGGGGATGATGAAAATGGGTCTCTTCGGCATCCATCTCCTGGTTAGTTCTAGATCAACACATGTGGTCAGGAAATGTGTTCTGCATAGATATGTCATGGCTTCAGAGAAACCGAGAAAGAAAAGGGATGCAGCTTTCCCCTCTGCAGCCGTCTTCTCCTCCTCCCAGTGTTTCGAGCAATCATGTTACCGATTAGTGAATATTTATTGTTATAAGCAGAGCTTGTAGTTGTGTGTATAATGACAGTGACCTGGCACGTTTCGTGATTAGATCTGGTTTGCGGTAGCGTGTGTGCGCAGCCCATGTCGACTTGGGCTGGTGTGTGGATACAGCCTAGCTGGAGATTAAACTGCTCAAGTTGTGTCAACAAAGAGTGTAGGGAAAGGCAGGGATTTAAAACAAAAGTGAAATGAAAGATCAAACACCAGCACAGATACAATTTTATCAACAAGAAATCCTATCATTGGTTCAACATGTTCGGCCTTTTGGAAACTGATATTTTTCTGGTCAGCTGGATCTCCATCTTCAGCAAAAGCTTTCTTGGTAAACCCTTTTCAGGATACGGAAGGTCCAAGCTGCGGCTATTAATAGACATTAGAGTTGGAGAACATGTGTTGGGTTGATTCATCCATCCTGCTGACAAGATAGTGTTTTCTATTTAGATATATTTTCCAGTTCTTGTCTGGTCTTGTCCAGTTTAGCCTTAACTCTATTGAATGACAGCTTCTTCACTCCCCCTTAGGAAATTGTTCCAGAGCCTAGTAGCTCTCATGGTCAAACACACAGCTCTTTTGCATGCAAAGCCTGGTACTCGCTTAAACTAAAGGTCATTCATACCTTCTGTAGCTCCATCAGATAACATATAACAGAAGCTTTATTTGTGCTCCTGCACAGCCAGAACTGCATTGAGTGGCCTGAACAGAGCCTAAACTGTCCTCCTGTTCATTTCATCTTGTCTTACTTCCTTCATCTGTGCACTTGTCACTCCACAGGTTAGAGTGAGGGATTTATAACCATAGAATGAAACCGTACAAGGCAGTAGAAGTTTCTTAAGCATAGGGCTTCTTCCGACCTGCAATTGCAAAGTGTTTCGTAGGTATTAATAATGTAGTAAATCTCATCTCCCTGATGCGGCCTCTGTGAGCATTGCCATGAAATGGATGATGTGAGTGAGGTACAGAGATTGATTTTCAAGATCTGTCCTCTGAGATAACCCAGTGCAAAAGTTGTTGAGCACTCCACACTGCTGTGACTGTGGGAGGGCTTGCAAATGCTCAGCTCCTCTGCAAGCTGGACCAGAGAACTTTAAAGAAGCAAATACAGAAATTCAAGGGTGCAGAATTACTTTGCCTTTTTTTCTTAGAATTTGTGATGGTGAGATCTGTGTCCAGAGCCACGTGGCAAAGGCTCGGATGAAACCAGACTTGCCACTTTGAAGAATTTGCATTCCTGGAGCTTTGTGAAAAGGAAGACTGTTGAATCTTGTGCAGTAATGGTGAATTTCTTCAGGAAATGACTGTCTCTTGATTCTGAATCTGGAAGTATTTTGAACCTTCGGAGATTCTGATTTGTATTGTGCAGAAATGGGTGCAGTGGAAAAGGCCTGCTCTGCTCTTAGTGCCACTGTACTGCACTTTACACACCAGCTTCATTTTTCTTTCTTTCTCTTTCCTTCTGTTCAAGCCAGCAGTGCATGAAACAGCAGACTAGATTGGAGGTAACTCGGTTGTAAAACATCATTTGACAAACTGTTAAAAGCTCTCCTGAACGGACATCGTCCGTGTCTGCGGTAGGGTTGAGATGGTTATGTTATGAAATGGCATTCAATGCAGAACAAAGTGTTGCCACAGCAATAATTTCTGACATCCAGCCCTAACAATAAGTCATCCCCAGATCCTTACCACAGAGGTCCAGGCTCTTTCTTTACAGTCCAAATGAGGATTGTGAGACTGCAACCCCACTTGGCTTAACAAGAGCTGTGGCATCTCACCAGAGTTGTATTAATAAGGAAACTGCTAAGAACCTACTGAGAGAACATGGCTGAGTCATGTCTCCAGCATGCCGCAACTGCTCTCCCAGATGACATTGTCATGAGTGGGGCATCTCCTCAGGCTGTGTCAGCAGTCAGACAGTCAGACAGAAGGAGATTTGCACCCAGAGAAGCAAGACCTGGGGAAGGAGAGCTGTGCTGAGCTCTGCCACATCACAGCACTCACTGGGAACACCTCAGATTGCTTCTGTGAGCTCACACTTAGAGGTGACTCCATCACCATCAGACTGGACTTGCATTAGCCCAGGGTTATACAATTGAAATAAGGACCTTGGTTTTTTGGGAAGTTATTGGTACATTACCTGATCCTTTCAAAACACCTGGGACATCTGTAGGCTCTTGTTACTTTTCTTATTAGTACTAGACTGTTAAATGAACAGGAGTTGTTAACGAAGCGCTCTGAATGCGGCTGCATGAAGGTGAGGGTTGGACCTCAAGATTCCCTGGTTCCAGGTTCTGTCATCAGCCTGCTTGGTGTCATCTACACTCCCATGAGACGTCTTTCCCCTATGGCAATACAATTTTTGTCTTTACAAGTATTGTGGAACAAAGGGACCCCATTTCTATAGATTATTAGTAATAAACATGTCATGCTACTCTTTGAAGTATTTTCTCTTAGTAGTCTCTTCCTAGCAAAGCCTATTTTTCAGCTACTTACAGTTTCTCCTGCTTAGTCTTTCCTTCATACATTTTAGAAGACTTCATACGTACGTGCCTACAATAGTGAAAGTAGCCTGTGGAGAGCTGTGTGTACCTTTTGTTCAGTCCAGTTTTGAAAAATCCTGAATTTTGTGGTTTCTCTTGTTAGCAGGGAGGACTTTTTGGTTTCAAAGTCTTGATCAATAGTGGCTGCAGAAAAGCCCAGAGGACAACTCTGGATTTGTAGTCCCAGAGAAGCCTAGGTAGGCTTTTGAGATATGAGTCATTGATACCTGACAGTTGTTTAACTTAAATGATAAAGGGATTTTTCTGTCACTCTTTGTTTTGGTGTTGATGTTCCACCTCGTCATTGGTGTATATCTGCCAATTTCCTTTGTCCATAGGAAAAAGAAAGAGTAAATGAAACACCATCAAATACAGGGTTTTCCAGTCTTTTCTGTCAGCTTCAGCAGTGGTCATTAGACTTCTTTAAGCTGTGCAGTTTTGAGTAGGAGCATGAAGAAATGAACGCTTGCTTGAGTTGGAGCATGAAGAAATGAAAGCTACTGCTGCTTCCTCTCTGCTGGTGTCAGCCGCTGCTGAACCCATTTCCCTTCATTTTGGTTGGGAATCATTGAACGATTCCATACTGACACTTCTTTATTGACACTCTGAATTTATCAAACTCATATACTTCAACTGGATGTGAGATGCTACAATTAGGCATCAGTACTATAAGTGCTTTTACCCTGAAATCAGCTTGTTTTAGTCCTGTCCCTTCCTACTTTTTCATATCACAGTGCTCCTAATCTTTAAAAATGCAGTTAATTCCCCCTGTGCAGAGTGGAAGCTCCTGAGTTCCCCTCCAGACCCAACTGGCTGCAGCTCGGTCAAGGCAAACCCCATCTGGCTAATTTATGAGCAGCACTAATGGGTCCTCAAGGGACCCCATCAGCAGTTTCATGCAGGATGCAATGGCTGTGACTCAAACCAACAGGGGAGACAGAGGCGGTTATAGGAAAAAAGGGGATGAGTGCGAGCCTGAGGACCAGGAAAGCAAAGGATATCTCTGGAGATGGAAAAATTGTAACCCCCACAGCTACCGTTGTTCTGTCTCTCATGAATTCCAAATGCACATCTCTGTGTCGTCAGGTCAGAAACCTGCACAAATAAATTAGTGTGGTGTGTTTTTCCTCTCCCGTGTTTAATGCTTACCTAGTCGATAAATAATTATTAAGCGATGATATAAGAGCCACACTCTCAGAAAATTCAAACTTTAGTTTGGGGAAAATGTATTCATCCAGGAAAAACACCTTTGTGCGATAAAGACTTGAGAAAGTAAAATGAGATTGTGGGCTTTCTTTCCCCAGGCTTGGATATTGCTTTATCAATACAGTTCTGTCAATAAGCTGTGAACAAACGCAGGCCTTGTCAGATTTACTAACTAATCACAGAAAAGTGTTGGCAGGGCTTAAAGGATTGAGTGACCAGACATAGTAACTCATTTTAAGTGTTCCTGCTTGCTGCACTTTCTTCTTCCTTTTTTTTCCCCTCTCTTTCCACATTCCCTGCTTGTTCTCTCTTAAGTGGGTAGGACAGCAAATATCTTCATCTGGCACCTTCTGTCGGGCAGAGAGGAATGATGTGTAAATTCCACAGACTCTGCATGTCTTCAGCCTGGTTCTTGAGCCACAGCCACGCAAATAGGTATGTGCATAAATAGTGTCGCTCGTTTAGCGCACCCAGAGCTCTACAAGCAGACCTGCGTACTGTGTGTGTGAGCACGCTGCGCCATAGATTTTTAATTGAAGGAGCTCCACTGGCTCTGATGGCCCTACAGTGATTTCCACCCTCAGCTTTAGTGGAGCTGTTCATTTGGGCTCTTGATAACAGGTTTTCCTTTAACTGAAAAGATGAAACGAGCACATTGGAAATGCTTTTTTTCCTCTTTCTCGCCATAATTTCTGTCATGAATTCCTCTGTTTTTGCTGTTCGTTCCCTGCTGGCAGTTGCCATCTGTAGCAGTTTTTCTTCTGCCAGAAGGACTGGCAAGCAACTCCCTCCAGTGCCCACATCAGTGATGCCTGGGCGACAGCCAGGGTGCCAGAGAGCTGCACTACATCCACCTCTCCCTATCCTCCCCACACAGGCTCACTGTGTCACTTCTTGGATGAAGCTTTGCTGCTGGTGGTCTGAGGTACCTCTCAGTGTGTCCTGGGACTCCTCAGGTCCAGACAGGGTGTACAGCTCCCGCACCACAAAGAGGCAAGGGGACATTGTTCCTATCTGCAGGTGCAGGAGAGTTACACTGAAGCTTTGCGTGCTGGAAAGCCACTGCTTGGCTGAAGCCGTACAGAGCTACTGCTCGAATTTACTTTCCGTTGGGAGATTCAGACCAAAAGTTGCAGTTAATTAAGTCGATAGCCCCTGTTAGAAATGCTGCAAAGCAGTGATTGTGTGAGGAGAATCTTCCTTCTGAGAGACTGATTTTTAGGTGCCAGGCATTAATCTTTGCCAGAGTGAGGTAGAGAAAGACAGAAAAACGTGATTCAAGTATGAACGTGTATTAGATTGCAAATACAAGGCAGCGAGCACATTGTTAGGAGAAGGACCAGATCTTCAGTTTTCTGAAAAATGCAGAAAGAAAAGGTCTTTGCTGCAGATTAAAATTATTTCCATAGATGTGAGTGTCGTAGGGGTCGTCAACCTGCTGTTTGACTGACTGGGTTTGAAGGACAGAGAAAGTGCTCTTTGTTTAGAGGCAAACTGGCAAACTGTAGATTGTTCATAGTAGAGAAGCGGCTCCGACTGTGCTCACTTTCATGCACAATCTGTATTTGCACGTAGATTTTTGCTTTGTTTAAAGCAGCTGTTCTGTATTCCTAACGTCTGAGGCTCTGCATCATCTTGAAAGAAGTTCAAACAAAGACAACTCATAAGTCAGTGCAGCAGTGGAAGTGATCTGGCAGCTAGAAGATGCATTGGGGTTATCGCAGCTGCCATAAATATCCCTGGGACCTGCGAGGAGCTTGGAGCAGTGGTTGGCCGTACGCAGGGGCGGGCAGGAGCCATCTCTTGTTGAATTGGTCTGTCTGAGTAGGGCTGAGCAGGACCCCTCGGTTCTTACCTGCCTTTCCCCGAAGGTCACACTGGCGGAGGGTTGTTGCCGTGGGCAATGAACAGGACTAGTGTTCGTTTTATCCGCTAACTAATCTGCTTCAGTTAATGCAATGACAGTGAAAGCAAAGCAAACAGTTGCTTCTGAAGTTGAAAGACTGACATGTGCAGGAAAGACCAGGATCTCTGCTGAGCCAGGGCTTGGTGTTTGTGGCTGGGGGTGAATTGGCCTCGAGACAAGCGGCCATGGGTCTCGCAGGACCTGTGTGTGTCAGGCCTGGATGCGGTCCCTGCGCTTGGTTAAGCTCTGTGCCAGCCTGTGCATGACTTGAAGGGAGGATTCAGCGCCGCAAACCCTGGCTGTCCCTCAGCACTTTTCTTCCTTTCCAGAACCCCCTGAGCCCTGGCTCCAGCCATGTTTCACGGTCAGGCTTTTCCCCTCATTTCCCTCGTGGCAGCCCGGAAGGACCTGAACTCAGCTACCTCACAGCACCTAATGGAGAGAGCGTGGCTCGTGTTTCAGCCGGCAGCCAGGGCTGAGTGTTTTTTCCCCCAAAGTCTCTGCTGGCGCGAGAGCGGTTTCAGTGGCTCAGGCTCTGGTGGAAAGACTAAGAGCCTCTCTCTCCCCCAGCTGTCAAGGAAACTCGAGGAGGCATTCAAATGAGAGACACATGGATGTTTATAATTCACAGTTTTGCCATTGTTGTCACCAGAGATTTGTTCTTCCTGCTTGGTGAGGGGAAAAAAGGAAGGATAAAATTGGTACCATAACATGGCCAGACATAACTTGTTTGAAAGATGGGCCTCCAATTATTTACTTAAGGAAATAGTGGGAGATTTATTAATAACCTCTGGCGACTTAAATAGCTCTAGTGATTTCCATGTGTGACCTGAGGCCTCAGCCTTCCTGGCTGATTAGACACGAAACTCAACTAAAGAGCTGACCTGGTTGGTTTCAAGTGCTCTGCTGGTTAACTCCCAGATGTGAGGCCAAGGAAAAACAACGTCTGTCAGAGCCATTACGGAGCACTCGGCTACAACAGATTTAATCTTGCCCCTGATTTCAGAGGAAACAGTGCAGTAGGAGGGCTGGACCTGTAACGAACTCTTAACACAAGAAACTATTCTCTTCCATGCATCTGAGAGCGAGCAAAAGTCCCCATCTATCACTGCCTGCGCCGGCGAGTCTCCTCTGCTCTTTGTGGATGTGTCACTTTTTTCTTCTTGACAGCAAAGAACTTTCTTAATAAATAAAACCCAGAATACTCTGGTTTTTTGCCTGGCCGTGTGTACCAGTATTTCCTGGGACTGCTGTCCATATTGCTGCTGGATGGGTTTGCCAGATGTTGTCTCTATGAGATAGCTGGTGACCCTGAAATATCTCTCAGGCTTTACGTTACCACTACAGGATCTGCTCATTCTCTTTGTTTCCTTCCTACGAGGAGCTGCAGTGGGCTGGTAACAAAACCTTTCCTAAAGAATCACCAAAGAACCCTCTGCCTGCCTTCCCGTTGCTTCCAGATAAATCAGAGAGAAGTATGTGATGCAATAAGAAAAATCAATAGAACGAGGGGAAAGATTTGGAAGTGGGGACCGCTGCCACTGCTTGGGTCTCACTGGGGTCACCACACCAATGTCAGGTGGTTTTGAGTTTGAGGCAGGCGATTTACCACAGTTTCCAGTATGTTGTCAGCTGATGGGGATGAAAAGAGATGTGAACATCACGTATGGACTTTCCCTCAGACTAAAAGACAAAAAGCAAATTAAGAGAAGACAACAGAAATCAACAGGGCTAGAACTGCAGTAACAGAGCATAGCTCTGATTGAAGTTAAGGAGGTGTTCTGTTATCAAATGGCTGCTGCTTTCTGATGTGAAAACAAGTCTCATGCAACACACTGAATAAAACAGCACCGCAAAATAATTTAGAGCTACATAAAGAATATGCTGATGGCATGGAACTGGGTGCTGTGTGAGCATTAATCTTGATGCCCATCTTCAAAATTGCTTCACTACGCACGCCCTGTCCATGCAGTTTCTTGAATTTCACAAAACTTATGACTAACAGAAACAGAAGGAAGCAAATGTTTGTGTTGTCCATAGGTGGTAGCTTTGAAACGGAAAAAGAAGCTTATGAATTTCAGCGTGGTTTATAAAGAAAACTAAAGGCTGACTGGGGAAGTTAGGGGGTCGGTTTGTTCTCTAAATCTTGGTGATTTTCAGCCAGACATCTAGTCAAGCGTTGTCCAGCAGGCTTTTGTGGACTTAAGGGATCCATGAAACTACACGTCCAAGAAGGAGCATCAGATGGAAAGCTTGAAAGGAGAAAGTAATTTTCTTCAAGCTGTTGAGGCTTCCTCCTGTCGAAGTTTCTTGCTTTGGAAATGGAGTGGATATAATCTCAGCAGCTATATACACATTGTTAAAAAAGTGTTTCGGAAGGTCTTTGTACAACACGATGTAAGAAGAAAGGAAAAAACAAACATATTTTGTAGAACGTCATCTCTAAAAATGACTTTTAGGAGAGCTAGAAAGTAAAAAAACCCCTAACCGAGGCACTGTTTGCATTCACAGTTGTACTAGTCAGTAACTAAGGCCATGACTTAAATCATGAGCTTAAACTATGCAAAACTCAGCATGGACATTCTTCTTTCTTTTTAAACCAGGATTAAATAGGTTTATCTTGATCTTAATTTAAATTTGACTAGGCTTAAATCAAATTGAATTTGAAACAACTGAGGTAAGATTTGCCATGCGTTAGCAAAACTGTATTTCCAGCCAGTGGGTATTTGTACACGGACAGGATGTTACTGTGAATTAGGCTATTAAATTAATCAGATGGCTCTGGCTAATGGTTAGCCAAGGAATGTGGTTCGTGACGTGTTCGTTATGTCTTGTGACAGACTCATACAGGTTAATTCCAAATCGTCGTCATGCTCTGTAATCGAGATAGGAGATTAAAGGCTGCGAGGAAGCGCCTGTGCAGTTTTGGGGCACACAGAATATGAAATTTGAGCTGCAGCAGGGTGCTTGCAATCTGGGACTTGGTTGTGCCTAGTAAGTAGATTTGAGCCACATCATCAAGTATCATGGTCTCAGAAAATGTTTTGTTTTTAAGGAGGAGGTGGTCTTGGTTTTTTAAATTAGATCTTTTTCCCTGCCTTACCCCAGCCATTGCGGGATGAGGGAATGCATTTAGATCACATTTTTAAGCTTCACAGTGCTAGAAATTTATCATTTTCGGTTTCATTGAACACTAAGACTCTCACGGAATTAAACTTAGAGATGGGCTTCAAGAAAAGCACCGACAATCATAAGACTTAAGAATTGCACTGCAAATAAGTCTGAGAGTGGTCTCCAGACTTCAGAGTTATGTCTCTGTATGTCTGCACTCCATTGAAGTGAGCTCCTCCTGCATAAGGCACCATAATAATTCTACTTTTGCAAGACATTTGGACACAGCATTGTTTAAATTACTTAAAGGAATATAAGTCAGGAAACTCTGCTGAGTATGTTCAGCTGTATCACCAGAATTTGATGGAAGGAATAAAACAATGATAGTGCAGCTGCAGCATGCCAATAGGAACAAGCCAGTTACTCTGCTATGTTTAGAATGTGCGTTGAATCTCCTTTTTAAATGGGGGTAGCAAGAAGTGCAAGATACTTTGTCACTGAAATGATTAGTAAAGCTTGGTTGTTTTTGTTGAAAACCATGGAAAACTTCTCAAGACGTGGGAAGAAACCAGCAGCATTGTGCATGTCACCGAATTCCCTGCTTTGCAACAAAGTTTAGAGCTTTGTTCAGATGCAATTGTTGTGAAGATGAGAGGAATTACCATATGGGGACAGCTTGTCTAGAGCAGAAAGCCCTGCTTCCTCAGTTGTCTACAGGAGATGCTCGAGAAGAAATATAAGAAATGGGACTGGTCTTATCGTTCCCACATCTGGCAATCAGCACTTTAGGAACTTTCTGAGCCAGAGGTCATATCCAGACCATTGTGTTTAATTGCCACTGGTGGACTTATCGCCCGTGAATTTGTCTAATCTTTTTTTTTAACTCATTTATATTTTTGGCCCTGCAACATCTGGTGGTGGTGAATTCCCCAATTCAATGACATGTCACGTGGAAAAACTGCTTCCTTGTGTTTGCTGTAAAAAAAAGTTTACAGGTCTCGTTCAGCAAAAGCGATTTCAGTCCCAGTTAAACGTCAGACTTCTCTGAAGCGAGGTCTGGATTCAAAACACTGAAGCTAAGGAAAAAGCTCTGCAATGTTTAATTTTTGTTTCAGAATTAAAAGTGTTTTACATCTCCAGACTTGTTTTACACTGGCAACATATTTTTCTGTCACTCAGGCAAATTATGTGAAAGAATTTGGTCATACCACTCAGAGGATGGATTTGTGACTCTTACAGCTAATTCAGCTGCTGTAATTGATGGTGTTAGGAGTAAAAACCCACTAATATCCAGCCTAGGAGCAGAGTGATAGCCAACATATGGTGCTAACTGAAGTCCCTGAGTTTCCTCAACGTCTCATTGATAGCAAAAAGCATTCGTGCTGGAAGTAGTCGGCGTTGTGTGTAGTGGGGACTGGTTTACTTCATTGTGACCACTTCAAACAAGCACGTTGGATTGGCCAGCTCCGGTTCTTGGTGACGTTTCAAGATTCCAGTCAACCAAGAATTGGCCCAAGAAGTACTTTGGGGCTCAAGAGCAAAAGCAGATTTGGAGCCTTTCAAGAGAAAGGAGCATACTTCTGTTTCCTACTGTGTCATCCTCCCAGCTCAACTTCCCTCCCCTTCTGCAAAGCAGAAAGGCAGCAGCCCGCCTGGGAGTCCTCAGCGAGCTGCTGGCTGCATCCAGAAGCCTGGAGCTGGCAGAGTGAGCGCTCACTTGGAAGTGGTGGGTCCCTGACAGCAGGCATCCTTTCAGAGAGCAAAAGACGGGGAAACACAATGAATAACCAAAATAACACAGTGATCCCAAGTGTGAAATGGAACATCAGCCTCATTCTCTGCTGATGGGATACAGCAGGACCGGATGCAGAGGGAGGGAGAGGGTGCCTGGTGCTTGGCCAGTGGATGCAACTGGGGCAAAGCAACCAGCTTTCTAGTCACACCACCCTTTTTCTGAAAAGGCTCATGCAGAGGCTTCTTGAGGAAGGCTTGGAGTGTTTTATCCAACTATCTGGTATAATTTAAAAAATAATGCCTCTGCCTATAAACCTCACCCTATTCTTGTGGTGCTACAGAGGGGTTTGCTGGGCAACCCCGGTAACAGCGATAAGGAATTGTCATTCATCCAGTAGCTCTCCCATTGTCTAGCCAAGTAGCAGGTATCTACACATGGGGCTTTTGGGCTTTTTCTAAAACAGAAGTGTGAAAACCCATACATCTTGCCATATTTTTCCCCTAAGTATTCCATCTCTTTAGTCTCTTATTCTTCATGATGGAGGTTTATCTACAGCTTCAATGGCTACATGAAGATAAGTGAAGTGCAGAGAGCATAGCTGTTCCGCAGATGATCATCCACCTTCCCCAGTGTCCCAAGGCAGCCAGAAAGAGAGCAGGCAGTTCCGAAGCAGGGATTTCATTTTAGGTGGTAACATCAGGAGGTTTAGTTAAATCTTTGCTTGTTCTGTAAATTTGTTAATGGAGGTGCCAAAAGCTAGGAACTCTAATCCATTTTTGAGTTTTCAATTTGTCTTGATTTCCAGAGCTCCTTATCTCGTATTGACTTAGGTATCTAATGACCCAATTCGTCAAGTGGTTTAAGCATGCTGCTAATTTTAATCAAGTGCGTAATCCCACATTTAGTTAGGCACACGTATGCTGCATGAAAAATGGGTAGAAAGCCTAGTTTAAGGCAAATCTCCGCTTGATTATGTTGCCTTTGTTCTTAGTGAGAGTAACTGAAGATTACGAGTGTTTCTGTAAGGACATGTTTTCAGGGCAGCCAACAGATCTTCAGTGTGGAGCCAGAAACATGCAGGTGAGCTCTTCCCCTCTAAGGGCCGTCTGTAACGTACAGGAGCTGGGTCTCCTCCGAGCTCCTCCTCCTCTGCTGACCCTCGCCTCCCTGACGTCCTTTCCCCTCGCCTAACAATGACAAATGGAGTTATAATATTGGTTGTTGAACTGTAAGCTGTAGATAAATGTGCTTCTGAGAACCACCATTAAGTCCCTAAATGGATTATATATATTTGGTTTAGAAACCTAATATTTAATATTAGTGTACTCTCCAGCGGTTGGCTTTATTTCTCTTGATAATCTATTCCCACTCCATTTCCTTTTAGATTTCTAACCTCATTAAACCTTTCATATCACAGTTATTTTCTGTTCTAAACAAAATTAAAGACACACCATCCCCAGGTTTTAAGAGTCTAATTTTACTCCTGAACTGGAGAAAACAGAGAGATAAACATTCTTTTCAGTGATGAATTTTAAAAGCGCTTTACGAGTCAGCTGGAATTGCTAACCATATTGAGCACTGTAAAAGTCTGTGAAAGGCAGCATAATAAATGGTGGTTGAAATGGCATTTGTTGTATGGGAGTTCAGATGCTTACATGGTATCTTTCCCTTCTCGCCTTTGTATAAAATGTGAGGATGTATCTCACGTCGTACAGTACCTTAAGAATTTATAACATTTTGCTTCTGGTCTGATTGTCTGCAAGGAATCGCAGTTACCAGCAGGGGTTCCTTAAATTCACATGGCCAGGAGAAAGCAGTATCTGTGTAATACCCTGCTCCCAGTGTGCACATTAAACTGGTTTTTCTTGATCGAGGACACATTTCTTCCTTATCATCAGGCGCTTTGGCACGTTGCTTGTTCTGATATATATAAGTATTGCACTCTGCCTTACTAGACACATTAAAATTGTGCTTGACCATTCTTCTTGTTATACTGTGCCCTGGCCCTTACAGTGGCTGCTCTAAGAAAAAAATGCAATATCTGTGGTGGTGTAAGAACTCTGCAGGCTGGAGGAACCTCTGCAGTACATATTGTATTTGCCCAAATCCATTTCCTCTCCCTTGTTTCCCTCTAAGGCCTCTAACACCTCTGCTAATTATCATTAATGACGTTACACGCTTCAGAGCCCATCTGCTTCTGCTCTTCCCACTTCCACTGGGGTCGTACGGCTGTACGATGACAGCGCATCGGTGTGACATTCCCACCAGAGCTGATGGGAATCTCCGAAGTACAGGACCATGGCTTCACCGCAGGGTCAAACAGGGCTGCAGGCAGAGTAGGTTTCTGCGCAAGAATAAAATTTGTTGGTAGTGGCACAGTTTTTTGTCTTGCAGGTGAAACCTTTCTGTGAAACAGCTGAATAAATCCCACCCCCCGGTTTTTTCAACAGTCGTTGTTGCAGACCTGTTCTGTTTGGTGACTGTTGCAGGAGTTGTGTCATTTTGCTATTTCAAATTCCAGTGTCAAGACCTGCAGTCTGAATACTAAAAATTAGCACTTTGCATCTTAAAAAACCTGCATTGGCTCCTTTTGCCTCACAGCAGACAAGATCCTGCTATATCCCATCTCAGTTCGGCAGGCAGGGAAGCTTGAAGCAGGGGCAGGGTACAGGATAGTTATGCTGCACATCAATAGCCAAAATTACCACCAGCAGCTCCTGGCTCCCTGTCCTTTGCTCATCTGTTAGTCTATAAGGTGAGCACTAACATTGTAGGGATGTAAAATCAGGGACAGGGGTCTCTGCAACTTGCAGCAGCTCTCAATGTGCCACAGGAGCAGGCCCAGTGACAATAGGCATTTGTTTGACACAGGAAAAATGATAGTGAAAATTGGCTGAGCAGTTTCTGATCACTGAAGTCCCTGCTGATAGCTTTGTGCTACTCTTGTTCGAATTCACAGTAAGAAACAGCATGGTGCTAATCGCTGAGAAGTTCTGGGAGAAGGCTGGTCAGCAGGGTGCTTATATGAAGAGTGATGTGATGAAATGATAGGGAAATAGGGCTTTATCCTGACCCTTTCCCTCTCCCTCCCAGTTGTGCAGAGCAGTTAACGATGACCAGAAGCTTTCCTGGCAAATTCTGACTGATGCTTCTGTTCATTTGCATTTGTTTTCAAGGGTTCGGCATCATTGCCTGTAATTGGATGCTCTTGTCTGGGGCTTGGGCTTGGCTGTTCACGAGGTCCTGACATTTATGCTCTCCTCCTGCTTTCTTCCACCAGACATTTAGATGAGTTCAGTGTCCTTGCGTGCACTGTGGTGCAAGAGGATGCGTTATTACCACAACTTGATTTCCAGCTGGTTTCCACCAGGATTATTGCACCCTGTGAATTCATCGCACTCCTCTTCACCTGCAGTACATGCGTGTGACAGTGTTAGCAGCCTTCTGTTGGAGGGCAGGAGCGGGCGGCTGAGCTGCTCAGTTTTAAGCTCTAATGGCTGCTTATTTAATACAGTTTTATCTTCATGCACCCACAGCAGTCATCACCTTAAAAATCACCTCCATTATACCCATTCTGTTCTCCTCTGCTGAACAAATCAGTGCACCTCTGACAGTCTGAGACTGCGCGAGTGTGCGGGAATCCTGAAGAATCAATCGCACCAATCAGTTGGGCATCAGAGGGGATTACTGGTTTTCCCCAGGGAGAAATGGCTGGTGGTGCTGGACCCTGTTGTCATGACTCAGCAGCTCCACTCCAATTTCCCATTTCAAATACGGAGCAGCCAGCTCTAAATCTTCCATGCCTGAGTGCAGAGGGGAGAGCCCAATACGAAGTTACATTTCACTTTGCACTGACAGATGGAAAGCCGTAATAGCATCCTGTTCTTCATGATGAGTGATGGGTTCTCACAATGTGGGATAGATGGGGAGCGCTGCTGCAGAGGCAGGAGGAGCTGGGTGCTCGTGGGAGAATACAGTGGATGTTGTTTGGTATCTCGCCTTAGGTGGGATAGTTGCCATCTGTCTATAACAACAGTATCTCAGACTGTTTGCAGATCCTCTTTGGTACCCCCAAAATGCTGGAGATTGAAGCAGGCAAGGAGTGTGAAAGCCTTTAAGCCGTCAATCTAGGGTAGATTTCGGGTTAATAGGAGGTTAGGGTGGGAAAGCATGCTTCTGCTCCACTGCACACACGAAGGAGACAAAGGATGTGGGGTTGGTACTTCTCACCAATATTAAATTTACTCTTAGGTGTTAATATGGGGCACTCAAGTCAACCGACACTAAGCAGCCATCAGGATAAAAGAGACACAACCTTAGGGCTGTAAAATAGTGAGAATCCTATGCCATATTGTTAAAGAACCTCAGTTTCTCAGGCTTGCGATACACAGCCACCCTGTTGGCTTTGGTAGACACTGACATATATGCCAAAGGGCCAGAATCAGGCTTTTTATTTCCCACACTGGAAGAGATTCCTTTCTGCAGAGAAAATCTGCAAGTTTGCCTGTAGGTCAAAACGAAAAGTTTTTCCATCAAAAGAGCAAGTTTCCTTCTCGTTGAGCTCACTGGTGCTTTCAGAAGCTTCTCTCCTTTATGTGCAACGTGCCAAGTCAACTCTCTGTTCCTGTGTCTGAGTGTGTAGTAGACACTCAGCATGCCTCGCACTGACTCTGCAAGTTGGGAGCAGATGTTGGCTCCATGACAGGTCTATGTCAGCAATGTGTTTTGATAAGAACAGACTCTTCCCAGCTGGTTTCTGAAGAGTTTTTCTCTGCTTTCCTCCTCTCTTGCTTTGAGCCCTTCTCCGTCGGGCTCAGAGCATGCATTTTGAAAAGATGTGCCCAGCTCTTTTCTTGATGTTGTTTTATTTTCTGCATGATTCATGTTTTGAGGCTTTTCTAAAATGTTGTCCTTCACATGGTTGGGAATTCCCCAAATTCAGTTTTCCCCTCACTCAGTAATTTCGCCAGAAGAAAAGTCTGCATTTCTTTTAGTCTGGCGAGAGCATGGAGAGATGCAGTCCCTGCTTAATGCAGCTCTGCCACCAGAAACCAAATAAAAAGCCAGATTTAGCACAGTTAGCTACATCCATTCTGAGAGCTCTTGGTCTGCAGCCCAGGGCTGAGCTTTGGTATCACTAATCTGGGCGTGCTGTGGGAGATGGGCACAGCTGAGCCCAGGGAGTGTCAGCGGTGAAGAATCGCGTCCAAACAGGAACACGTTCCCTGCCTGCAGCCCAGCAGCGCTGTCAGCCAAACCATGCTTTTCTGTCAATGTGTTACTGGCCTCCAAATAAAGACTTGAAGAGGCGGAAGCTTGTGATGTCTCTGTAGATTGAATGTGGGAACTGAAGTTCACCCACCACTCTTCTTATCTTCAATCAGATTCAGTGTTAGATTAATGTAAGTAGACTGTTGAATGGGTTGGGATAATTCTTTATTCCACCTCCACCTCTGTACATCTGCTTACCTGGTTGGTTGTGGTTGAACTATTCTGCAATCCCTTGTTTTAAATATATATGACATTTGTGCTGCCTCCGCAGGGCAGAGCTCTTTGCTGGGCCCCCACTCTTGGAGGGTACTTCAGAAATAAATGGATGTGGAGAGACGATAGCCAACTTCCAGGCACATTGTTGAAGGAGCGTGTGATTGTGAACTAGTTCATTGACCTCTTCTTCATAGTGTAGATCAGTAACACTGGGGAAAAGTAGAACCTCTTGTTGCTCCAGACAATTTGTGCCTGCGTTGTTCTCTTGGGTTACGGTGAGAGTGCATGAGCCATGCTGGCACAAGTAACCACCACTCCTTTAGCAGGACTCTGTAAGACCTGGTTGGATGTTCCCCTTCTTTCTTCTCAAGTCCAAATCCACTGCAGCAGTTTCTAGATGAACAGTATGTTTGGAGACTGTGTTGAAATGGGAAACCTCCATTTCCCTTTTAACCAGAACTTCAACCCTGCAGAACAACAGCTCTTCCCTTTCCATTGAGAGGCAGCAGTATCTAATCAGGTTTCACTCCTTTGTTGTATCTATTGATCCTCAGCTCTGTAAGATGCAAATTGCCATGCCTGACAGGATTCCGGGTGTTTTATCATCAATGGAGAGTAATTATCCTTGGCTGCACCAATATTGGATTGTTAAGCCCCAGGATAATGCACAAGGTAAAGACATTTAGAAGGCAGTCCACCTTGGGGATTTGTGTAAATGTGATGGATAGAGTGAGAGCAGGATCGCTGAATTACAGCCCCAGGGACTGACAGCTGCATGGGGGTGTAGGCTGGATAATCCGCACGGAGAAGCCAGTGCTGCAGTTGGTATTGAGACACCAACTGTCTAAAGCTATAAGTTCCCCTTTCTGTGTAATCCTTGCAGTGTGTGTACGCTTTAAGAAGAAAACATACGCAAAGTTTTCAGTGGTTCCTGGGCACTTGCAAGACTGGCCAAGTGACTTCCTCTGCTCATTTATGTGTCTAGCCACAGTTCACGCATTTCGTATGAGCATCTTTTAGAGGCACAAGGGGTTTGGGTGCTCCTTCCTTTGTCCATGGACTCAAATTCAATACTAAAAGCAGAATTATAATTAAGTAGGAGATAATTTTTCTTTTTGAAAGTATCTGGTTAACCATTGCATATTCTAGTGGAGAGAGTAGTTAAGCTGGCTTAGCTGTGGGGAGAAAATGTGTGTCAACAACGATGCCACGTTAGTTGACTAATCCTCAGCTGATAGCAGCAAACCTGAAAGTAGACTCAGGGAAGAAAATCTCTTTCCAGAGCTATCCATACGAGCTGAGCCGTATACCTGTCACTTTTTTTTCTTTAAAACCAGACCATTTCTGTAGCCACAAAATAAATAAGAACTGAGATAGAGAGAGGAATAGGAGTGTTGGTGCCTGAAACCTCCAGCTGAGATTAATGTTTAGGGTAGTTCCCAAAGACTGTGAGGCTTCAGATACAACACTCCACTTGCAAGCTGCGAGTTCTGTTAACATTTGTTAACGTTTTCAGTTGCAGTTCTTTCTTGTCAAGCAACTCCTTGTGTTTGACCAAGGCCGTGACTAAGATCAGCCAACTTGCTTGGCATGCAGAGCATGCTTTAGTCTCCTTGAAGCTGCTAAGGACGCTGAGGAATACATGCCAGAAACTTAAGCAAATAGTTCATGCTTTACCAGAGCTGTGCCAGATTTTGCAGCCATGTGCAGCTTCGTGCTAGCAGCGTTGCCTTGCACTGCCACGGAGGCGCTGAGGTTACTGTACTCCGGTGGGATTTTTCTGACGTCCTTGCCAAGTGCCCCTGGCTGCTTCATTTCACACGTTATCATCAAAGTGTGCAACCAGCTCCTGACATTGCTTCATACCTCCAGAAAAGCAAGAAAGAATTTTGCTCCACAGTCAATTTTAACTGCAGTTTTGAAATAGGAGAAAATAGGGGAAAATTGAGAAGGATTAAGAAAATTGTCTCACAAACCTACGCTGTTTGTCATGTTTTTGAAAAGGAGTGAGCCTTGCAGATGTTTTGATTGCCAAGTCAGAAACACACTGCTCGAGAGAGGGTGGGAGCCCAAAGGAAGCCACAGTGGGGGGAATTGGCACCACTTTCTTCTGCCGACCAGAATAGCTCCCTCAGGCCAGGAGAGAGTTCAGTGAATGAAGAAAAATGACACAACAGAAACTGATGCTGGTTTGGGCTTCTCCCCGCTGCCCTTGGCTGTTGGGTCAGCCCAGAGAACTGGGGATGCCCTCCAGAACCGCTGGAGGAAAGCAGATTCCCAACTTGTGAGCCCCATCTGCCGTGCTGAGCTCCAGCAGCATCATCCACCACTCGGTAGGTAGTCCTGCACCAGCTATGAGCACAGGAGCCCCTCAGTCACTGGGGCTGATGCTGCAAGTGAGCAGCCTGAAGCCTTGCATCTGTAATTATCTCTGGCAGCACTGCAGTTTCCACAGTACCGGTGTTTTCCTTTTGAGACTGAAGCTCCATGGTGCCCCCCACCAGCCCACAGACAGCCTGGGCACGAGATACATGCACTTTAAATCACCCTTGTGGGTTAGATACAGGCAGCCTAGAGTAGAAGCAGTTACACATGTCAAGGTGCTGCTTTTCTGCCTGTGCTCTTCCCACGCTGCAAGGGGATGCTGGAGCTTCTCCATGCTGTTGAATTTGTGACCAGTTTCTGGAAATGTCAGTGAATGTAGGGCATTATCTGTGGGGAATTATTGTCGCGTGCCCCTTCTTCCCTACGATACCTCCTTTTTTCCTAGAAGCGACTCAAAATTGTGCAGTTCTGCAACTGAAATTTGCTGTGGCTCTTAGAATTGCTTGGGATGCGGAGAAGCAGCCAACTGCCTTTCTCTAGAGCGCTAACTCAGTGGGGGTCGCAGAACTAGATCCACAGTGTAGGTTCTAAAGATGAAACAATGACAGAATTCCAAACGCAACCACCGTGGTATTTGGGGAACTCAAGCTCTAGACCCCCATTTTGTTGCAGGGCCTGAATCTTGATTAGACCAAGCCAAAAATCCCATGAGCTGAGAGGTTTGGCCCTTGGGGAGAGATGTCAGTTCAGGACCAGAGTTCACAGTTGAGACCTCGTGCCCCGTGGCGTTGTACCCAGACACAAAGCTCACAGAATCCCTCATCGGTACAGAATCTTTTCAGGGCAGTGTGTAAGAGTGCAGGATCAATACCGCCTGGCATGCGTGCTAAAATAGAAACATGCGTGCGCTCGTGGCTGTATTTGCTGTGTTCCACACCAAAGTAGTTATTTTTTTTTTATTGGGAAAATGGTTAGATTTGATGGCGGTACGTAATTAGTAGTTTGCCAGCAATAATTACAGGGCTGTGCTCCAGAATAAATGATGTAGCATTCCTGTGCATATAATATGGCGTACCACAAAATAGGAGTTGGAAAATTGCAGTGTTGCTGGATCATCATATATCTGACATGTTGAAGGGGTTGGCTTCTTTTTTTTTCGCTCTGATAGTTTATGAAAAATAGTAAGTGTGGTGCACTGTGAACCAAAAGGCTTTCTTTGTTAAATTAACCACAATTGCAACCACAAATTATGGCTTCACAAACTATAGATTTGAGACAGGCTTCTCATAAATAGAGGTTCTTTGTGTTTTAACAAAACATAACATAAAAGAATGGAGCTGTACAACGATGCCAAAGCAGCACTTTCAAAATCATCAGCCCATTCAAGCCTTCAGAATACAATCATAATATTTGTTTAAAGTGTAATATCCAGAAAGGGAATTCACAGAAATCCCATAAGCTTAACGCAGTTCCGATATCGCTTCTGTGTGCCTCAATGAAATGGTATCAAGATACCGACTTTAGAAAGATCTGTTTGTGTACATTTGAAAGTTCCATTTGTGTAAGTGAATAAATGGGTCAGTCACTAAGTGACTAAGCAAAGGTTCTGCAAAACAAAACATGGTGGGAAAATCCTTACGTGGAATTTTTTCCCAACATGTCCAGGTAAGTGAAGGACCCAAATCTTTCAAAGCAGAAGGATTTATGCCTGCTCCTACCAAAGGTAAATTTGGCCCCAAACGGTTTTCTCTGATACTGGCTGATTGCTGCAGATTTCTCCAAGATGTAAAAGATCGTGCAGATTATTGGCGTGCTCCTCCCGCTTTTGCAAGGCATGCTTTTGGCAGCAGCAGGCTGAGGAGGGCCATGTGTTAACATCCTGGTTTAGCAATATGTATTCCCACATGCTAAGCTCTCGTACAAATGCAGTTTTTATTGCTGTTGACTTCAAACAAAGATGCTTTGACATCCAAAGTTGTGTACGTTACAGATGCGATGCCTAACCATACACATGCTGTATATTCCAGGATGAGCTGGCCGCGCTCCCAATTATACAATCGAGTGTAAACACTGCGAGGATATAGGGCCCCATACGAAGAGTCACTTCTCTTTGTTGTGCTCTGTAGTGCTGCTCTGTAACATCTTGCCGTGTCTGATATTTTGTGCTCCAGCTCATTTGCACGTTGTTGCTTAACACAACATATAAATAACATACAGGAGCCCACAGCATCGCTTGTCTTCTGGCTTTGAGCAGGGAACAAACGTCACTAATGCATTGCTTAGTTGCTGCTCCCAAATCCACAGACTGAGAGTCACCTGGCCAGGGTAGCAGGCGCTCCATTACTTTCCCATCCCGTATGTTCTCATCCTTACACTAACGGTGACAAGGAAGATGATAATGCAGGTACAAAGCATTTCTAAGCATAGATATATTTATTGGGCAGAATCTTTTGTGCTAAGCGGAGGAACTGCAGCTTAACACTCAGTGTTTTGAAATGGTGTTGGCGGTTGGCTGTTCAGCTTTGCAGCAATAGGCTGGTTTCCTGGGAAATATCCTTAGAAAGTTGAGCAAATCATTCTTCTCCTTCCACCACTGTCCTCACAAGGAACCCACAGTTCTCATTTACTTCTTCACCCATCTTTACAAGAAGCCTGAGTCTGTAAGGGCCAGCTGGGGCTGCCTTCTTCTGTCTTCATAAAAGCTCCAGGTTTCGTTCTGGCAGCTGTAAAAGGTGGGTGCTGGGATGGGGGGGAAGTTACCCACTTTCTCTTGGATTCTGTTACTGCCTATTCGTTAGGCTTTTCCCAGCAGTAGAAATCCTGCCACTCCCTTCGTTACATCCAGAGGACAGCTAAGCAGGGACTTTTGGATGTGTAGCAGTACCCTGTCATCTCCTGGGAGCATCCGTCTGGGCCCTGTTTGCAGGCTGACTGCGGTAGGGCTTGCTAAGAGGGAGGTTCAGGAAAACTAGCAAGTCCCTGAGGTGAATGGGGTCCCTGGGGGCTGTCCCAAGCTGGTGACTACACTTGGAGCCTCACTTGGCTCCTGGTGTTTTGCATTCTTCAAAGATAACCAGATTTGCGTGCAATGTTTTCTCTCCTGTAGCTGGCAGTGTGCGGCAGGAGTTCTTGTAATAATAATTAGCTGTAAATATTTTGCATCTAATTCCAAAAGGTTACTTCAAAGCGACATTTATTCATGTCGCTTGGGATCTTTTCTTCTGCTGAAACACACATTCATGAGTGAAGTACTGCAATTACAAGGATGTTTAGAGAGTCACAAAGGTATTTGTTCTTGTCCTGGCTAGTTTATAGTAGCAAAAATTGCAAGTGGAAAGGCTAAGAAAATGTATCCTAAAAACAAATGTGTAATTGTTTTGTTGAGAGTTAGAGTCAACAGTGTTTATTCATGAGGCTTAGCTGCCCCAGGCGAGAGCAATCAGACTGGAGGTACCACCTCCTGTATCCTTGTTCTCTTTAATTGGAGCCATAGCCTTGGATGCCCCGAGGCAGAGGGCCGTCTCTAACTGTATTCTGTTCGCTTTATGAACATTTGAAAGCACAGTGGAAAAAAACATTCTTTTGTTTAGACAGTTTCAGGCTTCCCCTCCCTTTTCTATTCAGCAAGTGAAAATTGTATGTCAAAATTAAGCTCTTGAGCGGCTATAGATTTTGCATGTAATGTGATACTCCAATGGCTAAAGAGTTCTGTGCTGTTTTGGGGCCTGGGTGCAGAGGACACGGGGTTGGAGAGCTGCAGTCAGACCCACTGGGCTCTTGGCAGCAGCAGCATCGGCGAGTTTGGGTGCCTGGCAGCAGCCTGGCTCGCTGCGCTGGCCCCCGCCGCGCTCTCCTCTCCCAGCGTCCCCATAAAGCAAATCAGAGCATATTTTAACAATTTCACTGCAAATTCCTGTGTCACTTCATTGCTATTTTTAGGCCCTGGTGAGGGTACCTTGCGCAGCTCCCAGCCTAGAGACAGATTCAATAAAAGATTCAATAAAACTTCTCTCCGGCTGCCTCCCAGCAGCAGCCCTGGTGGGGGCACGCAGTGCAGGAGGTGGCTGGCGTCTCTTATTGAATCTAACCCTGAGTTTATCCAAGCTCTTCCTGAGTGTTTTTCTACCCTCTCTACTGTAAAATCCCGTTTTCCTCATGACATCTTTATGCAACGCTATGGTTAAGTGCTTTCTTTTTCTATTGTCAGCACTGCCAGTCTCAAACTGCTTGAAGCTTTTAGCTTGAGAATGAGAAAGCGTGTTCTGGATGGGGCTGTGAGGAGAGTCCTCCATGCTCTCTTCAAGCACCAGTGTAGTCTGATGGAGTCCTGTCTCAAGGGAGGGCTCTCCACTTGAGACAGATATCGCTGGTAGAGTTGATGGCCACGATCCTGCAGCCCTGAGTCAGACCTCAGTAAAAACGATAGCCGTAATCTATCTCATCTCATATCTTACCTCATATCTCATCTCACCTCTCTGCAAGCACTCATGCTGCCCACATGCCATGGCATTCTACCACCTTCATGAAATTAGCTCAAACTCAGTATGGAGTCCCTCAGGTGGTCTGCTCACAATGTGCATAAGGGGTTGGTGGTCAGGTAGCATCTTGAAAAGACAAGAAAACAAGAACAGCCCCATCTAAGCTTTGCTTTCTCATTGCACTATCCTGGTCCCTGGCCACGCTGCTCCAAGGGGAGCATTAATGTCCAGGTTGTCATCTTGGTTTGCACATTGGAGGGCTGATCCAGGAACACTGAAACATCTGAGACTGCACCCTGCATGCACCACTTGTCCATCAGTCCCTCACCTGGCTGGAAAAATTGTGAAGTTCTTTCTGCTGCTGTTGATACTGATTTAGTTTTCTTCTGTCTCACTTCAAGCCAAGTTTGTCCCCTGTTGTGTCCAAGGTAGGTAAAATGGAAAAGGAACAGTGTGACAGATGACAGATGGGAGAAATCCTTGGTTCCAGAACACTCATCTTTCATTCGCAGTGACTCACTGCTGGTCCATCCTCTGTAAGTTCAGGTGGACAGAGATTTCAAGGTCTTCAGAGCCCTTCTTGGGTAATGGGCTCTCATTTGCTTGTTTTCTTAAAACAAAGTTACTGAGTGGTTTACCAGATATCCCACCTGTTTATTTAGTCATTTCATATGACTGGCATGGCTCAAGAACCATCTCTGAATGATACCAGTTCTAGGAAGAAGTATGTCATAGCTCTGGAGACATTGTCTAAATAATCCCATGCTTTCAAGAGTGCAGGGTTTAGATTTGAGTTATTAGATTTAAACTTCAGATCTTCTTAGGAAAACACCTCCTCTTCCCTCTTGTTCCATTGCCCCTGATCCAAGGTTGGACTGTCTAGAGGATGGCATCATGTTTGCTGTGTCTTTGCCTTGACAAATGGCTAATCCCCCCACAGATCCATGGAGGTTTGCTGTGCACAGGGGACACCAGGCTCCTTGGCTTCCTTGCCGAGACTATTTGTTTAAATGCAGCAAGTTCTTTCTCCAGTGTTGTCTTTGCAGAAAGCAGAGGAGTAAGCCTTTTGATGTTTGTATTTACAGTGTTTTCACATCTGGATGTCATTTGTGACACAGGCTCTTCTCCTTTTTCTATTCCTGTGTCTTCCTGTAAAATTCATCTTGCACATAGAAGCTCATGTGGCTTTAATGTGTAGTAGTCGGCCGATGTATTTCGCAGGCCTGTAGTAGGCCAATAAAGAGGTACCGTGGGTCATGCTGTGTGCTCTTGTAAATTTATCCCGAATTAACCCTGATTGGCATCCAGCTCCCCTGCTGTAAAGATACAGATGTGCACGCTCTCTCCAACATCTGCTGTTTCACGAGGAGCTGTGCCATAAATCCACAAACCCCGGTGACCTGGAGTCTGGGCTGAGGGTTTGGGGATGCTTTTGCCCCTGCACTCCACAGTGAGGAGAGCTTCACTGGGAGGGTCTCGCAGGGCACAGGTGACAGAGCTGTTGGGGGGGGGGGGAGGGGCAGCTCCATCCCTCCATCCTTGCATTTGCACTTGAAAATCCCATCGGTGTGTCAGGAGGGTGTTCTTCTCCTGGAGCAGCACCACGATACGGCCTCTGGTGGAAACCCTTCTTGTGGTTCCTTGGTTCATTCGAGTGGTTTGAATATCCTCATCCAACAGGTTTCTTTGGGGCTTGTATTAATTCAGCTTCATCTTTTCAAATGCAAACTTGGGCATGGCAGAGCAGCTCCTTCAGCTGCCTTTGCTTGCAAAGGAGAGCAGGGGAAGAGCAGCCAGGGCGTCACTGCAACCCTGCAGCCAGCCAGGATGCAAAAGGAAAAACATAACCATCAATTTCTAAATGTCAGCAGAGATCCTCTGGAAATTATTTATTGTGTCTGCTGTCATCTTTAATGATTTAACAATATACTGATAATCATAATATATTAACTTTGTGTAGTGATATTCTAATCAATACCAAATAATGAACACATCTAATGGATTTAATAGTGTACAGATGTTTACTGCCTTTCTCCCACAAGATTTTCAGATGATTTCTCAAGGCTGGCTGAAAACAGCACTCAGACAGGTCCGTTCCCAAGAGCCAGTCACAGTGCTGGGGCCGTGCATGGACACCTCAAACGCTGTCGAGTGAGGGCAGGTTGTGCTAAAGGGGGTGTTGGGGTGAACGGTGAGCTTTGAGGGCTGCTGGCTGGCAAGTGGCTCGGCCGGTCCTGGTGAATCACATTCACTGCAGCAGGCGATAACCAGCTGTGCTGGGTTAATGCTTTAAGGACCCAGGAACTGATGTTGCGTCGGGCAGCAGGGGATCCACAGCCCCTGTGGCCATTGATTAACCGTTTATTAAAGCACCTATGAATCACTGCAATAGTCATTGTATTTTAAATACACCTACTAACAACTGTTTTGTGATGTGAAGGTTAATCATGATTAAACATTTCCTTTGCTCTTTTCCTCTGCTCAGATCCAAATCCCCTGGGGGTCTGAATGCATCTCAGGGACACACAGGGCTGCAGTGGAAAACAGAGGGAAAGGAGCCCAGCTTCAGCCCATCATAGGAATGGGCATGGAGAAAGTGTGTGTGCACACCCACACCCACATCATGCGTCCACATGCACACACCCGCTATGTGCAGAGAGCACAGCACACACTCCATGCACTCTCTGACCACTCGTGCGCATACACAGCACATGCACGGCACAGGCATTGTCACTGTGAACACCCAGACACCAGCTGTGTGTGTGAACACACAGACCACCCACACACACACATACACACACGTGCGAGCTGCACAGGCCATGTATGCACTGTGCGAGCATAGGCAGAGCACATAAACCAACATGCTGCGCACTCTGGGCTGTAGAGAGACATGGCTACTGCACACACAGACCACACACACACATACAGGTACACACATACAGTCACATATACACAAACCACACATGCATGTACAGGTGCACACTCTCACAGCCAGTACAGGCGGCCGCACGAGCACAGGGCTGGTGCAGGTCAGAGCACACAGACAGTGCCCAGGACACGCACACACACCCTGCGTACGGACACAGGCCGAGCACACAATGCACGCGCACGTGTGCACGCGCACTCGCCCAGGCACGCGCGCCAGCCGCGCACCCCTTCGCCTCGGCCTGCGCGCGCCCGCAGCGCGCGCCTCCACCCGTCTGGCGTCTCTCCTCTGCGCGCGCGTTCCCCGGGGCGGAGCGAGGCGGAGCGGACGGGTGCGCGCGGGGCGGGGGGTGTCCCGCCGTCGCTGCGCTGGATTGGCCTGTGCC
>JAOXOE010000776.1:1903931-2004323 GCA_028565055.1 Phoeniculus purpureus | reverse complement strand
TGTGCGACTTGGTTTAGGTGATCCTGCTGTGCCAGGGGGATCGGACTAGATGATCTTTCGAGGTCCCTTCCAATTCCTAATGATTCTATGGTTCTATAAGTCTTGCAAGGAAGACAAAATGCGATAATCCTTATTCTTTTCCACACACAAAAACACATTTCAGACCACACTGATCTATAATAAGTGGTATTAACATGCACATAGTGTCTTGATATCCAGTCACACTATGGCAGTCATTCGTAAGTCAATACTGTTTAATAAAACACACGATTTTGTGCCCTAAACAGTGCACAATGTGTCTTTGTATCTAACCAGTGTATGTGCAATGATTACACAGGAAAAGAAAGAACTATTAGAAAACTTCAGCCAAATTCTAAACTAATCATATTTGGTCAGGGAACAGATCAGGATACAGAGGTTATCCACACAAAACTCTCAGTAAACAAATGTTAAGTTACAAGATTTCTGTGAACTTTAATGGAAATCAAAATTATAATACTGCAACTGCTTCCATACACAATATTTACCATAACTTACTTTTCTGAATCATCTAGAGGTACAACTCTTAAATGTCTTTCAGGTGAGGAGCTCTGAACTTTGTCTACAAAGTGCTAGGGACCATCACTACTGAAACATTAAAAGATGAAGTGACTGCGACAATCATAACGATAACAAGACATACTGAGCACTGAAGTAGGTTTACCTTGAGTTGCAGAAATGAAGGTGTTCCAGGGCTGCTCTTATAAAATGATTGTAAAGCTAGCACAGCTTCTGAATTTGGAGACAGAGCGTAATTGGGACATTTGGGCACTGGGAATGATGATTTCACGTTGATGCTATAATTTGCAAGCTACTGGCATCAAGTAGATACATATACAATATATACACAGGGAAATGAACAGTAAGCAGAAGAAGTGAGAGAATACCATATCTGGAGACAAACTGACAGTATACAGCATATGAAGCAAAGCTTAACTGTTGTGTGTTTCTACACAAATAATTGCACATACTAGAAAACATCTCAGCAACAAGTTGGTCTGGAGATGTATAATCATTGTGATTTTATTCCAATATGTTGTCATGAGCAATTGGTGTCTGGCAGAGCTTACCACTCAGCAAGTAAGCAAATTCGAAAGAGCGAGACAGGACAAAAATCAAGTCACTAGCAAGTCCATTGCAGTAACATCATTTGCTATCACCATAATAAGGACAAGGAATTGGAAAAATATATCTGAAGATCCTTGAATTTGAAGAAATCTAGATTCAGAGAACTTCAGCCTAAGAAATTGTACTAACAAATATCCAACCTTGTACATATGTTGTAACTACTGCAGGCTGCGACTTTTATTTGTTTTCTTTGCTGACAATTTCACTTATTTAAGATTCTTCGACGTGACTTTGAAGAATGAAAAATATCTTTTGAAGACATACAAAAATTGTCTGTTTACACTGAAACTAGTAATAATGCCAACATGCTAATCCTTCCAAAGAAATAATTTTATATTAAAGCACTTTTTTGCCACCTTCCAATAAGTGAAGAAGGATTTTACTATATTGTAACGTGTGCTAAGAATACAATCAGGGAAAGTGCTCCCAATTGTCTGGAAGATAAGAGCGAAAATAGCAGCACTTCAATGTACTGTATGCTAGTCGACTATTTTGGAGTAGATATGGGATGCAGCCAGCATCTCTGGAGGGAGGAAGTTATTGGAAGCACCATGGGCCAGCTAGTCCCTAAGGGACAGAATCTGCACATAAGTCCTAGGCTTACAGTTGAGGGCCCATCCCACGGTATACGTACAAGGCAGCAGGACAAAGCTGGAGGTTGTTGTCAGATTCAACCAAAAGTCCTGATAGAAAGAAGTTTTCTGATGATGAGATAGGTTCAAGGTCGATCCATTAACTTAGTTGAAAGGTCAGAGTTATGGTGAGATAAATCGATTTCCAGGCTGATACACTGTGATGAGGAAGGGCTAAGACAACAGTCTTTAGGTCAGGATCAGTATCAAAAGGACCAACAACCAGGCTGTGGCTAAGCTGGGTGCTACCACTTTTCTAGTATAGCCCAGGCAGGGACTGAACATCTCAGGATGAGCTTCAATGAAGTTCCTGGGATCATTGGTCAAAGCCCTGAGAGGCTGGTATAAGAGAAACTCCAACTTAGTAAGTTCTTTTATGGTGGAGATATATTTAGGTGTTTGGTATGAGAAGTGCAGGTGGTCAAATACTGGAATAAAGTGGGTAGAAAAAAGCTATGTGAGAAGATTTTTTTTCTTTCAGTAAAACAGATGTAAGGTGTTCAGCAGGTGATTAAAACACCAATGGAGAGATGTCAACCTTCATTTGGGCTTAGGAGTGTGTTTGACTGTTCTGCTAGAGGGGAAAGAAATGAGATAACAAGGAAGCTAGAAGTGGAACTTGTACACTAAGAACACTTTTTTGTAAAGTGATTAATTAACGAAAGCTTCTTTTTTCCTGACCTTTTCTATTGGAGAGGTGTTAAGATGGCAAGTGCCTGCCTCAGAAGTGCAGAGTTCAGCTGTAATCTCGGTCAAAAATCAAACATACTGATTATATATATATATATATATATATACAGGACAGGAACAAAATAATATCCGCAAAGCCAGCATTTTTAAGGAATTGGTGAAAGCAAATTAAGTGTGATTAATTTTTTTTGTATGAAGCAGAGATGCAGACTTTCGGACCTTTAGGCAATTAGATCACTCTTGATAGTTTTGCTAGAGATTTGATGCATCAGGGAAACTCACCTGCTAGGACCCCCTACTTTAAAGGGCAGCAAACCCAAAATTTCTGTTAGTTTTCATCTGGTTTGTGCTGTTCATATTGCACATTCTTGAATATCTTTCTTCCATAGAACAAGGTATTATAAGGTTTGTTAAACTGCACAGGGTTATGTTGTCAGGGTACTGTTCCAATCAGGCTGGAGGAAAATTACGGCTTAGAAACTTCATAATATTGAGGGAACACTAGGGGCCTGATCAGTATATCTGCTTTAAAACAGTGTTTTGAACAGGCTATTTAATCTTCTAAGTTCTTTCAATATATTTTCAAATAAAAGCAACTTATGCCAAATTTTATAGCAGTGTTGTTCCACTTTTTTGCTTACTCACTTCAGTTGGAGATGACAGTCTTGTTTTGACAGGGTTTTAATTAGTTTCCATATGTGATCTATTTGTACCAAGTGGTTCTGAGAGTTTCTTTGTTTACTGAAAAAAGGCAGTTTAGGCAATTGCTATTATTTACCTGCACCGGTTCTAACAGCCCTAAACCAGATGGCTCTGACAGTTTTTCATTCGGTGCATAGGGGTACGGTGGATATATGTAAATATCTGTTGCTTTTACATATATTTAACAGCAATAGAAGCATATGTTACATATGTATATCTGTCTATCAAAACAATACAATATACATGCTGTTGTACATACACGGCATATGGTTGTGATATATTTACATAGATATGTGTGTGTGCGTACGTGTTCTGTTGTTGTGATTCCACATTGAGCAACTGCACTAGAAGAAGAAACAAAGATAGACAGGAGGTCAACTGAAGGATTTTCAGCTGTTAAATCTAATTACAAACACTGACTGAAATGAATTTAAAAGATCTTTCCTGAAGGCTGAATGTACTCGCCTCTCTAATGTCTGATGTGACAGTGCTTGGAGGCCGTTTCTGAGATGAGCTGAGCTCTAATTATTATTTTATTTGTTCAGGGAGGAGTGGGGCTTGTTGTTTTGTTATGAGTTTTTCTTTTGAATCAGTTCCCTGCAGTTTTTATGGATGCACTAAAATACCACTGTCAAATACACAATCATTTGCTGGATTCTCAAGACGAGCTATTCATCTGACAGGAGCAATTAATTTACAATGCACAAAGCACAAAAAATGTTTTATTCAAACTTGCAACAATTTTAAACAGCAAAATGAAATGTCAGAGGACAATTTGGTATAAATTAAGGGGGAAGAAAACCAACACCTATTCTAAGGAAAAGTGATTGATTACCTTTTTTTAAAAAAAAGCATAAAATTCAAATAAAAGACAGAAGATTTTCTCTGATTCAGAGTATAGGTGCTGACATATTCCCAACTGTATAATTATTTGCTCTCACATTGTCTATGCTTCTAGACTGTTTCAGTATGCTCATTATATTCTTTATAAGCAATCATCGTGAAAACATTTTTGCCTCTCTGCTGAATCCATAATCAAAAGTTTTTAGAATTGCATTTAAAAAGTTGGTTTATTAGCTAAAATTAGGACCAAATGTATTGTTGTATTTTTTTTTTTTTAATTCAAAAAGTACTGTTTAATTCTTTCAGGAATCTTCAACTTGCCACAAAAATAACTTGAAACTGTGAATATGGTACAGACAAGTTCTTAAGCAGACTTGAATATGGTGCCAGACAAGCACCTACCTCAATCTGTCACACCAAGATGTTCATAGGTTTTGACCCTGGAAGCACCAGTTAGACTGTCTACTCTGACAGTGTAGATAATAAAACTGGAAAAGTTTAATGCTCTTTTTCCTGTAATAAGTTCTGTAAGTTGTCCTTGACTAAAAATATCTTTCAAAAATCTGATCTTGATTTGATAAATTTAGGTTATGATGTCATTACCAGGTGTATGTTCTTACCCATAAATAAAGGTGATATTTTATATGTGGGCTGTAAATATATATTGAAAACTAAGGAACTATTTTCTCTGAAGGAAAATATTTTGTGATATCAAAGCCTATACATGGACACTGTCGAGGGGTCTAGATCACGTTACCATTTAGCTATGTTCTTGTTCCTGTGAATGGCAAAAATTCTAGTCACATGATTATGGGCAAAATAAACTATATTAACACTTACATAAAACTTAAAAAACTGTAGTATTTTCAAGAGACTAATTTTATAATGCAGAACTAGTGGAACTGATACCATAATGGCCAAAGAGGAGTGCTAAAATATTTCTGATGGAGACTCTCAAATTATTCTTTAAAACTATGATGATGGCAAGACATATCAAGTTGTCAGAAATGTATTACAGAATCACAGAATCACAGAAGATCAGGGATTGAAAGGGACCTCGAAAGATCTTACACCCATTGTCCCTTGTCCTATCATTAGATAACACTGAGAAGAGCCTGGCTCCATCCTCTTGACACCCACCCTTTCCTATTTATAAACATTAATGAGTTCACTTCTCAGTCTCCTCTTCTCCAGGCTCAAAAGACCCAGCTCCCTCAGCCTTTCCTCATAAGGGAGGTGGTCTACTTCCTTCATCATCTTTGTGGCTCTGTGCTGGACTCTCTCCAGAAGTTCTGTGTCCTTCTTGAACTGAGGGGCCCTGAACTGGACACAATACTCCAGATGTGGTCTCACCAGGGAAGAGTAGAGGGGGAAGAGAACCTCTCTCAATCTGCTAACCACCCTGCTTCTGATCCACCCCAGGATGCCATTGGTCCCCTTGCCCACAAGGGCACATTGCTGGCTCATGGTCATCCTGCTGTTCACCTGGACCACCAGGTCCCTTTCTCCTACACTGCCCTCCAACTGGGCAGTCCCCAACTTGTACTTGGGGTTGTTCTTGCCCAGATGCAAGACTCTATACTTGCCCTGGTTATAGTTCATTACATTTCTCCCTGCCCAGCTCTCCAGCATGTTCAGGTCCAGTTGAATGGCAACACAGTCTGCTGGGGTCTCAGCCACTCCTCTCAGCTTTGTGTCATCAGCAAACTTGCTTACGGTGTACTCTAATCCCTCATCCGATTCATTAATGAATAGATCAAATAGGACTGGTCCCCATACTGACCCTTGGGCAACTCTACTAGATAGTCCTCCAGCTAGACTCTGTCCCATTGACCACTACTCTCTGGCTTCTACCCTGCAGCCAGTTCACGATCCACCTCACCACCCTATCATCCAGACCACACTACCTCAGTTTGGCTGAAAGGATATGGGATATTGTGTCAGATGCTTTAAAGAAGTCAAGACAGACCTCATCAACTTTGTTCATAAATAGAACGAAAGAAGATGAGACTCTTCCATGTTTTCCTGTTTTATTTGTTCTATGATTCTGTAATTTGGTTTTTGCTTTTTTTTTTCACATGCAGCCCCTTGCTACGTGATCCACTGACATATCTAACAAAAAAACCCCAAACAACTCTTTGACTTTAGAAGACTTTTTAAAAGACCGTGGGTTCACTAAAGGTTCCTGTCATACATCCAACAAAAATATGCCATTGAATCCATGTACTTTATGATGGATTTGCTTCTGTATAACATTTGCATTTAAATCTTTTAACTCTTCAGAACTGAGTGTCGGAAATGAGAAAGAGGAGAGCAGAATAAAGGGTAAAATTCATGGGAAAGTGGCTTCAATAGAGCAGTTCCTTTTGTTAGGCATGTGATCCCATGAGACATGAGATCTATGTTACCTGTGTTCTGTATAAGACAAATTGAAAAACAACCAGTAGCCAGGGGGCCTAATTCACTCAAGAGTATTAGAAACTAATTTCTAAGCTGAAAAATCAGAATAAATGATGAACAGCTTTCAAAAAGGATTGGAAAGAAAGGCTTTTTCTACTCCTTTTCAGGCTTAAGAGCCTTCAATAGCGTAAGAAAGCCTTTCTGTCTTTCCCTAGAAAAAATGTAGACAACAGTCATTGCTTGACCAGGTGATCAGAGATGAGAAAATAAATGAAACAATTAATTGAGTTACTGTGCTAATGGGCTGAAACGAAAACCGAAACAACTGAAGGAGTTCAAATACCACTTATGAAAGTTGCAGGCAAAGCCAAAGAAAAAGCCCTAACTTAATTTAATGTGTCTTAATAAAACTAATTAATTGCGTCTTAATAACAAGACACATTTAATTCACCCCACACAGAGATGAATCACATTTTCTTGTGTAGCTGGGCCAAGCTGCTATCTCCATTCAAAGCTATCTCCATTTCCTTGTGGAAACATGGAAACCATTTAGTCTTGTGTATATCTCACAGGGCATTTTAAAGTCCAGCTCCCTGTTTCATGTGTTTACAAGCCAGTCCTCCATTTCCTACTTGCCAATTCATGCAGCCATGGATGAGGGAAAAATTCTCCCCATTTCAACAAGCAATGGACTACATGCACAACCTTCACCGATCTCTGAGATGCCCTCTATCTCTCTCTGTCTTGATTCACCAGCCCAGTGCCATGTGTCTTCTCTGAACAACAGACAGAAGTCAAGGGAAGAAGGATCAGGAAATAGAACAGGAAGCTCCAAGCCAACAATACTAATTCACAGTCAAAAAAATTTCACAAGTTGCCACAGCAACTTCCCGGTGCCTCAGGCACAAATCTGCTCAAATTCAAACCACAGCGACTAGGAACAATAATGTTTTCAGTACAGCTCCACACTTGTAAATTGGTTGATCATCAGCAACTATCTATAGAAATCTGATTTTAAAGTCGATCCTTCAGGTAAAACAGCACCATGGTATCACTGCGTTTACTCAGTGTTTTATGAAATTCCACAAGTACGACTCTGTCACGGTATTTCTCATATTTTTATATAGCTCATAGTCCCTTTTTGAGAGTTGAATCTTTTAGATGATATACAGCTTTTACTTCAACATCAGTAAGGGCTTTTGTTTGAACACGCTGAAGTTTTGAGCAATCGAGAAAGCAGGAAGGCCATGAAAGCAGATGCAATTCTAGTAGTGAAGAGCTATATTCTGTAAGAGAAATACAATATCAAGTAATAATGAAAAGATGCCTTTTTGAAAAATTTGTTCAAGATATTGAGGAAAAAACTGGGATTCTTAAAAGAGTAACAAGCCTAATGTGCTGTGGAGCATAGTATAGCTGTTCAATACTTCTTCTCCCTTAAAAGGTGAGTTCAACAGATTATAATTCATTTTCTAAATACAGAGTCACGCTTGCCTTTATTGTTTATAAATTAAGTTTTAGATATTAAGGTACAAAACAAGCAAGTGTTAAAGGCAGAGGTAGCTAAAGCCTGACAGCAAACAACGGTAGATATCTGATTTAGGAGTTACCTTGCTTATCCCTAACAAAGAAGTTAATACTTCATTTTGATGCTTGTTGCCCTCTGATTTATGTGCGATGCATTCCACCCTCATTTGAGAAATGTCCTTCAAAAGCAGAACAGTTATCTATTTATAGCGCTGTGATGGTGGTTTTATTTTATAAAAAAGACTTGTGCTTAGCTCGGCATTGAGGGGTAGAATAAACATTGAACAATACTCTGAGTATTCCACTTCCACTACCTAGACAAAGCTCAATAAAGAGCACGTTGATTTTAGTCATTCTTGCTGCCTATCACTGTCTAGTGAGGACTGGGCAACAAGCAGATTAAAAGCTTGATGCAACTAATTGTCTTTGGTTCTTTTGTATTCTTTCCTCATTAGACATATCCGTGGAATGCATGAATATGAGAATTCATATGAGAATATGAGAACAGATGAGAAAAAATTGTTTTAGTCAGAGTATACTGATCATGCAGCACCGTGATCATTTAGTAATTTCAGTATGGGATTGAAATCCAAATAAAATATGGTACTGGTAAAATTCTGGTGTGGAGGCTGTGGGTGGCTTTAGACTGACATGACACTTTTTTTGATCCTTTGACCAATGCTCCTATGTTAAGTCAAATATCCAAACGTTCAGTCGTTCAGGCTACCACTTCAAGCTATTAAATCTCTTGGATTCCCACATTATCAAAACGTTTGGTACCTGTTTGGTCAAGTACTGTCACACAGCAAACAGTAAGTGCTACCTTGCTCCTAATACAGAAAAGTAAAGTTATTAGAAATCTGAAAATCTGTGCTACAAACTTATCCAGGGGATAAGCTCACACTCAGATCAGACACATCATTTGCAGGAAGTGAAATAAACTGAACACTGTATCGGGAAATCTACGATGCATTTAGCAAACAGTAAAGAGATTTATTAACAGGTGTATTTAAATTTAAAGAATCTAACACCCACACAGAATCTAATAGGATTTCCAGATTTAAATTTTAAATTAGTTGGGTTCTTTTTTAAAAAAAACATGTTAATGTGTTTCAACAGGAGCAGGATTTTCCTGTAAATTGGAGTGAATGCCAGCAGCTTCTTCAATGGTTTAACAAACTGTGACAAGTGTCTCAGCACATACGGTGCTTTAATTAGACATCATAGTAGCAGGAAAATTGATCTCCTCTTGCTTTTTCTCTCAAGTGTCAGTTACTTTAAGGTGAAAGTAGCAAATTGAAAGAAAGTATATTTTACATTTATGGCTACCTACCAAAAATAACTGGGAGAAATAATATCACACTGTATGGCAATGTCACTGTGAAGTCCCTTTCAGCATAACTATTTGGATTTGGGTGGTAAAATAGGTACTTAAGAAAAATCATACGAATACTGAACTTCTTAATTATGTGATAACATTCACTAGATCATAGTGAAATAGAAATATTTTATAACAGAGGACTGAAAAATGCAGTACTTTGACTACTTTAAAACCTGTCTCTTGTTAAAATGTCGTGTAAGAAAATACTATTGAAGTCCCATCGTATTTCAATAAATGCTTCTATGTATTAAAATTATATGTTTGCATTAAATTTTTAAAAACTGCAAGAAAATGAAATTTGTTATCTAAATGCAGTATTTCAATATAATTCCACAAAATTTTATTTCTGAGAGGGATGGGGTTTTTCTTTCGCTATGTGTACTGAGTAAATGGATTTTTATACTGAGCCTTGCTTAGCTCGTAGCACATCGTGCATAACACACTTGTTGCTGACTTCACTAAGCAGTCAGAAGGCTAAAGCCAGAAGAGGTAATCAGTTTGATAATCAGAAAATTTTCAAATAGGTCACCAACAGTAGTGTTTCCCATAATGTGAGCAGTAGCAAAATCCCTCAGCTTCTTCGCTTAGATAGGTGACATTGCTTCACCTACTCTTACTCTTTTTGTTCCACAGAAGTATTGCACACCACATTATACAGAAGGCCTAATGGTTTGATTCTGGCTGAGATGGAGTTCATATGCCCCATAACAATGCCCATAGGGCTGTACTTTTTAGTGGTAGCTAGAAAAGGTGTTAATAGTACACTGACGTTTTGCCTGCTGCTGAGCAGAGCTCGCAAAGCTCCAGGCTGTGTCTCCAAAATTTGCCCCACACTAGGGGTCTAGGACTTGGGCAAGTTCAGGACAGCTGACCCAAATTAATTAAAGGGTTATTCCATGCAATATGGTATCTCCTCAGTAATAAAAGATGAAAGAAAGAGCAGGGTGACATTTGTTACTATGAGGTTTATTTTTCAGAGCAACCTCTGAAAAGCCCTGCTTCCTGAGAAGCGACTGGACATCATCTGCTGATGTGAAGTAGAGAATACATCTTCAATTTGTGTTTGCTTCTCCGAGCAGTCTTTCCTTTTGCTTCATTAAACTGCCTTTATCTTAACCCACGAGTCTTTTTCCGTCTTATTTCCCTGCCACGTCCTCCTCAGGAGCTGAATGACAGAGTGGCTTGCTCAGTACTCAGCATCTAGTAAAGGTCAACCAGCCAGAACTAGAAATAGGAACAGAACTGCCTCTACAGAGTTTCAGAAAGGTGAAAGCACTGGTTTGTGTCTTAACCTGCAGAAATGACTCTTTAGTAAGAGCTAAAAACGGGGGGCTTGTTTTATTTCTGGTTTCCTGGTTTAAACCTTAAAATCCATTAGGACAGCTGTTCTTACAGTGATTGCCTGGGGTTCTGATCCCCATGGTCTTCAGATGGAACGCAGCTTTTTCTTTCTGCAGGAGGCACATAGAGCCCTAGTGTGTGCACTACTTTGAGTCCACAAGGCTGTGAGTGCTTTGTGGGTCCTCCCTCACTGCAGTCAGCCTTGTGCATTGGATCTCACTCCTCAAACATCTTCACTGTAGTGTTACCATTCTTGTTTGACCTCACTGCCTCCACTTCCTTGACAATGTTGGTCCTTGTCCAACACTACCTCCAGTTTGGAGATTCTGTTTTTATTCAGCACATAGTAAGAAACGCAGCAGGTCTTTCATGCAGTGGCACAGACATACCCTTTGTGATGCTTCATTCTCTACATCACAAAACACTGAGCTGCAGACTTAGTTTCAGACAGCACTGGGATGGTCACCAGTGCAGGAATGTTCAGATTACTCCAAAATACTGTTATGATTACATTCCTAGCTATGCTATGAATGCAGATAAATATTAAATATTTCTAGTAGTGCTTCAGATGGTGGGCGAGTCAGCAGCTGTTAGTCAATCAATAAAAAATGTGCTTTTTCAGTTGAATTAAAATATGTACTCATAATTAAGTCTGGAAATAATAGTGATAACTTTTCCCAAAGCATCTTCATGCCTCTATTTAACTTCTAGTTGGAACTGAAGATTGGACAAGTAAAACACACATTCAGAAAGTGTGTTGAAAAGTCCTTCCGCAGATCATTTGAATTCAGGTAAATTTAGCTCAGACCTTTTAAAATTCCCAACAGGACAGGTATTCTCAAAAGAGAACGTTTCAGAGCAGATGTGCTTTTGTCGAAGTAGAGATTAATTTTTTATCCCGAAATGGTCATCCATCCTGAAAACATCCCAAAGAAATGTACGTAGCTCTCTGTATTCTATTCCTGCCTATTATGGATCCATATAAAGACGCTGCCTAAATGCCCGTGTTCAGGTTTTATTTCAGTCTCACAAAAAAAATCCTATTTTTCCCGATGTCACTCGCGGAGACAAGCTGCAACAGACTGGCTCCCACTGCTGTCTGTAGTAAATTGTGTCACTAAGAGCCCTCGAATGTGCTTCCTGAGAAGGTAAGTGAAGCAGGGACTCGTACTGCTCTCAGGACCCAGCAGCTCCTGCAAGAGACTGATGAGGTTTCTGCGGGTATTTTAAAAGGCTGAAGCCAGAACCTATAGCCTGTGGTGACCCTGCCCCCACCCCTATTAGAGCTGTTCCAGAGACTAGTCTTGCTGCCCACTCAGCACAGACCAAGTCATGCACTGTGAGTTGAGGGCATTGCACTGCTTGCCCTGAGAAGAGTCTCAGGGGAGGAGAGCAGCTTCACAGGACGTGAGCAGCTTCAGCGTGGGTAACTCTGCACTGGGAAAGGCACGGAGGATACTGAAACATTCTTGGCCATAGTCGCATGAGGCTTTCACAGAATGATGGGTTCTTGCCTCAGGGCTAAAATCATTGCCACTTTGGAGAACGTCCCTGTCACGTCTGATGTCTCCACTCAAACAGAACTGATGATCACGGAAACCACAATATGAGCAGCACTCTTGTACTCCTGCCTGCCTAGAACAATGGTCTATTCTTGCCCAAGGTGTGCACAGGTTAATGACCTGTTGTGCTAGATGGTGTAGTTACGAGCAACAGTTAGTAGGCTGCTCAGTACGGGTAATGCTGAGACAAAGATCAAACGCTGCCACGGATGACTATGTACTATTCAAGAAACACAGGACAAGACAGGGTGGTGGAGTAGCTCTTTATGTCAAAGAGCACCTGCAATGTGTCAAGCTCTGCCCAGCACAGAATGAAGAACCAGCTGAGAGATTATGAGTAAGAATCAAGGGTCAGTCTAATATGGTGAAACTATTGTGGGTGTTTGCTGTGGGCCACTTGACCAAGATGAGGAAGTTGATGAGCATTTCTGCAGACAGCTGAAAACAGCCACAAGAATCACAGGTGAGGCCCTGGTCCTCATGGAAGACTTTAACTACCCCAATATTTCCTGGAAAGGAAACACAGAAAGACACACTCAGCTCAGGATGTTCTTACAGTGCCTTGAGAATGACTGATACGAGTGGTGGAGGAACCTACGAGGATGGGTGCACTGCTGGACCTTTTATTAATAAAGACACACTGGTAACATGAAGGCTGGGGACAACCTTGGCTGCAGTGAACCATGAATTGGTGGAATTCTGTATCCTGTGAGGAAGAAGCAAAGAAACAACCAGAATTTCAACTCTGGAATTCAGAAGAGCTAAATTTGGCCTCCTGAAAGATCTGCTTAACAGAATGCCATAGGCTGGGGCTCTAGAGGTCAATATTCAAACACTGCATCCTCCAAGCTCAAGACTAGTGCATCCCTGTGAATAAAAAAGCAAACAGAGGAAACAGGAGACCTGCACAGATGCAAGGATCTTTTGGAAAAACTCAAAAGGAAGATAGGAAAACAAGAACTGGCCACTTGGGAGGAATATAGGAGAATGCAGGGATGCAACAAGAAGACCTAAGGCTGATCTGGAATTCAGTGTGTTTTTTGGGTTGCTATTGTTCTCTTTGGGGTTTTTTTCTGTTTAAGGGACAATTTTAATAGAAGACAAAACACAACCTGTCGCAGAGCTCTTTGCTTACTGATTAGGTGCCCTGCATCTGGCCACTAGGTCAAAAAACTTTCACTATTTTTTGACATCTCTTAGTTTTTCCTCATTAGAAGTCTTGAAAAGAAGAGTGTATCATACATATGCTGCCTAATTAAGAGTATTGTGTGGTTGTTTGTATTACTTATATGCATGCACACTCTTTTTACAGGTTACTTGTAAACGCCACTGTTTTCCTCTGCCAGTGGAATTGGTATGGATGTTGCGTTTCCTGACTACCCTAAACCTGATGTAGCTGTAAATCACAAAGGAAGGCATTTCCACTGAAATATTGTGTCTTTCAGATGAGACAGCATAGGCAACACAAAGAAGAAAGATTTCTTTATGTTCTTGAGGTTATGTAAATAACCTGCCCTTTTATGTTCAGTAGTTTGATCAAGGACATAGCTGTTAACTTTCTGCATAGTCCCCTCTGTTCAGCTGATGATGCAAAACATATCACAGAAGTCTGCATAGGACAGTTCATACCCATTATGGGGTTGACTGCTTCTAATTTCCAGGAAAACTCCAGGTTGTGTTTGATAATGCTGGCTGAGGTGTTTCATTCCAAGGACTTGTAGTCAGTAAATATAACACAATAGACTTACAAAACAAATAGCCAGAATTTCTTAAAAGAAAAAGGTTTTAATGCAATGTACTTTTCATTTAATCTACAAATAATTCCTTTTAAAATTATCTGAATGGTCTGAGACTTAGAGGACTTGCTGTTCATTGTCCCCTGTGAGATGAACTGTCTGAAGAGTGCTGATTAACATTCTTCTAAAGAGCTCAGCTTGTTTCAGTGAGAATCATGATTGCTTTTTGATATGGCAGCTGCTGTGAGTATTTACACTTCTTCCCACTTCAGCTGTATGTGGCTGGAGGCTTTACAGTCTCATCCAGGCATGACTTAAAAGATCTGAAGCCATTTGTCACACATCCTGGAAAAATAAGGAGCCTTAATGTAGAGGGATTTCAGGGAATAATTTATTCAGAAGAGGTAACCTCTGTCTTGTTTAACTGCTCTGCAAACCATGACTTTAGGATTCTGTTTGTTCTTTGTCACTGCTCAAATAATTTTTAAAAAGAAATAATCCTATCTTATACTTTTCCTCTCCGTTGCATGAAGCAGGAGTAGGGAGGTGATTGCCCCTCTGTACTTCACACTGGCAAAGCCACAACTTGAGTACTCATTAGACTCAGTTTTAGGCACCTCAACACGTGAAAGACACTCAGGTGCTGGAACAGGTCCAAAGAAGGGCAACAGGATTGGTGAAGAGTCTGGAGAACGAGCCTTATAAGGAGCAGCTGAGAGAGCTGAGGATATTTATTCTGAAGGAAAAGAGAGTGAGGGAGGTCTGGGGAAGGTTTAGCTTGGATATTAGGAAAAAGCTTTTGTATTGAAAGGGTCATCGGGCATTGAAGCTTTGGAACAAGCCACCCAGTGAGGTGGTTGAATAGCTGCCATCCTTGGATGTGTTTAAAAGTTGTGTAAAAAACAGAAGCTTAAGGCCATGGTTTAGTGATGGGGTCTTGGTGGAGTTAGATTAGTGACTGAACTTGATGATCTTGAAGGTCTTTTCCAGATGAAATTGTTCTCTGATCCTGTGATGCTATTAATTGACTGAGGTAAGTCACTTTTGCTTTATGACTTATTATTTCAACTTTTAGGAAACTTCGCATGCCTATGGCTAAAATAGTCATTGAATGCAGAAACAAATGCTGAAAAGGACTGTCCTAAAGAGTGTGTTTAAATCTCATGTAGGAGTAGCAGGCATCTGGAATACCTACCAATTTATATGGCCAAGCTGTTTTCCCTGTTCAATAATTCAAGCTGTGATAGTTTTGATTGAGACTAATTGTGAGTATCATGAGCTATAGAACTGAAAGTTATGGTCTAAATGAACCCTGTGGATGTTTTGTGGACACTTCTGACATATTATTTTATGGATTTTTTAAAAGAAATTTTATAGACATTTTACAAAGGTGATCCATAGATTAAAGGAATTGTATCTGCATGTTATATCAGAGACTGGAAGGTGGTGGATCTTGATGTGTTACCATCTGAGGGTTGTCCAAAACCTTCTTGTCTAGTAGCTATTATCTGACTGTGGTTTAGATTTGTGCTCAAAACAGTGTTGATAACACAGAAATTTGAATTTGGTAGTGGTGGTTGTTGTTGTTATTGCTGAGCAGTGCTAACGCAGTGTTAGCATCTTTTCTGCTTCTCTCGTTATCCTACCAGCAAGTAGACTGGAGGTGCACAGGGAGTTGGGAGAGGATGAAACTGGGGACAGCTGATCCCAATTGACCAAAGGGACATTCTGTATCTTATATCATCATGGTAGGAAATGAAAGCTGAGGGAAAAATAGGGAAGGGTGCAGACATTCAGAGTGATGATGTATGTCTTACCAAGTAAGCATTATGTACAATGGAGCTCTGCTTTCCAGGAGAGGGCTAAAAACATGTCTGATGGTGGGAAATTGAGACTGAATTCCTTGTTTTGTTTTCTTTTGCTTGTGTACATAATTGTTCTGTACCTTTTAAACGGTTTTTATCTCAACCCACAAGTTTTCTCACGTTTACCCTTCCAGTTGTCTCTTCCACCCCACAACGGGGGTATGAGCAAGCATTTGTGTGGTGCTTAGTTGCCATCTGGGGTTAAACCACAATAGGAACAAACAACTGAAATGAAGGACTGAGCCACACAAACTCTAGATTTAAACATCTAATTTGTGGCTGAAACATCCAGTAGCACAAACCTCAGGCTTCCCATGCGAGATGTCTGTAAATTGGTCACTTTTGTGTCTGTGCACAAGAATACACTTGAAGTCAGAAATCAATCTATGAATTGGGAAGGTGGTGGTGTTTTATCATGGGAACAGATTCCTCTAGGAGGAGATGATTACTTCCTCCAGCCTTGCCCAGAAAAAGCAGCAGGAAGGCAAAGGTGTGGTACTGCCTTTTATCCAAAAATCAGCGTCTGGATCACTGGTTCAGGATACTGGAGGTGTAAAAGCCTTTTCAACCAGTGGTGAACCAAACCTGTAAATTGGTAAAGTGCTAGTACTTATGATATGACCTTCGTAGTCTTCATGAATTCTTGGTCTCTCTCATGTATCAATTGCCAGAGCATCTATTTTATAATGGTTTCAGAATCACTTTTGCTTTATGAATGCACTTGCAGAAATGTCATATTAGTTTCCTGTGAATGTTCTTACTGATAAAAAAAAATCTCAAACCTGAGTATACACCAAAAAAAGCATTCATGAAAAGACCATTCTTACACTACTCCCTAACTCCAGGTTTCCTCTGGGGATTATGATGTCAGAATGAGGGGGAAAAAAAAATCTGGTTTTATGCTACTAAAATATCACAGCTGCAAACCACTGCCACTGGATGTGACACGAAAGATGCAAGAGGAAACACTTCAGAGGGTAAGCATGGTGAGATGTTGTTTAGATAATGCAACAGTACATTCTGAGATGTCATTCACAATTAATTCAGCACCAGTCTAGACAAGTGCCATCATCTTTTATTTACCTCATCCAACACCACTGCTCCTTCTCAGAAGATTCTTATTGCACACTTCACAGTTTGTCCCATTCTTTGTACTGTTCGCATAAGCAGTGGGAATCTGAGCCCCTCTGAGATATTTGTTTCACCTGGTGAGAAAGTGCACGGCTGAGAAAATGGTGGGATCTGGTCTAAGCATTTTAAAGACTTTACTTCACATGTGTATCACGTTCATATTACTTTTACCTTTTATTATTAGCGTTGCCTTTGAAGGAAGTGAGACGAGAGTTTAGTTGACTCTCAATCAAGTGTCACAGTTACTGTTGTGTTTTTGTACCCACATTCTTGACTTTTACAACCCCCATTTTTACAAGCTTACCTATTGTGCCTCTGTCTCACAAGTGGTAAATGTGCTTTCTTTTACACTTCTGTCTCCCACTGACACACAAATCATCCCTTTTTCTTGTGCACATATCTGCAACTAAAACAGGTGCAGGTCACTCACACCTTGTAGTTTGGCTAAGCCTTGGCTGATGTGAAGGTTATGTGCCACCGTCTTCATTACTAAATACTCTACTAGTTGCTCAAAATATTGTAGAGTTCAAAATTGCCATAAACAAGGACCCGACAATGTTATTTGCCATGACCTGAAAGGAAAAAGTCTTTTTAGGTCAATGTAGACAGAAAGAAGAGAGAGTGTAGGATATGTACTCATATTTTTAGGTTTGTTTCTTTTTTCTTAGAATTCAACAACACAATTGAAATGAATCAAGTTGCACCAAGGTTAAGTTTAGACCAGAGTGTGTGAATTACCACAGTGAAAGATGTAAAATATAAGAATGAAGAACATAGTCATGCGTTTGTATGTATAATCTCAAAATGGCAGTAATGTCTTTTTTCCACTGATCACTTCAAGCCACACTCAGGTTCCTTTCGGAGAAAATTTCTTCTATGTTCTGCAATGTTTAGATTTAGAATTTTATTAAGAAATGGAAAATTACTTCAAAGCGGATCTGCCTTTGACCTGATGTCTGCCAAAAGTATTGACAGCTGTCAGATGAACAGAAACCTGTCTGAAGAACAAGGTCTCTTAATTGTGAGGAGTCTTCTTTCCTGAATGGGAGCGCAGGTTTCACTGAAATCTGGACTGAAATTCAGTCTAAAGCAAAAGTGAGAAGCTTTCTAGAGAAAACCTGGAAAGAGTGTTTCGTAACTGCACTATGTAGCTGCTCCACAAATTCAATCTTCTGAAATTCTGTAACCCGTGACATTGGGAGACTCCTTAAGTGAGCTCACTCAAGGCTGAGAACTCAGCGCTGCTTGTGTTACCGCTCTTGGAATGGTTTCTTTGTACAAAACCATGAGGTTCAAGGACTTAAGACCCCAGATCCCAGCCTCTATACCAGCACACAGGTGTCCACAAGGGGAAAGGTGCACTCAGTTTAATTTTCCTTATTTGTACTAAATCTGTGTTGTAGACAGGTAAAAGTGTGCTATGTGTGGCCCACATAAAGCCAATATCTCTTAGGATATGTCATTTCATGTGACAAACACCAACTTAAGACTTCTAACATGCAACCCAACAGGCAGATGTTAATAATAGATACGTCACATTCATTACCATCCACATTACTTAGATGCAGTTTATCACTCATAACAACCAAATTTAGTCTACTCTATCGTCAGGAGATAAAACATCCACCTACATTTTTAATAGAATAAAATTAACAGATAAATCTCATTCTTTAATTATGTGAATGATGTAACTAACATTCTTTTTATCTCCATATTTTCTTCTCAAGTGGAAAAGCTTAAATGATATGATAACATGGAAATAGTATAATAGTAAGTGTAGTAATTTAACATTAAATAGGTGTACAAATAACAATGAGATTAATTAATAATTTTTAAAATTTAATTTTTAAAATTAATTTTTAAAATTAAATTTTTAATATTTTGTATCTTAGGTAAAATTCACACAAGATGAGTAGCTGTGTCCAATTCTGAATGATGTAAGGACGTGAGAAATAATTTATTCTGAAGCAAGACAGCTCTTTATTGCATTTCACTGATTTAACAATTTATGGACAGAAGGAAGGTGCCTGCACTTTCATCTTCATTTATTTCTGAATTTCAGTGCACTTGTATCAGCAATTTATTTACCATTTCTACCTTCTACCAGACAAAAGTCAACTTGTTTTGTTAAACATCTAAACCCACACACTTAGAAATAGATATCTTTTTCCTGAATTTTAATATGCAGTTTTATTTACTGGTAGGATATGTGTGAAGAAATGTGGTTTAAGCTGGTATCCTTATTTGCTCCTCAGTGTTTCTCAGAGATTGTAAGATACCTGTGTGGTACCCTGGAGAATGAATTTTTGCCCATGAAATACAGTTGGTATGTTATTAGGTGTGAGGATGAAAAAAACATAAGCACAATACTTAATACATTCAGGACAGATGACTTATGGCAAAAGTCAGATGCTAAGTATTCTTGTTTGCTTGGTACTGCTGAATAACTTTAATTGCTCCTCTAAAAAAAATATTTAGATTCTAATTCTAAATGGTTTAGCTGATGTTTTGTCTTATTGAATCTAAAAAATACGACCCTAAGAAAACCAGAAGGATTTTTACTACCAATGATCAGCTGATAATAAGCTACATAGCACTTAGAGCCAGTGGACATTTGCATTTTGACAGTAAAACCTCCTTAGGGAGGTAAATCTGTTTCCAAATATGCATGTCCATGCTTTCTAAATTTGAGACTTAGTAATAAGGAAGGTCTTGGGCATTGTGGATACGTATGTACACATAGAAATCTGCTGTGCTTATGATGAAAGTCCTATCATGCTTGCAAAGCAAAAATTCACATTTTTCAAGCAAGCTGCTCATGCAACGATCAATTACGCAGCAGAGTGGATTAAATCCATCTGGCCTGTGTCCTTTTCAAACTGGGGGACTAGCCCCAAGGTTGTGAGTAATATTACTGCAAGTGCACTGTAACTAGGCATCTTTCTCTTCCTAACTTTGCATTTATACAGTTATAATGTAAGAATTTAGAATAACACACCTAGCTTCAGCATGGGCAGTGGAATTTCAAAAACTTTAAAAACAATTCGAAAAGAACATGCTAAATATATTTTTTTCAGTTTAGTAAGACAATGCACAGTAAGACTGAAGGCAGGATTCTCCTAAGCTTACAATGTCTCTAAATCAAGGAGCTGAGCTTGTTAACAAGCCAAGAAAGAAGCTTAAAAAGAAAAAAATCTTCCCAGCATCTATAGATTAATATAGAAGAGTTTAGAAAAGTGAAAGGAAAAATTTTATGTCTTCTCTCATTTAAAGGCTGGCAGTGAAGATGCCAAAACACCACAATAAATTCATTTTAGTCTTTTTGCCTTAGTTTTCATAAGTTATATATATACACACTTCTCAGTACATATCTGCTTACTTATCTGTTAATCCTTCTAATAAATTTAATGGCTTAAAATATGTTCGTGTTTAAAAGAAACAATTACAGTAAATTTCTTACTACATCTTTATTTCACTTCTGGGTCCGACAACAAGACTGAGCTTTTTAACAGTAGATATGAAAGTACATCACAAAGGAGATTAGTGTTGTTTCTGTAGCATTATGGATCAGAGCATGAAGGATCATCTAACCCAGTCTACAGATCCAAGGCAGAATCACCTATAGCCAACCCACCCAACACGCTGATTTATCTAACCTCTTCTAAAAGGCCTTCAGTGATGGAGACTGCATAACATCCAGACAGTCTGCTGTAATGCAAATCTCTCTTCACAGTTGTCATTTTTTTAGAACACCTCCCACGGTCATTTTTAATGAACTCCAAGTCCATTATTTTTTACTTACCTAGGAAAAAGAAGAATAGATTTTATTCCCTTCCTCTTGCAGTTCCCCTTTGCACACTAAAAGACCCTTATCATACATCACTTCAGTCTTTTTCTGTCTATGCTAAGTAACTCAGATTTTTCCAGTGATTCCTATTGATCATCTCTGTAACTCTCCTCCAGACCATCTCCAAATAGGAAACGTCTCCTTTCAAGCAGTCTCTTAAAACTGAGCTTCCAGCTAAGGTCCTAATGCCAATTGGAGGAAAGAACAGAGTATCTAGTATGTTTCACAGATATTTCTTCTATTCATACATTGTACATGAGGTTTACTTTTGTGTAGACATCATATGATTAACTCATTTAAAATCCTAGCTGTCCCTATAAGGAAACAAATAGTAATATTTTTTTTTTAAAACCCAACAAATTCACCAAAAGAGTTTTCATTTGCTCTTTTGTTATCTTAGAGCTCAAAGCCATTAAGATCTAGCAGGACAGAGGTCAAAATGCCAGAGGCAAGAGTAATAGATGAAAATGTGAGGAAATGTTATGGTTAAAACATCCCCAAGATATCTGGCAAAATGAGGAATCCATCTTAATGTATCTTAATTTCTCATATTTATTGTAATATGAACATTTTATGCATTTTCTCCATTTTGTTTGGTGCTAGCAGAATGTTTCCTTATAAGATTAATTGTTCGCTGCCTTCTGTCAGTACCACGTTTTGGAAATCCATTACAACAAATGGAATTTTACAGTGAGCATCAATTTGACAGATTACTATTGAACCTCTTGATACAAGAACTCTCTGCTGTACACTGCATTATGCAAAGTACTACTTAATTTTATAGCTAAGATTGTATTTAAATCCTTGGATAGATGCATATTTTGTTGTTTCCTGGCAAACGCCCAGATTTATGCATTTATAGACATTCTCAAGTTTCCCCAAGCCTTGAAACCACTCTGAATCTGAAGAGTTCAATTTGTAGCCACTGAAGTCCCCTAAATCCAAAGCTGGAAGTTCTGTGCTGAAGCCTGAGGACTTGGACGCTGAACTTGATTCAGGTTTCCTGCCTCCACACTTTCCAATTCCTCCTTCCCCAAAAAACCCAGAGATCTCATTTCAGAATTTGGAATAAATATTCCTTAACTCTTTGTAGATACTAAATGTGAAGGCAGTCACAATCTTGTTTGAAATTATAATTCAGTTATGCAACATTTATTTTTGTGAGAATTGAAGTTCAGATTTCAAAGTCACGTTCAAAAGGTTGTGCTCAAGAACAGTTATGCTGAGACTGTTCAATACAGCCTAACAGCCCTGTCTGTCATGTGTTTACTTGTTACAGCATTTTATTTGTTCAGATAGAACTTGAGTGTGTTTCCAAGAGCCAAAACAAATCTACGTGCAATTTATTAATCATAGAAGTTAATTAAAAATAGTCATTAGAAAGACTGACTTTGTGCTGCATGCTGTTTATTGCCATTCAATGGTACTATTAAATAGTTGGTACTAATTGCCTGGAATTCTCACCTCTACACGCACGATGATGAGGTTACTCCTAAGCCCTGGGATAATGAAATTTGGTGATACGAGCATGTATTTGAAATAAAAATTACCTACCTGAGAATAACAGCATGCAACTGTATCATCATTCGGGATGAGGACCAACCAATGCACAATATTTTATAATCAGCATAAAGTCAGGGGTCTTTTTGTGCTTGCATTTATTTTTTTAGATCACTTGGATATGTTTTATATTATTTATAATACTCTCAGATGTTCATGTACCTTCAGAGCACTCCCCAATAACAGTCTCACCTTTGGCTCATTGATTCGAGGAATTTTGAAACATATATTAATTACATATTTAAGCAATGAATTGGCTTTTTTGAGAGGGTAATGATTTTTCATTTTAAGTTGAGTGAATCTATAGCTTTGAGGACTAATGGAAATCTAGCATGGCTTAATAAATTGCATTCACGGTTTGCCAATGTAGCTTTTAAATTTGAAGCAAAGAAAATACATGGTTAGGTCTCTCAGAACTGCTGTGATAAGTGACTAATCTTTGAAGTAAGCCTTGTAGCTAAACAATTATCTAGTACGTTGCTTAGGGTAAAAGGAAGGAAAGGAAAAGGGATGCTTTTTATTCCTGATAATAATAATTATAGGATTTTATATCCTTATTTTTCTTTCCACTCTGTTTTTTTACTGTAGGCTTCTGTCATTCTGTAAGGACCTCAAGGAGTGAAAATTCAGCAGCTGGGGTTCAGTAGATTTCACTGGTTAAATAAAAGAATAGGTTACCTTTATTGAGAGACCAACTTAAGCACAAATGATGCAGTCATTTGTAGTCACACTGGAGGGCTAACCTAATCCACCTTGACAAGCTGGAGAAGTGGGCGTTGTGTGAACCACATAAAATTCAGCAAGGCCAAGTACAAAGTCCTGCACAGGGGTCAAGACAACCCCAAGCAGAAATACAAGCTATTTGATGAGTGGATTAAGAGCAGCCCTGCAGAGAAAGACTTAGGTATGTTGGTTTATGAAAACTCAACATGACCCAGCAATGCATGCTCACAGCCCAGAAAGCCAACCATATGCTGGCTGCATCAAGAGAGCTGTGGCCAGCTGGTTGAGGGAGGTCATTCTCTCTCTCTCTTCTCCTGTGAGACTCCACCTGGAATACTACATCCAGTTTGCATGCCTGCAATGTAAGAAGATGGTGGCCTTGTTAGAGAGAGGTCAAGGAGAGCCTCAGAGTTCATCAGAAGGCTGGAGCACCCCTCTTATGAGGACAGGCTGGGAGAGTTGACAGAGTTTAGCCTGGGGACATGAAGATTTCTGTGAGATGTTATTGCAGCCTTCCAGTATCTGAAGGAAGTCTACAAGAAGTCTGGAGGGCATGTAGCTATTAGACAAGTGGTAATGGCTTTACCCTGAAAAAGGGCAGATTTAGATTAGATATAAGAAGTCTTCACCGTGGGGATGGTGAGGCAGTAGAACAGATTGCCCAAAGAGATTGTGGATGCCCTGTCCTTGGTAGTTTTCAAGATCAGGTTGGATGGGGAATTTGAGCAACCTATTCTAGTGGGGAAGGTCTATGCCTATCCCCACAGCATGGAGGTTGGAAGTAGATGATCTTTATGGCCTCTTCCAACCCAAACTGCTCTATGATTCTATTGACTCATGAGAGCTCAAAGAACTTGCCCTGATGAAGCATGCACTAACAGAGTTAGTAAAAGAAAGAAAAATAAACAAGGTTTTAAAAAAGTAAGGAAAAACCCAAAACCCTAATAAATGTTATATTAGTTTTTCAAACATTATACAATAAGCAGATCTGCAACAATCATTCCACGTTACTGCATTCTTCTTTGGGCAGGCAGTGTTCACATATATAGTCAGGGCTGGGATTTGCTGGGATCATAAATTTGTTTTGAAATTTGAACTCCATACTAAAACATTTGAAAGAGAAGACGACCTGTCCAGACTGGCTTTGTGACAAAAAAGGGCTGTGTATCTTTGTGTGAAACCATCATCCGTTCTCTCAGTTATTCATTAAATTTTTCTTGGGTTCTCTCAGAAATCTTAATAGAGAGGAGTCTTTTTTTTTTTTTCCCTTGCAATCATATTTATTTTTGTTTTGGATGGGTTTCTTTTAGTTTGTGTTGAAACCTGTATTTTGTATGCCCTTTTTTCTTGGAATTTGTGAGCTGTGTTAAAAAATGCAATACACCATAGCTCCAATAAGCACTGCAAATATGCTAATTAATTCAGAGCTGGTGTTTTGCATTAATAACTTGTATTGTATACAATTTTTTTCTTAATCATAGAATCACTCAGCTAATGTGACAGGATATGATCTCTTGGGTTATCTGCTTCAATCTTCCTCCACATAACAGATTCTTTTCACTGCTAGTCTGTCTCCTGGAGGCGTATATGAACACATAAATACATTCGCATGTATATACATAATTATAATGTCAATACTCTGTCAAACATTGCAGCAACACTACCTCAGCTTTCTCTCTGGGCATCATTTCATTACCTAATTGACATTACCTTTTCTGTTAAAATTCACTTATGCAACTGTGTATGTTCCACCTTTCTGCTTTGAAGAGTGATGCTTAAAACTGGATTCTAAAACACATTTACAGCCTGTATGTTGTCTTGCTTAGAGTTTCCTCTTCTTCCTTCTCAGTTTCATATATTGCTGTCCTTTAACGACCTCACTGGAAAAACTGGATTGCGTCTATAAATTACATAGAACTTGTATCCTATCGGAGATGCCCATGCAATTTGAGTAACTCAGAAGAATCAAGCCAGATTGGCAGTTTGCAAACCTGAATGAAAGAAGTCTTTCTACTGTACTGAAGAACTGAAGAGTTCACCAGTCTGGACAGCTGAGGGTCCAGGGTCTGCAGATGAGAGTGGGGACACATAAGGGAAAATAAAGAGGGTGGTGGTACCTGTCTCTACTTGACTGACATGTTCTTTCCCCAGGTCTCTAATGCAAAAAAAACCAAGGACCAACATGGTAGTGACCTCCCATTGTATTTTTCTCAGACTATGTGATGGCATTTTTGACACAGTTTCTAGTTTGTGTGCAAACAAAACATTGCTGTCAAAATCATCAGCAACAGCTAATCAAGTAAAAAATCACTCAGATGGTGTAGGGCACCCTTAGAACGCTTTGTTTCTAGTGTGAGGTGTGTTTTAATTCAAATCATCAAGTTTGATCAGACTTCAAAATGATACTTTATGCCTTTAGTTTTGTTTCTCATGATCAAATGATTTAAATATACAGTTTTGGGATGTTTCTATCGAGGAAAGCCATTTTTTCTTTTTATATATTAGGAAAAGAAGTGTGGTCACAACCTATTATCTCAAGCATTAAGATATGAAGACTCTTTTCTCAGATAGTAGAGAAACGCTAAAATGTGAAAATACTGCTTTTATTTCCATGTCCAGCAGAAAGTGTTGTCTAAGAGTTACGGATGTATTGTGTCTGCAACCACATCATCTTCTGGTTTTATACCATTTTCCTCAGTCTTGGTGGTGTTTTAGTCATAGTTGTTTATAATGCTTTCCAGCACAAAAGCTCTTATTTCTAAATTCTCCCTCTTCCTACCTTTCAATCCTGTTTACATCTCCCCTATGAGGCTGTTACTGTTTTTCCCTGTGTTTGCTCTTTCTCCCTTACCTTGTTTTTTCTTTCTATTCTTGTTTTGTGTCTTCTCTTAAAAGCAGACTCTTCTTTCTTCTGGCTCAGTTGAAAAAACAGAGCAGTAGCATGAGAAATTCTCTCTAGTGTAGCGTGGGGTTGGGAAACGATATTTTACAGACTAAAATTGGTAATGATTATGTGCACAAAGACCTGTGAGGAGATGATATGTGTTTAGCAAGGATCAGACTTTATGAAGAGTAGTGGGAAATAATAACTGGTCTCTACTCCAAATAAGCACATTGAGACTGAAGCAGTACACAGTGTTTTTGCTGAAGGTTGTAGAACTTGATAAACTTAACAATCAGTGCAACATTTCCTGCCTCTATAATTGCGTGTTGTCAAGTGTGCTGGCTCTTCTCAGTTCTGGGTTTTGTTTGAAACACGGGCAAAACAGAATCTTCTCAGCAACAACTCATCAAATGTTCTTGAAATATGTGAACTTGAACCGTTGCTCCCTGCGTGTACTTGGCTTTCATGCTGGTTTTGTGCCCAAATGACTTTAAATTTACCATACGAATCTGAACCATGTAAGAGGAAACTGTAAACACCTATAACCCATGATTTCTGTCTGTGCCGTTGGTAAAAATCTTTTAAGATATTTTAAAATATCATGTTAAATATTATGCAAAACTTTTAATGCCATTGTCAAAAGAATGACACTCTTTTTTGCAGTGTTTTCCCCATCAAAGGAAATAAAATCCCTTTTGGAGGTATATCAAAGGTACCATTTCTTGCATCTTTCTTGATTGAAACTGGAGCTTTGGGGAGAATAAAAAGCATATTTTAAGACGTGTCCTGTATGACACACAGTAGTCACCTCTTATTAGAAATAAATTCACACACTTTTTAGTTTCTTAATTAAAGTGCCAGTAAAGGATTGAGGAAATACAAATGCAAGGCTCTGATCTTCTGGTATCAGAAGGATCTGGTATGGGAAGATCTTCACTGCAAAAAAGCATGACATCTCGGTTGCTTCAGACCCAGGATGAATCCTTTGGTCAGACACACAATGAAGCATGGTAAGCTCTTTCTTATCATACAAAAGAAATTTCTAAAAACCAATACAATCTTTGCAAGAACGGGGCTTTGATTACAAATGCTCCGCTGGGTTTTTTAATTTTGTTTTCTTTTTAGATGATGCCTGTGCTACTCTGCCTGTTAGAGGACACGGATCAATTCCTTTCAGAACACCACGGAAAAATATCCCTCCCTCTCATAGCCACAGTCATGTTCGTTTGTGAGTGAACAAAAGGAAGATTTACTTGAGTTCTGCTGAAGACAGCAAATGAAAACAAAAAATTAAGTAGCTGAATGGTGCCTGTGAATAGGGCAGAAACTTCTGTCATGCAGTCCAACATTTTGTGTAGCTAAGCCTTGATTTGATTCATCTCGTTGTCAAAGTTCTGGTGACAATGGTTGGATGAGTACAACTGCAAGTGAAATTAACCCCTTCCTTTCCTGGCAAAATGGCAAAGAAGATGTGAAGCTGAAATTGTAATTAATTCAAGCACTAAACTTTCACGTACTTATATTCGGTAGCCTCCATCACCCTAGCCTCATTCCTAATGATAAGCTGTTCTGAACTGGAGAAGACTGTGTGGAAATTACTGGAAATTTCCATCAAATGAACTCAAGAGAAAAAATTAGAGAAATGTGTAAGATCCAAGTACAGAAAAGCATCTCTGAGGCAAAGCATGGACTAAATCAACTCCTGAGGCCCCTTTCAGCTGTAAGATTTGGTGAAGGAGAATGATCATTAAGATACAAATTCTTCCCTACTTTTCATACTGTATTATTTTGTTGGGAGTGGAGCAAAACAATCTTCTCAGCCATCAGTTAAAACATGAACAGTTACAACTCAGAAGCATAGGACCTCTTACTGATATGTTAATCCATCCTTTCTTATTCTGGGTAAAGACCTCCTCTCTATTCATCTTCTCCTGGGCTGATATGCATCTCAGTTATCAATGGACTGATACATATCTCAGTTAATTGCCAGTTTGGAACAACCTTGGCAATGCTTTTCACTGGGCAATCACGAATCCAAAAGCTGTCTTGAGCACTCTGTTCACCAGTACTCAGTCCAGAAGAAATAATTCCAGACTACCAGAGGGATACAAATTTCTTGCTTTTAATTTCAGTTACAGAGCTGCTATTGTAAGGCACTGCTGTGTTAACCTCTAAGTGTTGAGGCAGAAGTGTTCTTTGCAAACAGGTGGAAGAGTTACTTTCTCAACTGCTCATTGCTGGCTCTACTTGCTGGTGATTATCACTCCCTTAAGTATCTCAGCAGAGCTGCTCATGTCAAAACTGCAGCCAAAGTGGAGCAGGCTAAGTTAATGAGTTTAACAGAAGGTTTTTTAGAAGGCAGTATATGGAAGCGGTCTGAATCTGAAGGTGTCATGGCAGCAGCAGAGGTAGCACTTCACAGTGATGGTAAACTTTGCTTAGGCATCAGGACAGACAGAGGGAGTGATAAAGAGCTGGAGGTATGTGACGTAACGCAGACCTAGAGAAGGTTGTATGTCCAAAGTATAATGGTGCATCATCATATTGCAAACACTGTATTTCTTTTCCCTTTTTGTTCACCCTTAGCTTTCCCTTCTTTCCCGGTGATATATTTTCTCTTTGCTAGATCAGCTGTTTGTGCTGCTGTGCACTGAGCCAGCCAGCCACATTCACTGGTTAGACAGAAATGCTTTATCCATGAGTATGTGAACACGTTGTTTATGCTAGCTTTACGCACTCTCAGATCACCTGGGAGGCTAAGATGGACTGATCACATTATGGTTGAATTAACAAGCCACAAGGCTGTTTTTTCATACTTATACTTTGGTTTACTGCTGGCTACAGGATTACTGGGCACGGCGTTTGTTTGTATCAAGCTTAGCCACTGATTTTTTGCTTAGTGAACCTGAACTGGAAAAGGTAGTTTGTACCAAATGAGCACTTTACTAACGTGGTACTGTTCCATCTTAATGAAGTATTCATCCCAGGTTTAAGCGTTGCTGAAACACACATTTTTCTTCTAGGATCTTATTCACAGAATAGGCTCATGTCTCTGACTCTGCAAGGCTAAGATGCACAGATAGAAGACGACTACCCCATACAGATCATGCATCAAAGCATTAATAATAGTAATAATAAGACCTATAGAAGTACTTCCGCTAGCTGTATTGAACTAACTCAGCAAATTGCAAATTCAAAAAGAGAGAGTTCTCCTTTGTCTTGCTTTTCCTCAGTCTTGTCTGCTCAGTCCTTGCTCAGCTCACCTTGATGTTTAGCTGAGGCTTTTGTGAGTTAGTTCATTACAGTAGCTCAGCAAAAATACTAACAAAACTGTAGACCAACTGTAGCTTATCAGCCTTTTGCCAAGGTGATAAATAGCATTGGCTCAGCAAGGTATCTTCCAAGCTCTATAGTACAAGGGAGGGAACGATGCAGACAAGAGCAGTGGAATGAAGAGTGAAATTGTCACTTTCACTGACAGAAAGTTACTCGGGCATGCCTGCTGCTCGGGGAAACGTATCAGAAGGCTTTAAAAGAAAGACACTGCCGCTTATCACCTGGGAGATTGTTCAAGGACCATTAAAGTAATTAATTTTTTTAGTCTTATTTTAATGACACCTGGATCAGGTGCTGTATAAACAGACAGGTAAATCATTAGTAGCAAGTTATTAACATGCAAATGAACTCTGATCTTTTTGAAGGGTGTATATTATTCAAGGACAGAAAGTAGTTAGGAATCAACTACATGCCATATATTTATAAAGCACTTTGTCTCTAGTAACCTTCATACCTAAACCCAAAGTAATGATTTTAGAATTTTCTATGATTAGACTTCATCACCACTAATTATTGGTTTATTTTTACTCCTTTTCTTTACATTTCCTCTGATTAGTTGGCTTGATTTTTACAAGGTATTGAAACCTGTAATAAGTATCTTAAATATATAAGCTTTTAAATATTACAGATGGACTTGTTCCTCAGGTAGCAAACCGAGATGTTAATAACCCCCTCTTTCTTACAGCTTACAGGTCTTCTGTGTTGATCCTGCCTGAAAAGGTTCTTTCCTTTCACTGCTTTTTCAGTGTTATTGCTTGACTTTCTTAGCCCTTTAAACTCATAATATTAGCAGTTGACAAACATCGGGAAATGGCCGTGCAGTGCATATTTGAGAACCCATGATTGCAGGACACTTTGGCTTTCGTATTGCTTTCTTTTTGTCTTTGCCATGTAAGGTATCGCTTGGAGGATAAGGTCATATGTGTAGTCATAGGAGCCTGATCAACAGAGGTTTCATTACACTTGCATGACTCAGAGGGCTGACAGAGAAGGTTTTAAGATGAAAACTGCAAATTCATTTTATTGCATGTTCGGTAGCTTACTAGGCTTTTCACTTCACGTAGACCTCAGTGCACTAAAGACCGTCGTCATTCCTGGGTGCATGGAAACCATCTAAGATAAGCAATAGTAGAATGTGGAGATGGTTAAGATATTTAGGACCAAAATGGCTAGAGATTCTTATGCAGAACACTTATTCTTGGACCTTAAGGATTTCCTGCTATGCTTCTAAAAACCTCCCTAGCAAAATGTACTTGGCATTTATCTCAATCGTACTATAATGTAATTTGTATTCATAAAATTTCTGCATTCATTACTTAAAATGACAGCTAGTGTAATTCAAACCCATGTAAACTAACAATTCAAATTGTGATATTTTGTGTTTAATGTATGAAAGTGCTATTATTCAATAATTTGGCATGTTTTTACAGGAATAATCACTCTAGGAGCTGCATTAGTGGTACTTAACATTATTAGTTTTTAGCTTTGTTGCTAATTTCATCCTATAAATAATTTAAGAAGTCATTGCAAATAAAATTCTCCACGATTATTAATATGGAGATTGAAACTCAGTCTGTGTCTTTATTCAGTTGCCTATCAAATTCTGTTTCCATTTGCTGGTACAACTGTTCCTTCCCTGTTCTTTCTGCTCTATGTATTTCTTTGCATACTTGCCCCATAAGCCTAGTAGTTTTGGATACCTCTGTATTTTTAATATATGAAGAAAGCTGTAATTATCAGCACCTGAAACCCTCTGGCACCACTAGGTTGATCTCTGAAGAACACCACTGTATGCCTTTGTACATACTCCACACCTGCCCAAAGAAATCAACGTTACTCTTGAATTCATGTCATTTAGCTCTAATGAGATATGACAATGAAAAATGAGAGTGTCTTGGGTCTGCTGGGAACTCTCCTCATCTTTTAACCTCATTGTAGTTCCACATAGAACAATTTGAAGCAAGACAAGCCTTGTGGCACAAGTTTTTCTTTTTAGCTAGAAATAAATGCTTTTCTCTCCAGTAAGATAAATTCCATAACTGGTACTAAACTGGATCACATTTTTTCCCACCTCAGATTATAGGAAATATCCCTATAGTGACTTTTCTGTTGGGAATTTTATTAGATCAGCTTCCTAAAGGTATAATGGAATTGTTCTGAAATGCAGAGCTCAGGAAGTGTGATGTCTGTGTTCATAATTTTGTGCCACAAGTGCAAGGAAGGTAACAAGTGGGATTTTGCACAGCCATGCTGGAAATTACTGAAACATTTGCTTGGAAGACTGCATAACACTTGTTAAAACAACAGCATAACTCACAGCCTTAATGCAGATACACACATTATCAATATAATTTAAATACATGTTCAAATATATGTGCCATCTTCAATATAACACAAATATAAAAAAAATAAAAGCATATAAAATATAAAAGCAGAAATAGTCAATGTAAGTTTATATGCTTATATATATATATTGCCAGAGGTCCCTTTTAACCACTACCATTCTATGATTACGTGATATATATACTTAAACACGTGTTTACGTCTTTGTGTGTACCTCTATATGCCTGTGTGTGTACGTGTAGTCATCTGTTCCTTCAGACTACTACAATGTAACTAAATGCATAAGGATGGAAAATTGCCTGCACCACCTGGGAAAAGCAGATTAAGAGCATGAAAGCTGAAAATGTTGCCTTTTGTGGCAATAATAATGCAGAAAGAATGATGTCAATAATGTTTGGTAAGTCTATTAACGATGTATGTAGATTATCACAATATTTAAAAACAGCATGAGCACGTGGTATGCTTACTATTATTGTATCTTCACTGGATAAAATACAGCAATGACTGTACTAGAGTAGCCTATTAAGAAATAGTCTCACTATAAATTGTTTGACTACAGTTATCCTCAGTTTAAATGATGCTACCTAGGTAGACATGCCCGGGAGTGAGTAAATGTTGCAAAATACATAACATCATTTAATAGTACTTAGGTACTCTCACATGAGCTGCATGCTGGCTGAAGAAATATAAACAGAGGATAATGAGCAGTGGCAAAGTGTTTATTCGCTGGAAGGCTTTTACTGAAAAAAAATGAGGTCTCTGTGATGCATCTTCTTATTTACAGTTGTTAATGATCTAAAAGAACAAAGAGCATAGTCATGAAATTCAGTGATGATCAGTCTGGTATTACATGGAAAGAATTTTTGAACACAGCTGTAACACTGAAAACAAGGAGATGTTAGAAGCATAGTGGTAAACTCATATGAAATCAAGTATAAAAATAATGTAAGTTAACATACATACAGCTAAACCGAAATAAGGTCGCTGCTGAAGTAGGTTTCATCATGCTAGAAAATACTGAGACAGTATAAAATATGATACTGGTCACCCAGAGGAAGAATTTATACACAGAGACATGCTTTTCTGCGGAGGACAGAAAGCAAAAGAAAACCAAAAATATACCAGTCTTGAAACTCTGTAATCTGTGGATTGTTTTTTCAACAACAGCAGAGTTAGTTTTCTTCTGACGCTCTGAATTATTTAGGTTATGAGTTCCTCAGAGCAGGGACAATATTTTTGCTGTCACAGTGCTACACCTAGAGTGCAGCAAGTTTTCAGGATAGTCTCTTACCAACACAATAGGTACCTTGCTCACAGATTATCACAGTATTACCTTCTGATAGCCTTCAGCTTACAAAAGCCTGTAAAATAAACCTGAAGTTGACACATTTGATATAAAAACGATGTATATAACATGAACATAATTACAATTATACGTTAACGTAGTCATATATATACTTATGTGATATATAGTCAACACATTTTCAATGTATATTGTATGTACCTCAAATGCTAATCTTATTTTGCTTGTACTTGCCAGGTAGCAGGAGCCTATTTTACTAGTAAACAGCTTTTCTATTGCAAACCAATTTCTGGCTATTCAGAAAATATTCCTGATTAACATTAGAACTAAATCAAAACCTTTTGAAATTTAAATTGTAGTGGTTAAAATAAAGAGAGAAACTGCAAGATGCTGCAGGATAGCTGTCATTAACAGAGTTATTTGCACCCTGGGAAAAAGGTGGTTCAGTTGTCTGCCCTGCTCAAATGGAAGTTGAAGATGTTTATCCTGTATATGCAGCTCTTTACCTACCTGTTCTGAAATGGAAATCTGTCTTGCAGGAGATCTTCTGAATTCACAAACAGAAGACTAGCTATGTTTGAAGTGTAGTAAAAAGGATACCCTGCCAGGCTAAAGCATTTTAGTAACTATATACGTGACACTAAATGCTCAAGCAGCATGTTTGCTGTGTGTCCAGTTGCTTTAAGAAGCAAGTCAGGTGCATAAGTACCTCTTATGTGACTATAAGCCCAACAGCTGTTGCATGAACAGCCTTTGCTATAGGTCCAGTCTTTTTTTACAAGGAGAAAGTCGAGTGCATGAATATCATGGTGTATTTACAAGCTAGATATATAGATTCATTTAGATTTCCAGTGATAAATTCACAAACTGCAGATAGCTATAGCTTCTACAAACAAAAACTGCACTTGCAAATATGAGCTTAATTTCCTGAGTAAATCCTCAGTGTATTTACTCGGGAAATGAGTCAAATGAGGTCATGAATTTTGCCAAAGTTGTCCCTTATATGGGGGAAGAGTGAGAGCAAAACCTGTTGATCTGTCCCTGAAGTGTGTTGATGTTTCAGGTTCATCTCCCAAATTAGGCTGGTTATAGGGGTAATATTTATATTCCATTGCTTACAGTTATGTTGAGTGCGTGGGTGAGACTGTTGTCAAAATCACACTCACTCTGTCACCAGTCATGAAACCAGCACTTTTTGTGTTACATTTCCTGGAAACCTGTCATATCTAGATTTATTCTCAGCCTCACTAGGCTTTCTATAATAACATGGTTTGGGACAGACCTTATCACAGAATCACAGAACATTAGGGATTGGAAGGGACCTTGAAAGATCATCAAGTCCAATCCCCCTGCCAGCAGGATCACCTAGATCCAGTCACACAGGAACAGTCTCCAGAGATGGAGACTCCCCCGTGGCAGCCTTTTCCGATGCTCCATCACCCTCACTATAAAGAGGTTCCTTCTCATATTTATATGGAACCTCCTGTGTTCCAGCTTACATGCATTGTCCCTTGTCCTGTCATTAGATGACACTGAGAAGAACTTGGGTCCATTCTCCTGGCACCCACCCTTTACATATTTATAAACAGTAATGAGGTCACCCCTCAGTCTCCTTTTCTCCAAACTAAACAGACCCAGCTCCCTCAGCCTTTCCTCATATGGGAGATGTGCCACTCCCTTCATCATCTTTGTGGCTCTGCGCTGCTGGACTCTCTCCAGCAGTTCTGTGTCCTTGAAGTGAGGGGCCCTGAACTGGACACAATATTTAAGATGCAGTATCACCAGCCTTTATATAAGAATGGACTGAGAGCTGGTCTCTACCAGCAAGACCACTCAAGTCAGACTATCGGGTCTTCAGCAGGACATTACGTGTGCTTTGTTTGCCAGCAGCTCTTGAGCTTGCAGATTTCCTGATGCCAACATTCAGAACTTCACAAGGTTTTTTGCTCAAGTTTCTCTTCTGCAAATGCATTTTGGTTTCATTCACTGTTTGGCTTTCCCCAGCTGCTTCCCTGGACACAAATAAACATGGTGAATAACCTGGGGCATCTAAACTGCCCCTTCACGTTCAATTTCAGTCAACAGACGTACTGTTTTATAATCAAGGGCAGCTAAAGCATTGTAATAAAATATTTTCTAAAGTAGCACTGATTTGGGCTGTAAAAGTTCCCCAGAATCCTGTCTTGAAAATATCTATACATATTTTCCTCAAGCTTCCATGAAACTGGTAGGTTACTCATCACTCAGATATAGATACAAATAATTAATTATCATAAAGAAACAAGATTCTTCCCCAGTACCGGTGGATAAAAGAAATACATTAATGATATTTTTTATAGCTTCCTTCTCTCTTCTCTCTCCCCATTTACTCTGCCATCTGCAACAGAAAAAAGTATCTACCATAATTTAGTAAGTTATATTTAAATAGATGAGACATTGCAACTGCTTAGCAAACACTGAGGCTTTTCAGCACAGTTGTTACCCACTGTTAGGCTAGAATGGTGGAGCTGCTCTGAAGAAAGTCGTTGGCAAAAAAATTGACAGGATTACCGTGAATAACATTTTACAAATGTTAAATATATTTTTTCCAACACTCCAAACTTCCATTTCTTTCATTTCTACGTATAAGTGATCATAAATTGCTGCAATGTAGAGCAGAGATCACGTTCCAAACCACATCAGCCTGCACCAGTAAGTCTATAGGAATGACATATAAGCTGCTAAATGTTTCAGTGTATTGATAAGGACACACTGAAATAATTTGTGCTATCTCCAGATTCAAGCTATTTATTCGTGTACATCTCAGGAGGGTCTTTTTGCTAGATGAAATCTTCTTACTATTTATTCTTTGTAATCTGATATATTGGGAAACATCTGAGTGATTTATTATGAGCTCCCTGGGAGTGACCTATAGCAATGAACAGTGCCACAGGAGAGGGCAGGACACAATGTCAGCATGTCTGCAGCAGTCAGCTCTACTGGGGAGAAATGGACTGTAAGTGCACGTGTCAGTGGGGAAAACATATTCTGAAAATAAAATGAAACTAATCATATTTCAAAACAGCATGAAGAACTGGCTATAGAAACATAACAGGGCTCAAGCTACCAGTCCTCTTGTTTGGCTTTTTTTTTCACTTCTATAAGACAAGGACTACAAAGAGACTTCTGAGCATACATTGTAATAGCCTGGAATGAATGGAAGTGTCATCCTGAAAAATACGGGAACCTATACTTGCCCTGTTCTGGCGTGGTTGTGCAAAATTGTGCCATACTCAACGACACATTTATGGGCATCATATCACTGTAAGAGTTCTGATCAGCTAGACAAGCTAATGCAAGCACTTCGACTTCATCTGGAGCCTCAGCAGTCTGGGGCTTGATATCAGGACAGCCCCCCAGAAGCATAGACAGAGGCAAAGGAGGTGTTCAGTATCTCTGCTTCGTCTGTATCCTCTGTCTCATTCAGCAAGGGGCCCACGTTGCCTCTAGGTTTAGCTTTACCTGCAGTGTATTTGAAGAAGCTCTTTCTGTTGCCCTTGACCTCTCTTGCAAGGTTTAATTCCAAGGACACCTTGGCTTTCCTAGTTGCATCCCTTTATTCTCTCACTAGAGCCTTATAACCATCCCAAGTGGCCATCCCCTCCTTCTGTGACCTATAGACTTTCTTCTTCCTCTTGAGTTTGCCCAGCAGCTCCCTGTTTAACCATGCAGGTCTTCTGGCTCCTTGACTTCCTACTGTTGGAATGCATTTATCTTGTGCTTCAAAGAAATGGTCTTTGAGTGTTAACCAGCTGTCTCGGGCCCCTTTACCTGCCAGCACCCTGTCCCATGGGATTTCCCCTAGCAATTGCTTGAAAAGGCCAAATTTGGCCCTCCTGAAGTCCAGGGTTATGGTTCTGCTAGTCGTTCTGTTCCTGCCACATGAGATGCTGAACTCCACCACCTCATGGTCACTGCAACCAAGGCTGCCCTCAATCTTCACTGCTTCAAACAGACCCTCCTTGCTCCTTGTTGGTGAGTACAAGATCCAGCAGCAAAGAACGCAGCAGCAGTACAGACCGCAGCAGCACGTGTTTAAGAATTATAGTTGCTGCTTTATCTAAACTAGTTTGATCTACCCCAGAATGGTTGTAAACCATTAAGAAACATGCTCTGGATTCAAAATGGTGTTATTTTAAGCTTATCACTGTGTTGCCAAAAGAGAAAGTTCAAACCAAAATCATAGTGTTGAACTTGCAGAGGAGTGATGGGCTCGGCTCCTTGTCACCTCACACTAACTGAATCAAACTGTCTGTACGTCATTCCTTCAGGGCCCTCCAGCCATCATCCGCTTTGCTTTCCTTTCCAATTGCCATCATGTAAATTCAGTGTAATTCAGTGGTCTCTGCTTTTAGGCTCTCTGTGGCCTGATTTAGTTCTGTGTTCCCAGACTTGTGCTAGCTTCTCAAAGGGGCTGTGGCAAAAACCAATCTGGTTATGTAAACTGCTGAGAGAAATGAGAGTTGTTGGAAGAAGAGTTGTCGGAGGGAGGAGAGCACTGTGAACGGCCCTTTCTCGGACTGTAGCAGTACTCAGTATGCGTGTGCTCCATGAATGCGAGGTGGGAACCCAAACCAGTATGTTGCTGTATTTAAGTACCGTCCAAGAAGGTTTTTGTTTCTAGTGGACCTTCTGTAGAGTGAACTTTAATGCAAGATATCAGAGACTCATTGTTACCTCCCAGACATGACCTCAAATCAAAATTGAACTGGAAGGAGCTGGGGCATTTAAGGCATTGCCGTCTCAACAAGTATTTGCCTGTTCAGGGTGTTTGTGCTGCGTGTTATGGTGCAGCTAAAGGCACAGCTGGAGTGTTGGTTTCATAAGTGATCATCAGCTAGAACAAGATTTTTTAGAACAACCTGGTCACCATTCAGGTTTCTAAATAGATTTTCAAAACTGTTCCATACTGGTAGCTCTGGTCAAGTTGGTGCCTCAGGGGTAGCTGCTGCATGCTAAGCACCCTTGACAGCCCAATTCTTTGTAGGTCTCAGGAGGGAAGGGGGCAGGTGAATGCCTTGGCTGTTGGCAGACAATCACAAAACACAGTGTGGATTTGTAGAAGTCCAGTGTGTATCCTGTACACTCTTGCTTGATCTCTCACACAGCTGGATTGTGCTTTGGCCCAGCCAGCCGTGTCCCACAACACTGGATTTTCCTAGAGGGGGTCACAAAAACGCAGTTCATGTACTTTAAGAAGTACTGCAGCTGTTTTTCCTGTGGTGATGCATGAAGTGACTGACTTGCAGGTCTAAGTTTTCTTCTGTCTGCTTAACTGAGCTGTGATCCAAAAGTAATCCTGGATTTGAAAAGGCCATAGACTCCCTTGAAACATCCCCTCACAATGCAGGCAGTGTTACCCGGGTTGCTCCTATATCCTGGAATGTGTTGAGTACTTTTCTGGTCTTAAAGGATGACTTTCAGTTTGTTTTTTGTGTGTACATGTGTGATTTCTGGGCTTCTCTTGTGCCTTTTCATATGTATTGATTTCCATTTCCTATAGAATAATCAAAACCCAAACAATACCTTCCTGTTTTAGTTACCAGACTCATATTACTGAGTGAAGGCATCTGGTATGAATGACTCCAGAATCGGCTGGAAACTAGTAAAGCAATACGGGCATGTGCCGAAACTCTGCTGGACCAGCAATCAAGTGGGCGTTGGAGTTATAGTTAAAAACAAGGGAAACACGGCAAAGGGAAGAATGAAAGTTGATCCAAAAATATTAGGATAGTGCCCATGCTTTATGCTGACAGTTTCTCTAAGCATAACCGACACTTCCCATTTGAAAATCTCCTGCATAAGAGTTCTCTTAAAAGCACTTTAGTGCTTGCTAAGTCCAGGAGCAGTGTAAAAACAGTCTCTCTCTCTTGAGACTGGCTCTTGGCTGTCCAGAAGATAGGCACCCACTGAGAAATAAGATTTAAACTGTATTTCCTTCTTTTCCTTCTGCCTACTGTACTGGACTCAAAGTAGAAGGGAATGCTTGACCTGTGCCATGTGCAAGACAAATGAACCAGGTCCCAAACACCACATGCTCTTGCTCCTTGTGAACCAGAACTGCAGCCTTAGTATCGGGCTTGGCTCTGGTGTTTGGTGCTCTAGGAGATTGCATGAAGATCCTCAGAGCCTCTGTTGTTGGTGATAAGGGATGGTTTTATCCCTGTTAGCTGTTGTGTAGGTTGCAGAGAAAGGGAAAAAAAGCAAAGGGCAATTACTGTGAGGCCTGACATAGTTTATAACACTGTCTCTGTCAGATGATGATGTTCTACTATATAGAATCATTAAACTATTAATCTGTAAGAGCTCTTACAGAGTTCAGCTGCCTTGGCTTAGTGGAAGCCAGAGTGAATGAGACATGGACTTCACTACAGCTCACCATTCTCTTTCAGAGAAGGGTATACGACATCTTTTGTGGTTACCACCTTACCTTTTGAGGAAGAAGCTGCTTTTGCTAATCCTTTATTGCAGAAAATTGAATGAGTGTTTATATGTGCTCGGAGGAAGGATGAGGGACTGGAGCACCACTCCTCTGCTTGTTCTTTGCAAAGCAGAAAAGGGTAGAAATGTTGTTTCTCTCTGCAGGGTGTTCAGCCAGATTTCCAGCTGTCACAGAACGGAGTGCAGATGTTCTCTTTCTCCTACAAAAGAGAGAATATCAAAATGGGACAGAGAATGCCCACTTGAATAATCCACAAAGGGAGGCCTGCAAGACTGGTGCAGATGTGTCATCGGAAGGGCGCTGGGTCTTAATCGTTTCAGCAGTGTGAGGCAGCCCCAGAAAACCTGCTGCTCTCTGCAGTCGTTCGAGTGCATTTCACTGTGGGACAGATGCTGGATGTGCTGAAAATGCAAAGGCTGTTACTGGATCTGAGAGTGGGACTTTGCAAGCAGCAGTCTTTATGAAAACCTGCCTGTTGTGGGCTCTGTTGTGGTGCTCCATGGGGCAGGAAGATGAGGAGTAAACATATGAGGAAGGCTCAAGGTGTCTTTTGTCAGTGAGCTACAGGCTGGGGATCGCTCTGCTTTGTGCATCAGCAAAAAGGAATTTGTGGGGCAGTGAAAGATTTGAGGGGTCCATGACCTGTTCAGCCGCCCTTGTCCTCGAGGTGATCTTTCAGAGGAGAAAGAAGGCAGGAGGCAATGAGAGGGGAAAAAAATGGAAAATTCTAGGTTTACTTTATAATCAAAAAAGTGTGACTTCCTGGGATGGATTGAACCCTTCCACATAAAGGAGTCCAAATGCCTGGTTTTGCTCACAAGGGAAGAATTGCACATTTTTAAAATTCTTCCTTAAACATATGCAAATGATTTGCTTGAAACAGCGGAAAATTTGGGAGGGGACTTGTTTTAGCAGATGCCTTGTGTTGCTGGGGTTTTTTCACTCGTTAGTGGGCTCCCTCAGACACATAGGTTTGATTGTATGCTTCCTTTAAAGGGTGATTGATGAAATTGAATGATGTATTCAGGCTCTTCCTCCCCCAGCTTCCCTCCTGCCTTTACAGCAGCTCGCAGAATATGCTATAGCACAGGCGGTCACTGTTTCAGAATGGTGCTCCTGCCAAAAGCTGCTCAGATCTGCAGCTAGAAATCACCAGAAGTGAGAGCAAAAGTTGCTGTAAACTCTAGGTGTGAAGGTTTGTGTCTGTAAACTGTGGCCGCGCTGTGGAAAATGCAGCTCTGTAAATGTTGACTGTGATTGTTGAAGGCAGTGCCATGTGCTGATACAGATTATTGCTCAGTCTTCTGCTGTGATTTACTTAAAGTGAATTTTCTTGGTTGACTTCCTTAAACATTGCTTTTATAAAGGCTGGACCTGCAGCACCAACGTCTTTAGCTTGAGATTAAACAGTGCCAGTCTATATTAAAGCCTTGGTACTGAAATACACAGAAATAAGTGAGTTGGTGGTTGCCATAAACCTGTGTTGGACCCAGCTTTCTAGACCAGGCAAGGCATGCAGCTTCTCCCAACTGGGGCTGCCACAGTGGGTCTAACAGGCAGCAGCTCACTCCAGATGACACTTGGAGAAGGGTAGCTCCCCTGAGGAAGCTACAGGCTAGCAGGATGCTCTCATGGTCTGTACATCCTTCACCCCAACCTCAGAAACCAGCACTTAGGATCTGTAGCTCAGCTGCCGATTCACTGCTTAGGCTTTAGCAGAAGCCACTGTGAAGTTTCACTGCCTGTAAAATGAGAGAATCTTATTTATCCACCTGCCACGTGCCTTGGTGCTTACAGAGAGCTTTGAGGCTAGGTCCTGGTTTTGTGTAAGCTGTTAGTGTGGGTGAGTTCCCAGAGCCCACAGATGTGTTCTGCACCCTTGGTGACTTTGTGTTGATTATAAGTGAAAAAAAAAAATCTCTCAACAATGGGTTGTAAATTCAGAGTTGGCTGTCAAACGTTGTATGCACCACTGTTGTTGCTGCTGTGTGACGCTGTTACACTTTCTTTGCAAACCAGCCTAGGCAAAACCTTGTTTAATCCTGGTTCTTCCTCTCTTTAATCCATGCAGTGAAGGGATCGTGCAGGTAACTGATTTTCCCTAAGATTTTAGGATCCTTTTGCTGAGCTGTGTAATGCTCATACATGCCACAGCTACACGTGCAGCTTTGTCGTGGACATGATTCAGAATTTCTTTCTTATGTGTCTCAGCCTCAACCTATTTTTCATGTTGTTTTCCCTCTCTTTTTTATACATTTGCATTAAGACAGACATTCAGTGCTTGCAGTGCCACTTTCCTTAGAAATAACATTAACGGGTCACTTTCTTGCTTCTTACGATACCTCATGCAGATCTTCGTGCATTTTACTATTTGTTTTTTTTTTCCTTCCAAGTCGTCATTCGAGATGAGAACAGAGTAATACAATTCATAGGGCTCTTTATCATGCAAATCTCCCAAGGCACCTTAGAATAAAATCAATAAAATCAAAAAGAAAGTCAACTTAGTTCAGCCATGTGTTGAATTAATTTGTTGTTTTTAAAGCAGAGCCAGGGGGGAAAGGCTTTTTTTTTTTCCTCAGTATCTTTTGCTCTTCAGCCTTGTACTTCGCCCCATTCTATCCATGCAGCACTTGGTGCCAAGCCATTGATGATCTGTTCAGCTATCTGGTAGATGGTAGTAACATTGATAGTACTCCCTGCTCCCAGACCAGCTTTGATTCTGTAGAAGCTACTTGCTGTTTTATCAGATAGTGAGGAGGAAAAGCTTATGCTGGAATAGGTTGACTGTTTGATAGCAGTGGGGGGAGGGAAGGAAGCCATCAAATTAGCTCATAAAAGCTTTATTTACGATGAGTGGACTTTTTTTTTCCCTGTCTGTCATTATCATCTTGCCTGTAACCCAGTGACCCTGATTATCATAAAGCTGTTTACAAGGTTTAGGTTAATTGGATTTCTTTAACTATTTCCCAGAGCTGTGAGGAGCGCAGACACTCCAACGTGGAGTTCAAACAGCATAGTGCAGCCCAGTTTGCAAGGAGATGGGCTTCTTCCAAGAGGAAGTTGCTTTATTTCATACTCAACTAAGTGCATAGCAGCATGTACCTGTCATCTGGCATAAAATAAATGACACCCTTCATACAGACGTGTTCAGCTGCAACTTGTGTTTCCAACACACAAATTACATTTTGCATGTTCAGCAAGAAACGAGCTTATTTTCAATGAGAGAGCCTTTGAGATTTTTTTTTTCCTTGTTGTTGTTTGGTTTCTTTCCTTCAGCTTGATAGCAGTTTCACTGGTTTTGTTTTTATATGAGGAATCATGGATAAAATAGCTGTGCATTGCATGGCTGCCTAAACAAACGAGACAGGAGGATGTAGTTGGGTGAGATCAGGACAGTTCTTGTATCCGCTTTGCTTTCATCTTCCCAGGATGCATGCTTGGTCTTCAGTGGCACAACATTGCTCCCTCCAGGTGCAATGTGTAACTGCAGGTCTTCAGATAACCGACTTGTTTTATGAGCTGTGTTTTTTGTGAGCAAACCTTCCCAAATTCCCCAGTAGCATTACTCACCCTCTCTTTCTCTTTCCTTTTCAGGCTTCTGTAGGCTCTGAGAAGCTGTTCTCCCCTGCAGCAAATAAAGGTAAGTGATCTGGAGAAATGCCTTCCTTAACCTACAGCAAGAGATTGGAGTTGTGCATCTGTGTCGTGCGAGCAGTAGGACGTTGGTTTCGCCAGCGCCTTCAGTTGCCACACACGTTGTCATAAAGATCAGTTTTACAGGCTTGTGATGATTAAGTGAAAATTTAGAGCTGCATTGTCTCAGTATGGGGTGGGACTTATTCTCCACCAGGCAGGTTTGTCTAAGGGAGAGGGATTACTGACAAAGGAGAAGTCAGCCTTTACTGTGGGGGATATCCTTTTCCCTCTAATGCAGTCAAATCCTCATTTCTTTTAAACAGATCAATATTTCAGTGTTATCTGTATGATCCTTACAAGGATTCACACATCCCTCTCCTGCTACTGCTCACAGAGCATGTGTGTCGGTACATCTTGCCTCTCCAGAAGAAGGGGGAAGGTGCTCAGCGCGTTGCAGGGTTTCGGCTCATGGCTCCCGCTATTCCTATTAATTGAGAGTTACCTGTGATCCGCACTGGGTGTTGCTAAGAGACTGCGCCGGTTCAGGCTCCCCTGGGGAGGTGCAGTGACATATCTCTTAACACACCGAGCCCTCCTTTGAGGGCTCAATACAGCCATAAAGCAGGGCTGCTCCAGTTTCATGCGTTCCCAAGGATAATCTCGCTAAGATGGATACTGGGCAGAAACGCTGAAATAATGGCTGGTTAGAGAGGGCAAAGTGTGACACATGATAGAGAATGTTGTGCAAGGAATGGTACCGCTTCATCATCAGAGGAGGCTGGTGGTGTGGCCTGGAAGGAATTGTCAGGTCGTGCGGTTGTTGTGCAGCATTGCCAGCACTGAGCTGCAGAGCAGAATCGATTCAGAGCAAATACCCTAAAGAGGGGAGATGAGGCCCATTAATAAGAAGCGGTGAAATAACCTTCTAGCATTATTTCAAGAGGGCCAAGAAAGGAGTAATTTCCAGTTGTGTAGGAGTAGGTTGCTGGCCATGGAGACGCATTGTGGTGGTTGTGCGCTCCATCACCTGGACCCGGGCCCAGTGTATAGCTGGGCTCTTTAGCAGTGGTAAGTACTAGGAATTCTTTTTCATTCCAAGCTTTGCAGATTTTCGGTGCCAAACATGGAAACCGATGACAAGCCCATTATGTTATTACATTTGCAGATATTTTTACAAAAGTATGCAGCTTTATCTGGGGGAAGGAGGGAAGTTTAAACAAATGGTGGGAAAGAGCATTTCTCTTCTCTCAGCCTTGGCTCGCTGAGAAGGCAAACCAGATTGCCCATACGGCACTGCCTCAGCAAAACAAAAATCTTGCCATCCTGCATAAATGCGTGGCACAGAGATCTGCTGGAGAGGCTTATGTTGAAGCGTTAGCAGCTTTGTTGGCTCCTCCTCATGCTGAAGCCTGAGATCCCCCACCCCTTCATATCACTGAGCAGCTCAGCAACATGAGTTTTCAAAATACCTCCCTATCAGGAAGTGAAATGTGTGAACGCCTGTGAATTTGCTGTCTTGAAGTTTGTGTTCACTGCTGTTTATATCCCTGTAACTTAAGCCTGTTTGGTGTACTGTGGGTGTTGTCGTTGCCAGTTTTGGGAAGCTTTGGATTCAGATCAGGATTTTTGTCTCGGACTTCTGTTTTACCCTGGCCCTGTACTGATGGATCCATGCTGATAGCCACGTGCTGCGACCGCAGGCAGGCTCTGCTGAGGGCCACCTCAGCGTTTGGCACGTGCGCTGAGAGGTGGGAGAGGTTTGCCTCAGTGAGGTTATGTGCAGAACCCCAAACAGCACTCAGTTCTGCCCTTCGCCCCGTTAACACTCGCGCAGCACAAGAGCCAGATTTGTCTCTTGCACATGCAAATGAACGTCGCTCTGGCAGGACCAGGCTTGGTGATGCCATATGGCTGGGAGAAAGTGACTTTCAAAGCGTTGCGCTTAAATTCCTTTTGTGAGATAAGAGCGTTGATTTAAGGCCCGTGTTCTTTGGCGCTAGAGCCATGCTGGCCGTGCTGGGAGGGGATTAGCTCAGACGGTTTCCTGATGGGCACATGCAGGCAGGGCACGTGCTTGTCCTCTCCCACGGGCATTTGCACTGTGCCTTTCTTTAGAAAACACTTTTTAGGGAGATACTAGCTAGCAAATCTGCAGCATCCAAGCTACAGCCTTTATTGAAGGTAGCCAGGCTTCTAAAACACAGTGAAGTGGATTCATTGTGGTGCAACTCCCTCTGCTCCCACAGACTTTCCCTGGGGGTGTGTTTGGCCCCGTGTATTTGTTTTGCACTGTCCCAGTTTATCAGCAGCTTAGCAATGCAATTAAGAATTAAGATAGACGGGTTTTGCCTGTTTGAGGCTGGAACAGCTGTAAAACCTAACCTTTGACCATATTTCACAGCTCCACAAAAGACCAGAGGAGCAGCAGCTTTTGTCTGGGGCTCCCTGGGCAGCAATTGTCTTTGCCCCCTCCCCACTGTGGTTGTGGTGGCCATGGTGCTTCTCGTATGGACACCAGTTCATCTGCAACAGCAGCTGCTCAGTATAGATGTCCACTTTGGGGACCAGTCCCTATTATGCTATGGAGAGAGGTGTCCTGACCTGGGCTGACCTTGGCAATCACAGCTGTGTCATCGGCTGAATGGGGTACTTTGAGCTGCCAGGAGGAGAGGAGATTAAATCCTCTGGGTAAGGAAATAAAATTAATTAAAAGTAAAAGCAGAGAATCCCTGATCTGTTCTGCTGACAGGTCTTTGTTTTCGGAGGCAGAAGAGCATTTGTTTAGCCGACTTGTCACTGCAGCATGGAGTTACAAGGGCATTTGCTGCCAAGGGCTGGGAGTTACATCCTCCTGGTGAATAAATCAATAAACAAATAATAAAGGTCTGTTTGCTCTCTCATGCTGCTCCTTCCTCATAGGAATCTCCCAGCCAGTCCTTTGCTTTTCCTGAAGGGCAAGTGTCATTCAGGACAGGAGAGGCAAAAGCCAGATCCATCCCTCTGTCTCCATATAGGTGGATAAGGCAGAAGGAGTGATGGCGATCAATAGGAGGGCAGAGGTGTTGTGGTTCTGGAGCGGTGAGAGAGGCATTCACCCTGAATCCCAGAAAGTACCTCCAGCTGCCTGCTCGGATGATGTTTTGAAGTGTCTGTGGGATAGGATGGTTTACAGCTTAAGAACAGGAGTGTTGCATTCATGCTGCTGGCTGCTGCAGTGGGCTTCCCCAGTGGGTCTGGCTGGAGGTGGTGAGCTTTCTCCCATGTCTTCTTGCTCCAGACCTGTGGTGTGCCACGGAAAGTGGGAGAGGTAGAATCTTTTCTGCCATGATAACTTTGCAGCTGTATCCTAGGGGACCTGCTGAGTACCCAGCAATTGAACCCAAGGCAGGTGGAGTTAGGGTGAAATAGACGTTTCACAAACAGCTTTATTGTTGGTTAAGGGCCCTGAAGCAGAAAATCTCCATTGCAGAGAAAGTGGACACTGAGCAGCAGCTGCCTGTGAGATGTAAGGGGTGTCCAGGAGCCCCAGGGCATCAGTGGAGACCTCTCCCATGAGGGAGCCAAACCCTGCACAGCCACATCTGTCCTGTGGCCCCAGGGAACACTGAGCAGCAACAGGGGGAGAAGGGCTTTGAAGGCTGTTGAAGCTGAGTACATTACTCCTGTCTTTGGATCAAAATCAAGCTGCATATGGATGGAGCAGCATATCCATCTGCCATCAGAGTGACTGGCCCCAGGACCCAGCTCGGCCCCAGGCTGGCTGGGGGTTCACTGAGCTCCACGCCTCAATTTCCCCCTCCTGCAAGATGAAGACTAATGCTTGTCAGCCAAGTGCGCTGAGAGACTTAATTAATTAATGTTTATCAAGCAATTTATCAAGAGATCCTTTTAATGAGAGATTCCATAAACAGCGCAAGGACTCATTTTCATGGCAATAATAAATGACGGTGAAAATAAGCCTTCTCCTTCCCCCACCTCCCAGGAAAAAAGGATTGCTTACCCTCCGCTCTCCCTTCTCCCTGGGTTCCTAGGCAGAGGGCTTTGAAGTGCTATCTTTCATCATGAACTGTACACATCCTTAAAGCTCTAAAGCTCACAGTCTGTGTCTTATCCCTCTGACAAGAGGGAGGCAAGCTTGCTCAGTGTGCAGGTTGTAATTGTCAGCTATGGGATGTGCCGCAGCCACCCGCCCCAGCGGGCTAATGCAGCTTATGGTTCTTTGAAGTTCCCTCCCTTTATTTTCTGTCCTCTTGACCACAAAACTGTGCCTTGGGCCAGCAAGAGAGATTTCTTGTTCAGAGACGACACTGAGCTCTGACAAGCACATCTGAACCAGGGAAGAAACCTTGTTCCTCTGAGATCACTGTTCCATAATGTTGTTGCCTTTAGGGGACTGTCTCTCCTTTTTCTCTCCGCTTCTTCTCTTCCTTTTTTTCTTCTTTTTTTTTTTAATTCAGCACTAAACTGTCACACTAAATCATTTTAAAACCCGGAACTACACAACCTCCAGTGTAGGACACACTGTTAAAACCTGATGGTCATTGCTGTGTGCTGGGGTGAGAGGTGAAAGGAGGGGCAGCAGGGCAGGGGTAGAATGGGAGGGCACCAAGGCAGCTCTCCAGGAGGAACCTGTGTGTGCCTGGTGAAGCAGAAAACAACCTGAAAGCAGCTGAGCTCACACTAACGTGCCCAGTGCAGGTTTGCAGCCCCAGTACAGCTTAATGGTTGCTCAGCACTGACAGGACAATCGAGAGCTCAGTGTCTTCTGTGCTCGCTCTGCTGCCTGTGTGCGTCTCTGGCCCTCTCCCTCCAACTGTCAGGGTCAGAGACTCCCTGTCTGGGCTGGGACAGCATCTCCTGTAATCAAGTCTACCTTCAGAGCCTCTAGCTTCCTGCACAGGGATGTGGAGCTTTCCATCACAAGAAGGTCTGCACAGACACCAAGCAAACAAGTCTCACAGGCAATTAGCTGTGTTTTAAGGGAATGGAAGTCAGGAGAGATAACATACATTTTCCCAGTTTTCCATAGCAGAGATGGTTCTTGTCTCTTGATCTCAGTTGTATCCCCAGAATCTGGTTGTGCTTTGACAAGGTCGCTGGCTTGTGTGTGGTTACCTGTGGTTACCTGCACAGCCAGGATTGCTGATTTACAGCTGAATCTTTGGACAAGAGTACTCTGTAATGACAGGCTTGCAAGAACTTCCACAGCAGCATCTGTAATAATAAATAAAGGCAGTAATACATTTATTTAGATAGCGACCACATTGCTATGATTTATGCAGTGCTCAGGCTGCTCTGCAGCTGCTCTGCTCCCCACGTTGCATCTCTTGTGATTTTATCACAGCCTCACGCTGCGCTGTGTTTTTCATGGAACTCAGGCCCCTCAGAGGGCTGAACCAAAATCTAAGCTTTAATTCCATTTTTTGAGCAATACTTTAGTCTTCCTGGCTACAGAGGACAGCCTGGGACTCTGGTTCTGTGCTTAAGAACCAGCAGACAGTCATAAAGAAGCCCAAATACTTTGATTTTAACCTCATTTTTAAAATGGTTTGTAATTTGTAAAAGCTTGCGGGGTGGTAGATGCCATGAAATACTGCTAAATCCAGAGTGTGAGCCCACCCCAGTATCCTCTTTCTGCAAAGCCCTAATTCTGTCATTGCCTGGGTGACTACATTAGCTTTCTTGCATATGCGGAGAGATAATTATACAGTGGCCAGAGAAGGGAGATGACTTTGATTTTCCAGCAGTGTGGGTAACTGAGATAATGGCTCAAGTCACAGCCTGCAGCCGCGTGGAAAATGGTGCAGCAATTACACAGAATCACGCAACATTAGGGATTGGAAGGGACCTCGAAAGATCATCTAGTCCAATTCCCCGGCCAGAGCAGGATCACCTAGATTCAGTCGCACAGGAACGTATCCAGGTGGGTTTTAAGCATCTCCAGGGAAGGAGACTCCACAACCCCCCTGGGCAGCCTGTTCCAGGGCTCTGTCACCCTCACTATGAAGCACTTCCTTCTCATATTTATATGGAACTTACTATGTTCCGGCTCACACCCATTGCCCCTTGTCCTAATTGTAGCCTCCTTGCAGTTTTCTGATCTGGCAGCTCTGGAAAGAAAGCTCAGCCTTCTCTCTGGGAATGGGAACAAGCTCTCCATTTCTGTGTTGTGTGTATGAGTGAGTAGTTCAGGGTATAACCATCCCTATCCATAGCAACTGTCAGTGAAAATACAATGGGCAATCAGGAGAGACCACTCACCTTACCCACACTGTCTGCTTAACCTCCTACAGCTCAGACTGCAGGAGTAGGTAATTTATCAACTTCAACAGCAGTTGGGTGTTGTATGGTCACCTCTCAAGGTGAGAGTGGTCTTATGCGATCGAGCAGTTTTCACTCATGCTGTTTGCGCTGCAGTTTGCGCAGATATCTCCAGGCTTGTCTCCCACAAGTGAGCCAGCATAGAACTTCCTTTGTAGCTTCAGGCTGCAGCCCAGAGAGTTGAAAAGTTGAATTATAAACATTTCCAGGCCTTCTGGTTGGTATCGTCTGCTTTCTGTTGTTATTTTAAGGATGTGGGGTATGTTGCTGCATCCCTGTCAGTGGGATTAGAATGAATAGAAGCAATACTGTAGGAGATAAAATGTGTTTAATTATTTATTTGAGAATTACAGACTGAAATTGCTTTTTGATTTAAAGCAACCAAGCCATGGATATGTTTTTGGAGTAGAGAGAGACACGCAGAAACATATATATGCACAATTACCTAGGGTAATGTAAGAAGCCTCTTTGCTTAACTGCCCTTACTCCACTGAATTTGTTCATTTCCTTAAAGATTTTAAATTTCCAATGCGGCTTTGTTAAGTATCACGGAAAGCTCCCTGCATGCTGTGCCTTGCCCACCAAAACGTAAATAAAATAAATAAAGTCTTCGTTGTATAAATGTTATGAAGTGGGTGGTTTATTTTCTTTAATTATCATTTTTATTTAAAATAAACTCTAAAAGCAAAATAATATATATCCTGAATGGGCCAGCACAAACTCTCACTGATTGAGTAGGCACATTCTCGCTTTTCTAGGTTGATGTGAAAGTAGATAAAAGGGCCATCAAACTGTAAATCACAACAGAAAAAAAGGCTTCTTTCCTTCCAGAAAAAAAATCTTCCGAATGCAAGTAGTGCTTTACATTGCCTGAACTTCTAAAGGCTGTTTGAAAGATACCATCTTTTACTCCTTGTTTATAGTTTGCTTATCTGTTTCTTTGAGTAGCCAGAGCCAGGCAGTGATTCTCTGCTGTTTCCAGTTGCTGTCCCTGGTTGGGGTGCTGGTACAGGTTTTCTCTTAGCAGGATGCTGTAGGGTGATGATGTTAAGAGCAGCAGTTGCAGCCCCCACAAAGCTGTCGGGTCTTCTCGAATCTGCTTTAAAATACCTCAGAGACATGTTTTATTCATGTCAGATTTTGTAAAGCTTCCGTTTCTTAGAAAATTAAGCACTGGGTGTAAACCTTTTTCCCTTTTCATATGGACTAGCACTGTGGTGCAGGATGAGGGGAGGTGTTGGGACCACCAGTACAGGTCTGAGCACACTGTGGCCGCCTCATCCCCATTTAAATCCAGCTTTCTCCTTCTCTTTAGCCCTTTTTGACCCGTGCTGGAGGTGTGTGCACAGCCCAGGCTTGTGCTATTTTTTCAAGCTCTCTAGTGCTCCTTTCTGGGCCACTGGCCCCCGTGCTTTGTGTTTCTGTTTTGGTGAAGCTGCTTGACAAGTTACTGATGGTCAGCTATCCCGTGCTGTGTAATAGCCCATTAGGGACTCCTGCAGACACAGTCACCCTGTGCCCGGTGCAGGTCACCGGCATAAAACAGGGCAGTCTAAGGATCGACAAGTAATTTGACAAGGCGGTGGGGGGTAAGAAGGCTGGTGCAGGGGGGGAGCTGAATCTGACCCCAGGTCGGCTTGTGTTTCCTCCTGGGCAATCAATGGGAGTGATCAATGAGAGCAGAGCGTGCTGTTTAATTGCAAATGGATCTGGTTACTCTTTTGTGTGTGGCACTGGTGGGGTCTGTAAGTCCCAGGGAGGCCGCAGCATCCAGCAGTGGAGACTTCGGGAAAAGGAGGTGTGTCAGCATCTTGCTGCCTTTTCCCCTCTTCTCTCACCAGAGACCCAGGCTTTCCTCCCAGTATGGGGATTGACTGATGAGCAGGACACTGCTGTCCCACCCAGCCTGTGGAGCAAGCAGCTGTAGTTCATGCTGTGATTCTGGGGTTTTTTTTGGTTTGTGTTTTTTATACTACCTTCATGTGAAATTACTGCTGTAAGTGGTGCAGCTCTCCAGTTCTGTCCCAGGGGATGGAAGAAGGGAGGCCAGGCTCGAGACTTGCCTTCGGCTCACAGGGTTCCTGCCTTTTTCTCCTTTAATAACTGCATGAGCCATGCACGCGTGTGCTCGCCACGTCTCTCACCTCCTTGCTTCGCTGACCATCCTTCCTGCTAACAAGGGCTGAACACAGATCCCTGTGGAGCCTGTTAATGTTGCTGCCGAGCTGCCTGGGGACTCACAGCATGCGGCTTTCCTTCGACCTCTGTGATGGTGCTCTCGGCCTCGGCTCCTGGGCTTGGTTCAGACCATACTGGCACCATTGACTTCACTGGATTTATTTGGGTTTACACCAATGTATAAGAGCAGGACTTGGCATAGTGTTTGTGTTTGCATGTCTGTGTTTCTGAAAAGGATACTTGTTCTAGTTTGTTGGTTTGGGGTTTTTTTTCCCAAACAGTAAATATTTTCTTGTAAATGGCAAGGACAGAAAAGTGACTGCACTTCTTTTAGTTCATTTATTTTCTTTAAGTTGATGGCAGAGTCTTACAGGAGGTAATAGGAAATTAAAAGCTTTCTATATTTTTTTTTAACCATCCTGCAAAATTTATTGCAGAATTATATCCTTGCTCTGGGATTCTGTCGGACAGTTCAAAAAGCCTGTGGAAAGGTTCTCATTCACCATTAAAAGTTATTGAAGTAATTTTCGTGGAACCCTATTAAGTTTCTGGAGAAACATACTGGTTTCATCACTAATAAATTGTTTAAGGCGTGTCCATAAGGAAATAGTCAGACTTCCAGATCTCTCTCCAATGAAATGGACATTAACATTTTGCCCTGTTGGAGACAGATTCTTTGAAGGTATCAGCAAGGTGGGAAGTGAAGCAGGGAAAGCCCGATTGCACCAAAGTACGTTGTCTAGCACTGTGAGGTGATTGTGGATTCTTGGCTGGACAACCCACTAGAGTTTGGCTGGAGGATTTGTTTATTTTAGAAGGTGAGGTAGAAGATCATTGCATGTGGATCTATACAGATAAATCCTGTATAGATTTGTTTGTTAAACTTAGAGGCTGGCATCCATTTCTGAGCACCATCAGGTTCAGGAGAGGTTGTAGTTTTGGCAAAGACGAATGATGCAGCCTGAAAGTTCCTGCTTCTCAAGCACTCGTGGTGCTTTCAAAATAGCGTAAAATAATGTGTTGGCAGTGCTTTTCCACTGCATCCAGGAAGGCACATGGAGACTTCCTCCCAGTGAAAGGAGAGTGTCAAGCTGGCTTTGTGCTTAACCTAGCACTCAGGAACCAGTTTCGTATGCGAGCACAGAGCCACCTGATGAAAAGCAAATGGGCTAGGAGGGAAATAAAATTGTGTGATTGCCAGTTTCCTTCAATTCCGCTCCCTTTCCCATTTTGCATAAAGGAGGCTATTTAAGTCTCAGCTGGAGAGAGGGTTGCTAATAAGCAGACATCATGAACCTGCATCTGCCGCTGGTGTCTGCTTAGCTTGCTCTGTATTTCCATCCTTAATGATGATCCAGTTCCTGAGAGAGATCAGGCTCCTGAACACTCCCTGTCATGCAGCATGAAACCCAGGGCAGACAAGTTGGATCCCTTCAGGGCCATGAATCTCTGTCCTTGAGGCATTTTGGGAAGTGTAGGACCGGACAGCATTGCCAAAGATCCCATCAGGGTTTGCACACCCTCCTCAAACTGCACAGACTCATGAATGCTGCACTGCAGGGGCAAAGCCAAAGCTGCTCCCTGGGAAGCTATCCACGAAGCAGGGTGGCAGAAAAGGGCCAGCCTTGTTGGACGAAGCAGCTAACATTTTAATTTTCTCAGCACTATGTGATTTGGCTTCCAGACAGCTAAGCTGTCCCCAGCCAGTTGCTTTCCTACGTGGCTGGCCTTCTCTGAGAAGCTCTGCAGAGACAACCTGATTTAATACGGATTTAACGACCGGAGGAATAAATTTACAGTGTGAGCATTGAATGTTTATACAATAATGAACGCTGTCATTATTTTTATTCTTGAACCAGTCTTTCAAACTGAGCCAGAAACCTGAAACCAACAACTGGAACCTGTCCATTATGTTTGGTACTGATTAAATTAATAACTGAAGTGGAGCAGATTGTTTTATACATTTCACTGGGTCAACAAACAAATTCTCTGAGCATGATATACCTTTTGGCCTGAAATACATCTGTGTTACTGGCCAGTTTCTGGACTCTTTACGTCATTGCAGCAGTAGCTGCTGTAAAGCAGCCCTAAGCAGACACCTGCGGACTCCCCACTGACAGCAGCAGCAAAGCCAGCCAAGCTTTGTCCTGACGCCAGGGCAGGACAGGTCTCAACTCCAGTCCTGGTGAACAGCAGAGCACCCTTTTGCCAGCCATGCAGAGACACTCAAAAGATAGTCCAAATAGTGGTGTGAGCTGTACCAGGAGCTTAGATGTCCCTGAAAGGCTGTGTCAGTCATCTCAAGACTGCCCCAGTGAGAAATGCTGCCTGGGATACACCATGTGCTGTCTCACCCAAGAATACCACATTTTTAAACTAGGAATAGGGCAGCCTGACCACATCCAGACCTGCATTTGAAAATATGGCCACAGCAGCTCTTCTTTCCTCCCATCCCTTCCCCTCTCCTCCCAACAGTTGAAGAGGACTAGGGACAGGTTTCTGGCTCAGCCCCGTGCCTGCAGTATTTCCTCCACTAAATGGACACGACTATAACCTTCTTTCTGCATCATTTCCTGCAGGCCTGTACTGAACATGGCACCCAGGTGTCCTCGGGAAACACCTCTGCTTGCTGAGGCTAATTCTGTTGCTGATGGCCGGCTTGCCTTGGCAAGCTCACGGCAGGACACCCATCACTGTGGGTTGATTTGAAGCAAAACTAGAGTCTGTTTTGATTTGGGAGGGTCTTTTCCATCAGGTCCTATCAGAGTTTCTCTTAAAAGGGACGGCTGGTTTTTGTTTTGTTTTATTTTCCCTTTTCTCCTCTTTTAATATGATCTCTGCAATTTTGTTTTCACTGAAATATTGACTGGCAGCATTGCAAATTGCCTGCATGCAGACAGGAGCCTGCCAGCACTTTCTTACTCAGCTAGCCGTCAAGGTTGTGGATTCCACCACAAGCGGTGCCAGGAAAGCTGTTGATCAAAAATATTCTTAACATCTGTGAGTCCTCTCCATCCAAATGAGATGTAGTTACATTCTCCTTTTCCCCACGCTCCTTCCAAAGTGTTGCTTCAGACACCTACAAAGCCCTGGTTGCAAATCATGAGCTGATCTCTGTTTGATTTGCAGCTCTGTTTCCAGCTCTGTCAAAATCCAATATAAACTCAGCAGTGCCCTTCCCCCAAGCATAATACAGAGAAAATATCAGCCTGCAGACAGACAGGGCGCGTTCCTGTGCCCCAGAGCTCATTTGATCCAGATGCAGTCCCATGCTGTCCAGAGCTGCTGTGGTCACAAGCCAACAAGGAGGGTCTTGTGAGAGCGGTGGAGTGAGGATGCAGCTCGGAGCTCCCAGAAGCCTGAAGCCTCACGCACACGTGTGGGCACACACATGATTCTTCCAGCACAAGGAAGGGACTGGGGGCGGTGGGGAAAAGCCTGATTTCCCTTCACCCTGTTCCTACCACCACCAGCGATTCACAAGCCAACTATTAAATAATTAACGTGCCCGGTGGGGCAGGAGGAATCAAAAGCTGTTGTGTTCCCAAGTTTTCTCTGGCTCTGAAAGGCACGGCTCGCTGTGTATTCTGGCACCTCAGAGCGGGTTTTCCTCCCTCCTTCACCTCCCCCTTATTATCCTGTATGTGTGCTGGAGAGGGAAGTGGCGTTCCCAGCCCAGCGGGGGATGACTGTTATTTCAGACTAGCAACAGGGGAAAAGGAACAGCCTGTTGCCTGATTGATGTTTGTTTTTTGTGGACAGACACCAAAGGTTCATTAGAGATGGAAGGTTTGGGAGGAGGGGGCTGTGGCGGGGGAGACGCTCGCTCTTAAGGAGCTATTGTACCCCTGTGCACTAACCTGGCTCTGCACTTTCTTTGACTTCTGTGAATGGCTCAGCTGCACCGTCTTGGCCCTGGCGACTTTAGGAAAATATACACGGCACAGAGGTTCCAGTGAGAGCTCTGCAGTGAGGGGGTCAGGGGAAAAAGGAAGGGGAGGAGAGAACAATGCAGTAGGTTTTGCTGTAATTAATTTCAAATGTGCAGCTCATCTGTTCTCCTCAGGTTTCAAAGGGAACAGAGAGAGTTTGCTGGGCTTTTCCTACCACATCTGTGTCTTTCCAGAGGTGGGGATGGAAAGGCATCTTTCCTTCCATCCGTGGGTTTGACCAGCCTGGCAGCATGGAGTGCTGAGTGCAGCACAGACTGATGCTGAGAATGATGTCCTGTCCAGGAGTGGAGGAGAGGAGGGAAGGGTGTGGAGGAGCTTCTCTTTTTACCACATTAGGTAGATACAGGTAAAGAGAATGAAGAAGCTGGGGTTGGGTAAAGCAGAACCCTCTGCATGGCATTGATAGACCACACTTACATAATTTACATTAATTCTGTAACAAAAGTGGTTATTTGCTCCTGTTGTTGGTCCTGAGAAGCTTTCAGGCTATGGTGCAGATGAACCGTCTGGTTACAAGGCTATTAAAGGTGTGGGTCAAACCCTCACTTAAACTCCAGCTGATTTTGTTCCTTTGAAAAAAATACCTTCGTAAAATTGAGTCAGGAGCTAGTAAGTTAATAATAAACCTTTGGCATTATGATATGTTGAGTAGAAGCAGTTCCTTCTGGCTGCTGCTTCTCAAATCTCATCTGTTGGACTGTGCTGTATGACACACAAAGCAGGGGTTTGATGTCTGCCATAGGGCATTGCCCCAGTGTCCTTTGCCTTCAGGGCTAAGTATCGATGAAGTCACACAATTGTGGCAGTAATGAGAAATGAAATGGGCCTGTTAGATTATTGACCTTACTCCCTTCAGCAAGATACCCAGATGCTAATTTGATAGCTCTATGAATCTTGGCTAGAAAAATCAGTAAAACAGAAACTTAAACTACTCTCAATTACTGCTAGTGCTTTAACAGCTCTATTTTGAAATCGCTCTTTGCTTAGAAGCTTGCACCAAACCCTGGAGCTGGTGGATAATGACCTCTTGTTTAAACATGTGGCTACTTTATGATCCTTAGCCCTTAGGAAAACCAACCTCAGTATCGGGTGGTGGATATTTCTGAAGTTTGGCCATGAGGAAAACATTTATTCAGTGTGAGTGAAGAAGGTGTTCTCCTTTCTGGTCAGAAACCAATTCAGTGAAGCCACAACTTGCTGAATACCCCAGAGGTACTTGAGGTGGGTGCTTGTTTGTGATACAGTCCTTCTACAGGATGCCAATGCTGGTGTGTGACTAGTAGAGCTTGACCATACAGTGATAAATGTTTCTGTGGTTCTTTGGCAGGAATGCAAACACTGCAATGGTGTTTCAGGCTCTGTTAAGGCATGTGCCAGGTTTGTAGACTTAAAAAACTTGATTGACTTTCTGGCACTGCTGTGGGACTGACTAGCTGTTAAACTGTTCAGTGGTAACATATCACCAGTCCTACATGCAGACATCTTCAGCTGCTGTGCCTGGGGAGGAGTGGGCACGTGCAGGTTGTGAACAGGCAGGATCAATAATGGAGAAACGAAGAAGTGAGGAGAAGCCCAGAGATCCAGGATGTGCCATATTTGTAGAAGACTGCATGGGCTTTTGCTCTATAAATTACTTGTGGAGAAAAGAGAAGTCACATTTGGAGAATATTCAAGCCCACCACCAACCCATATTTGTGGAGAGAAACTCATATGAGAAAGGAGGGAGATCTGAGTCAAGGCCAGGTTTAATTTCCTGGTCCTCCTCCATAGGAAGAAATATCCCTTCCTTTCAACTCTTGAACAAACAACTGCCCTGGCCACATCATAGCAAAGCATCCCTTAGATCCATCTAGATAAACCTGGATTCCAGAATTTGCTTTTTGCAATGGATGTTTCTGTACTTTGTGCCAACTCACACAGAGAAGGAGCAGGACCTGAGGTCTCTGCAGAAAGCACCTCTATGCCTCTGGCTCCTTTGCGCACAGCTGGCTTGGGGACCGTATCCTGATTCCCGGCACACAGGGAGCAGCCATAACTGCGCTTTGGAGCACAGCAAGGGTGCTCTGAATTCTCACTCTCATGCCTTTCCAGCTTGTCACCTTGCCCTTCTTCAGCTTCAACAGTAAGGGAAGAGGTAAGGCAGCCCGCAGGGCTGGAGAGGGAAGGTGGGAGAAAGCTGCTGTCCTGGGGCTGTAGCTCTTTACCTTTTAGGAGAGCTGCTGCTTCCAAGTGCCACATGGCAAACCCAGCTTTTGCCAGCTGTGCCCTGGAGATCCATTCCTGGTTAGACTAATTTACATGTCAGTTATAAGGCAGGAGACTGAGCTACGTTGTTAGCCTCAGTGTACTGTGATGTTTCTCTGCAAGGCTGAGGATCAGAAAGTTATTGTAGGGGAGGATTTTGCTGAAGAATGAAAGCAAAGCCCCAAGGAGAGTTTCCCCATCTGGCTTTTTGATCTAGGACAAAACTTTGTTTAAACTTTGGGTGGTTTCTGTATGTTGGAGACGATAGATGCTTTGGCTGGTTTTGTAAAGCTGGATCTCCAAACCCAGGGCAAAAGACAGGCTCAGCCCTTGCCCTGGCCCAGCAGGCTCTCATACAGCCGCCAACAAAGCAGGCAGAGTCGCCCCACTCCTCCACATCCTGGGAGGCAGAGGGTGCAGGTGCATGGAGGCCGTTTTTCTCTCCATCCTCAGCTCCGGTGCTGGGGTGCCGAGGGAGCGCTGAAGCACACAGAAGCAGCAGATGTGTCTGCCCTCCCAGTGGCCCCCATGGGTGCTTAATAAAACCACCGGAATCAGAATTTTCTTCTCTGTTTTTATTAGTTACAAATGATTGTACTCTCCTTTACAGGGTTCCCACCACCTGTTCCAGACAGCCAGTGAGGTTTGCTTTAAAAGCCTGGCTTACTCTTATAAAGAGAGAGGGGAGGGCTGGGGTATTGCAGGAGCCTTGAACCGCTGAGAGTTTGCCTTTGGAGATTCACCAGGGAAGAGCGGGAGCAGGGAGTGCTGCAGGGAGGCATTAAATGAGGCCCTTTTGTTTCTCCCCTTGTAGAGCATAAAAATGCCCAAGGCATGAATACTCTGTTGAGATTATTCTTGAACATTTAAATGTCTGTTCTGGTAATTTATAAAATGAAGGGGTGGGGAATGGCTTAGATGAGAAGGAAAAGGGAGACCTTTACCAGCAGCGCTGGTAGCGGGGTAGTTCTTCTGTACTGCTGTGGGCAAAAAGGGTGGATTTATCTGGTGAAAGCAGTGAAGCTGTAGTCCCTGGAGATGTGGTGTGGCATCAGAGAGTCCCAGGGACTGCTCCCTCAGTGCCCGTTTCCTCCTTGCGTGATGCTATCTGTGCTCCCTTGCTGACACTCCTGACTGTGTTTAGTCTTAGAAGCAGGTGGGATTTTTCGGAAACGTGCAACACCTAGCATAAGGGAAATCTGGCTTTGGTTTTAATGAATTAATAGGAAGAAATATATTCATTCAGTGCAGCTACTCCAAGCCTTCAGCAGCCTGACAGCAGTGGGCAGCGGAGTCAGTGGGAACAGCCCAGCTCTCAGCCAGTCTGCCTGTGAAACAAAGGGCTGAGGAGAAACACCTACTGTCTGCAAGGGATTATTCCTTAATCTTCCTTGTTTCCCATGTCTATATATGAAATAGTGGGTGCTCTGTTCCGTCTGGCCTAATTTCTGCTTGTGGGGAGTGATCATAAGGCAGAGTGTGATGGTCCAGACCTTTCCATTAGCCACAAGCATAGCCTGTAACAAAACTGCTATTGCTTGTGTTCGTGTGATGGTTGTCCCATGCCAGCATGGACCAGTGGTTCTGTTTCCCATCCTCTTGCAAAAAGTACGTGTCTCTGTGTGAAATAAAAGAGGTGTTTGCTGCAATATAGTTATGACCCAGGAAAACTCAACTGGATATGGCCAGGAAAATAAGGAGACAGGGCAGAGGGATGAGGGTATTCTGTGGTGTTTTTGTGGCCCTGCCAGACAGATTTGTTCTCTCTGCAGTACAGTGGTCCAGTCCTGCATTGCTCCGGTGTAAGAGCCCTGGGTCCTCCAGCTTGGTCTGTGGTCCTTGTTACTGTTGCATCTGAGTTAAACCAGACTTACCATTTCCCTTCTTGTTACAGCAGAAAGTCAGTTACATTAGAAAATCAGAAAGGCAGAATCAGAAAGGCTGGATTTAGAATTACTGTCCTTCCTTCAAGCCAAGAAGCTGAAACAGATATGTGTTAGAAACTGATGCCTCTTCCATTTTGTCTGTAGTTGTGGTTATGTATCTGTGTAGGTTCCTCAGAATATAGGTCATTTCGTTGTTAGCATGGGGAATCAGGAGGATGGTGTGGATTTTATTACTTTCAGATATTTGGGATAGAGGCTCTCATGCTGTCAGAGCTGAATCAAGCTCTCAGCAAGTTTGCACGCAACATATGTGATAGATTTTGCAAATGAATATGTTAATGTGGGAGGAGGTGGTTCCCTGAAACAAACCACTGGCAGTGTGGAGTGTTGTCCTCAAAACCAAAACCATATTGTGTCCTCAAAAAACAAAAGCAGTGGCACCAGATCTTGGATTCTGCCCACTGAGAGATGAAGCATTTCATCTGTAATCACTGGATTGGTTGACAACTTGGGGTCCATTAGAACAAAGGCATTTCTTAAAAGAAGGGATCCTCTCTCTGCAAGACCTAGTTTGTAATCTCCAGTTAGTTTAATATGGACAAAGGTGCCTCAAACCATCACTGAAAGGCTGAGCTGAGGACCTGCGTCATCGCTACCACTTCTTTGTGAGCCTCTTTGGCGCGGAAGCTATAAATTGCTTCTAACTGTGCTGAGATTTCCTATCAGTCACAAATACTTACTATTTATGAGCCTTGCCTCATATAGAGGGCAGCCTGTGTGATCTGGAGTTGATGGGGAGCAGGTGGCTTTGGGTAGATACAAAGGCTAAATTCTGACTTAACAGAGAACTGCTTGCAGGAGAATATAGATATAATGAGTGAAAGATGTTGTTTGCTGTGCTTTTGTGGAGTGGAATCTCTCAAGAATTAGCTTGGACCCCACTTTTCCCTCCTAATGTGCAAGAATCTGTGATTGTGTGGATTTGCCAAACCCAAGTTGCTGCTTAGTGCTGGGCTGCTTCTTGTTTGTGTTTCTGCTCTTTGGAAAAATTGTGACATGGAGAGAACTTGAAGGGAAAACGTACAGCGAATTCAATAGGATTGTTGGTACACATGGCAAACATGTGAAAACAAGGATATGAATTATGCAGCAATTACCGTCTTGGAAAAGTATCTGCAGGCTAAGCCCAGATACTTGTCTCTTTCTTTCACTCAATACTGGGATAAAATTATGCAGCAGTTTTGCATGAAGTAATTCCTGTGATTATCCTTATGGATGTCTGAGTCTGTACTTGTTTGGTACCTAAGTTGGAGGTTAGTACCATGGTAGTGCCTACCCAGTTCCAGCTCAGAGGGGAACATGGGGGTTTTGGGAGTTGTGGCTCTGCCTGGGGAGTGGGAGGGAGCAGAACTGTGTGCTGCTGGGGCCCTACCAGATCCCATCACCAAGAAAGCTGGTACTTCAGTCAGCAGCACAGTGAATGCTCTGCTGAATGACTCTCCCTTTCTGCATGTCAGAATCAAGGATATCTTCCATGGCCGTGACAACCTGCAGCTGAAGGTGCTGCTTTCACCAACAGCCTTGCAGAAGTTGTGCTCATGTCTGTCAGTCACTGCAGGGCCACTACCATGGATGTAAAGGGACTCCAAGGAATCATAGAATCATTAGGGATTGGAAGGGACCTCAAAAGATCATGTAGTCCAATCCCCCTGCCACAGCAGGATCACCTAGGGCAAGTAGCACAGGAACACAACCAGGCGGGTCTTAAACATCTCCAGGACAAGGAGTGAAGAACAAGCATTTTGTTTTACAAGTCTTGAGTTCTTGTTTTTTGAGGCCTTTTGATCATTCAGGCTGGTAGTGCAGCAGCCCATGCAGCCTTTTGCCATCCAGCATCCTCCTGCCTGGTGATATTTCTTTCCATAGCCCTCATGGAAAAAGAGATTCAAGAGCAGCGTTTCATTAGTAGGGTGTAAGATTCCATTGCCATGCACAGCACAATGTTCCTCTGTTAGATCTTTCTAGATGCCTGCTCTTACTTTATTCTTAAGCATTTCCAGCACCAAAGAAGTTCTGAAATTTCTACTGCCCGTTGAGGAATTCACACTTCATCAAAGGAGAAAGCGGGAAGGAGCTTTGCGGCTGCATTGCACACTGAGATCACCCTGAAGGAGTTTTCCTTCTGCAGTGAAGCCACTCTTCCTGTTTTGAAGGAAAAGTCATCCCTCAGATGTTCCTCCTAGAGCATGCCACAATGCTGGCCCTCTCGTGCTCTTCCATTCTCAGTGTTTACCTCTTGTTAAGCCAGGTGAGACAGAAAAGAGTTTATTAAGATTTTCACACAACTTCCAGTGTGGAGGGTGGAGACATGAGCATGATTTCTCACGGACTGAGAAGTTAGAAACTGAAGATAAGCTCCTCATTGTAAAATTCTCAGTATCTAATACATGTGATTCAAACACCCATGTGCAACACAGTCCAGTTTTATTTGTCATTATAGTGAGTGTCTTTAAAGGAAGAATGGACTTTCTCAGTCCTAAAAAGCAAAAGGCCATCTGTGGCTTCTTAATGCAGTTTACAAACCTTTTCTGCCTGTGCGGTGCTTGTCAGTAGCTGTATTTATTCATTGCTCACTCTGTGAATTAAAACGTTGAGGCAGCTCCTGACATGCTTCTTCCAGCACATCCTTTTGGAGTGAGTATTTGGTTGCCATAGGGACCAAATCCAAAGGGCACACACCATTCAAGTAAATGTTCCCTGATTAACAACTTGCAGCTTGTCCCTTAAATATTTTAATTATCCATGATGCGACTGGAAATGTTGTTGTCTGTTAATTCCAATAGCTCATTTTTCTTAAGATGCCATTCCCACAGCGCTAGAGCTGGGCTTTGACCATGCAAACTGGAGTGAGGTGGAAGACTTTACTGTTCCTGAGCGTGCAGGAAAATGCTCCCATTCTTTCTGCATCTTGACTCTAGATTCTCAACAACGTTAATGGAAAGAGGTGCTGCTTCGTAAGTGCTGGTGAAATGGAGACAATTTGCTAACAGCTAGACACGTTGCTTTGGAGCAGTAGTGTGCTGCTACTAAATCTAAGGGAGGGATCTGCCAGTGAGGTGCCTTCTTGTTCTTGGGAGTGGGGAGGAAGGGCAGTGGAAGGCTGCAGGGTATGGGGAGCTGCTGCTTGGAAAGCGCTGTCCTCACTTGACAAGCACTCGATTTCAAGCATTGTCTTTTCCAAATTGTATGAGTATTAGTGTTAGTATGACAGAATGGCTGACTGAACTGTTAGGGCTGGACGTAACAAATACCTCTAATTATGTGTAGAGTCAGGAAGGGGTGGAAATGAAGAACAGTTCTTCCCCTGTGAAGTTTTGGTTTATATAGGGCTCTTCTGTGTTGGATCTTGAGCTGATGTAGCTCATATGAGTAGATCATACTACATTCAAGACAAGAGATGACAAGAAGATTTGATCTTTCTAACCCCACAGTCTCTGACCTTTAGAGAGGAAGACAGCTGTTGTCTTGGCTCTTTCTGTTGCTGTTGCAGTGGGGAATAGATAATCTCTCCCCTTCCTTTTCCAAAAAGTACCTGTGTGTGTGGCAGTGAAAGCCCTGGTGAGATCCCAGCAGCCGTGCTGCCCCTCTACCTGCTTGTTTTCCTGCCTTGCTCAAGTTGGTGTCATTTTTCCATGCATGTGCCAAGTCCTGGCCAAGGCTGTTTGGACACATCCAACAGTGCTGAGGGGGAAGGAGCAGTGAAGTGACACCCATCATAGACAGGAGCCAGTGCCTGCAGGCTGATGGGTACACTGTGAACTCATCTTGATTAGCTTCGTGCTGTGGGTCCATCACCACTTAACTGGCTGCCAGTAGCTTCCCTAATGAAGGATGATGGATGACGCTCAGGGGCCTGCTTGAAGGCGCCAGTAGATTAGAAGCAAGGATGCGTGTGGAAATAAGGCTCTCACCTGGAAAGTACGTGGGAGCTGAGCATCACAGCAGCAGTTGGAGAGCCTGAGCTTGACCAGTTCCTCTTTTCCTTGCATCGGGACAAACATGAGTTGTCTTCCAAGGCAGAGATGGGAATTCCTGTGACCCTGTGTACACTTGGCTGGTTAGGGTAATCATCTCCTGTTCCCAATGGAGATGATCTGGTGGTTGAGAATGTTCTTTCTTGCCTTTTTCTGGTTTTGGTTAGCAAGTGTGCTTTCTCAGCCAGCCTTGACTTAACTTCTCCAGGCTGAAAGGTCATTTGCGCTCCTCCAGAACAGTCTCTCTTTTTGATTTTACTTTAAATGATTCTTAGGGAGTTCAGAGTTCTCTGATGTCATTTTTTGGAAAAAAAAAAATCAAAACCTTCGTAAGACTGTGCAGATGAAACAAAATTGTTGTCTTAGCCCACACAGGGTATTATGCAGGCTGGCAGATCCCTTCCTTGTAGCAATAAGAAAAGGATTTGGCATTTAACCTCTTGAAATTAAACCAGAGTGTGAACTTCAATAGTTCAATCTTATCAGGACTTTGCTAGAATAACAAATTGTGAAAAAATGTAATCATGTCTCCAATGTGACCTTGGCAGATCTGCCTCTGATGTGAGAGAGATTAGGTAACTCTAAGCAGATGTCTGTTTATTTTGAAAATAATAGTTATAAAATCTCTTCTTTCCCCTGGTTTGTTTGCACTGCCTGTGAAAGACAGGACAGAGAGAACTGCAGTCTGCATGGAGCTCTCCATAACGAGCTGCTCTATTATGCTGAGCAGTAATTGCTCTTAGAGGCTTGAGTTATTGATCTATTGGTGGGGATTCAATTTCAACGTAAAGACCTGTGTTCATGATTTAATTGGAGTGATTAATAACTCACTTGCAGGCTAGATGGGAATCGATATGGGTTTCAAACAGCAAAAGTAGTACATTTTTCCCTTGAAACATAGTAGTTGATGGTTTATTATTTGCCATTCTTTGACCAGCTAAAATCATACAATTCCTTGGTATCAGCAGTTGTGCCTGTTTAGAAGCTTAGTCTGGAGTTGAGTGTTTGTGCTTGCTCACTTTTGTGTTGGGAGGGGCTGTCTTTCTCATAGCTCGTTCACCTTGTTATTGGCCTCTCACTCAGCTTAGGTGCAAAATATGCCATCACACATTAAAAAAAAACCTCACAAGACAAACACACCTTCGGTACCTAACTGCAAGAAGCTTTAGTAACCATTTGTGGCCAGAGCAATAGAGTGGCTCCCACATCACTGATTTTTAGGCATCTGGCATCTGCTTAGGAACAGTGCTGAAGAGATTTAACCCTACAGTGTTTGATCCACCATTATAACTCGGGATTAAAAGCCTGTATGAAACTTTCAATCTCATTACGACGGCAGCATCCACAGTAGGTGCTTTAGCCGCAAATCCAGTTTCAGCTTTGCATTGAAATGTTGCCAGAAGCAGCATTGCTAGGAAAATGCAGTGTGACTTACTTTGGGGGGATTTGAATGGTGATCCTTCTTCTTTATGCTCTGGCCCCAATCCTTGTGTTTGGCACCCATTTTCATTCAGCTCCTGCAGCTTTGGAGTGTCATCATGCATGCCTACAGCTAACATGCCTGGATAGAGCGTGGAAAGCTCCCAAATCTATGGGAATAAAGCATCCCATTAAAGAACCATAAAGCAGCAAATCGGCGTCAAGTCCATAGGTCTTAATGCCGTTGCTCCCAGTTGCTAGGGGAGGGAGTAGAATCTTCCTGTGCTGCAAGCTTTCACACAAAGGCTCTTATCTGCATAGCTGGCTAAGGAAAACATTTGGCATAGTGGTTTTGAATCTTCGTTCTTTATTTTCAGAGTCCGATAAGCTTTCTAGTGGATTCCTATATGGCACATTAATCCTAATAGACCTTTTATTTTTGATTGACACTTACGGGCCTTATCTTGATATGTAAGTAAGCTACAAGCTGAAAACACCGATCTGGGTGGAAGGGTTTCAATTTTAACAAAATGTTTCTTTAGAAAATCTCTCTTACCGTTCCTATAAGTATCAGACAAAATCTCAATTTTCCATTCTTGAGTTTCCAGTTGGGCGGGAAACTGTAACCATAGTGAAGAGTGTAAGGAGTGGGATTGGACTGGTGGGTGAGAGCCGCAGAGGTGCTCAGGGCATCCAGAAGCCCTCAGCTGCATCAGCATCACTGAGTGATACATGGGCAGTGAGCTGGCACTTGGGAGCGCCCATGGGACATGTCCGTGTGAGTGCGAGAAGGCAGAGGAGCTTCCTCCACTCAGGTGTGCTCCTAACGTGAAAGCCGAGAAGCGTGTCAGCCCTTCACTCCTGGGAATTTCTGGTTTTGTGTTAAAAATGTGAGATGCTTCCTCGTCGTGGCATTATGAAAATGACTTCAAGATTTTTTACTTTTAAACTTGGATGCTTGAGAAAGGAGAGATGGGGGAGGGGGGGAAGGCACCCTTGGAAGTTAATTCTGAGGACCAAGCTGACAGCTTTTTGCCAGTGTTGCTTTCTTCTAGGTTGAAAAGCTGAAGGCTTGTTACAGCCCCAGCATACAGCAATCTAGCAGGTTAAATGACTTGGGCAACACAGTTTATTAAAACTGGCAAGTGCTCGCTCCAGTTCTCTTCCTGATAGTCAAGGCTGTCTGGGAGAGTAATTGATAGTGGCAGCTGTTTGGAGGGTGTTTCAGATTGCAGCAAGACATTTGACTTGACAGACAGCTCTGTACAAATGAACTGAGTGATAGGGGCCGAATCCCGACCCGGCTGCCCAAGGAGCTTCCCAACAAAAGCAGCAGCGGTGGCACTTGGTATTGGGATGTAAACAAAGACCTACTCCCCGTCCCAATGCCAGGCTTGATGCTCTGTGCTTGCACTCGGCTTACTTTCCTCTGTGAGGAAACACTGCAGTTACCTCTGGAAAACCCACCCGTGATGCTCTGAGGAGCCCATGTCACTAAATAGTTTTCTGACACAACATGTACAGGACACTGCTGTCACAATGGAAATTTGGCCTTTATTTCATAATGATGTTAAGAATTATTCACATTACACACTGTGGAGCCTTCCAGACCTTGGCTTTGTGTGCAAGTTCCAAGTCTTTCTTACTTTATACTGGTTTTCTTTAACATAGGTGGGGATTTGGTGTGGCCCACGTGTTGGGTAGCTTCTGTGTAGTAGCTCTGCTTGCCTTACCTTTGTAGACAAGGCTAATCATCTAATGCCTCAAATAGTGCTACCCCCCTGAATGCAATGAAAAAGCCATCTTTATAAAAGCAAAAGCCAGCTAGGGATAAAGAATTAGCACTTAAATATTGATTTTCACTTGTGAGCGCTCTGCCGATGTCAGTGCTCTCATTGCCAGTGCAAAATGCTTTATCCTCTCTCGTGCTTATTTACGCTGCGTCTCCACTATACATTGTGCAGCACTCTAAAAGCACAATTGAAAACAAAAGAAAAGGCTTACTGAAGTTCACTGCGTGTAGTCCTTTAGTTATTTCTTTGTTTCAACCTACTGCAGTAAAATCAAGCTCTTCTGTACTTGTTCCCTGTGCTGATGGATCTCTGGGACTTATCAACCAACTCTGAAATGCTCAGCTTCTTGCCGCATCCATCCCTGTAATTCCTGTGGTGATGCTTTTGCAGCATTTCTTGCTGGAATTCTAATATGGAGCAGGGTTCATCGCAGCCATCCTGGCCCGTGTCTGTTTTCAGACGGGACGGATACACAGGATGGATAGATAGGCTGCAGATGGTGCTGGTTGTGTTTCTTGGGAAATTGCCATTGGTAAAGATGTCAGTGATGGATGTAGGAGGGGAATTTCTTTCTCACATCACCCCATAACCCTTGCAGTTTGAATACAACGAGGGAGGCTGCCGAAAGATGTCTGAATGACTCCACTTTTCTTTTTTTCCAAGAGACAAAGGAAAGGCGTGCAAGCAAGATTAGATTATTTCCAATCACATTGTACGTGTGTTGACAGTCGCCTTTCAGCAGCAACCAGCAGCTTGCAAAGAGCAAGAGGCAGAGCTGGAACTGCTGTTGCCCTGTTTGTATAACACAGTAACTGCTTATTGGAGTTCTCAAAGCAGCCTTTACATGTTTAATCCCTTGCACTTGAGCTACTCTTAATCAGCTTGAAAGCAAATTCCTGTAACAGAAAGGTTTAATTTGTGTCTGGGACCTTCTGTGTTGTCCTTAGCTTGCAGTGCTGTGTAACTACACCCAGGGCAGCCATGGGGATGTGCAGTGAGTGTTCATTCCGATCACACATTGTGAATTCACTGAAGTTCTGTACTGAACCCTTGCTGATGGTCTTTCAGGCAGGGGTAGCTCCTCCTAAAACACACTTTTTGCATCAAATTCAACTGTATTTGACTTTGGGGTTTCTCTTACATTTCAACTCTTGTTTCTGCAGATGTACAGCAGCAGTAGCTAAAGCGCTCTGTGCTTTTAAAAGTTGTGAAAAGTTTTCACTTTACCAGGTTAAATTGCAATGGCATGTAGCCCAAGACACAAGGAGATTAAAATTTTGCAACACTCCAAATGACAAAGTAGTTGATCAAGGAGGCAAGAAGTAGCACTCCCAGGTTGTTATTGTTCTTGTTAGAGCAGTTTCAGTCCCTTCTTCCCCATCTCTCTCACACTCCGCCATCATTCATTGCCGTGAGATCAAGACATGTTTCACTATCTATTCATTTAAGAAAACCTCTCAATGGAAGAAGTCCAGAGTGTTTGGTTAGAAAATAAGCAAAGTTGGCATGCTGAAAAGGGGTAGCGCTCTGCATGGTGGAGAATGGCAGATGTGATCCAGCCTTCGCGTAGCATGGCTGAAACATGAATCACTGCAAATGTCACATTTCCTGTGAAGGGACGAGCTGAACTGACATGCGTTCAGGTTTAATTAAGGTTGAATTATTGGAGCTGACTGTCAAGTCCTAGGCAAATTGGCTCAGCCTGTTATCATTAAGCATGAAAATTACTCTAGGACTTGGTAAAAATAAACAGATTTTTGCCTCTAGAATGTCTTGGTGCGGTGTGGTTCCGTGCTTGTGTCAGGGCAGCTGCGTTCAGGTCTGCAGGTCCATGGGCCCAGGAGGGCTCAGTTAGGAGCCAAAGGACAGAAATTTCTGAAAGGCTCTCTGAACTCTGATCCATCTTGCTCAAGAGGGAATATTCCATTGGGATACTTCCATATACTGGACCAGGAGTCACCTGGTCAATTGGCAGGAACAAGGGTAGTTTCCTTTGGAGGGATATTGGATCATCCTACAGACAAACTGTGGAATTCCTGCTCGGAATGAGCAACATCTCTCATTAAAATCATTAACATCAGCTTTCTGCAGGATTTCAGGAAAAGTAGCTCAGAGACTTTAATGTGAATGGAGAGGGAGAACTTTGGTTGTCAGATTTCTGTGATGGGTAACATGATAAGGATCTTGTTAAGTACCTGAGAAACCAGGTAGCTACAGCCTTCAGAATTGATTGCTTCTTTGGTTGCACAAGGAGAATGACCTTGAAACTGTCAGGTTTCTAAAGACGTCTGGAGTGTGATTAGCTTGTGACTGGGTGTTGAAACAGGCCCTGGACAGGTGGAAATGTTGGTAGAAGAAGGTAAAAGCACAGAAAGAAACCAGGACATGTGATGTTCTTCAGTGTCAGAATGCAGTAAGTCAGGGAATGACACTCTGTGGAACTGCTCAAGTGAGAGACCTTACATCTTTGGGTATAAGTTCCTTTTCTGTTTTCTACAGTAGTAAGGCGTATGAACAAGACCTATTTCTATTTGGGCATCTGCTTCCCAGTTCTGTCCAAGTTTTACCAGAGACTTAAACACTTAGATGTGAGAAAAGTTTCCTTTTCAGAATGTTTGACTTTCAAACACCAGGCAGGTCCCAGTGCTTCGCGTCGCTGTCTTGTCATTCCTCTCCGTTGTTTGTCCTGCCTTTGTTCACGTGTGGTTTCCTTTCCCTTCACCCACTGCAGTTGACTCTCAAGTCAGTCACAGAAGCAGCTTCTCTCTGTTACACAGCTTCACAACCTTTATAAGGGGAAACAGCAAAGCCACCAAAACACCAGGATTTGCCTACTGTTCTTCCCGTGTGGGGCTGAGAAGGCTTTGGGATTTTGCTCTCTGTCATGCTTCTCCACACTCATCCATAAATTCACACCATTATCTTGCCCTTCGCAGTGCTGCTGCTTTTGCTCAGCATGGCTGCAGAGCAGGAGGAGATACTCGTGCACAATGCCTGTAGCTTTTCCAGTTGCAGAGGGCAGGCATCTGGGTATCTTTATTGTTGTCAAGAATGAAACACAAAACATTTCAGTAGAGCACCCTGAGAAATGCAAGTTGGTGAAAAGAAATCAGTCGTGTACCCCTAGTGCTAACTAATATAATCAGGTTTGCTGGTCAATTCAGTCGGCAAGGGAGCATGAGCTTTTTGCTTTGAGAAAATTGCAAATGAGAACTAATGCTGGAACCACAGGGAATCAATAGTTGTACATAAAACTGGTCAAACAGCTGCTTTTAATGTGGGACTTTATTGATTTGTTTCAGATCTAATTGACTTTTTACTCAACTAACTTTTGTGGTGCCTGTGTGTTTTAAATATACACCATTAGTCTGCATTGCCTATAATTACAGAATATAAAGTTTAACTCTGTAGGAGGAGGCTTGTTGGGTGGAAAGAGCTAACAGGCTCTCAAGAAACCTATGGTCAGGAATGAAACTCAATTCTTTTAATGGGTAGCTCCTGAAAAGCAGTGGGACCTGCAGCTGTGAGTATGTTTCCTCCACAGTTCATGGTATGGGGACCCCTCACTTGACTTGTCAATGACAATTGTTCATTTGTAACTTTCCATCAGATTTTATTAGCAACAAACATAGCATTACAAACAATAATGGTGCACAAGAGCACTGAGAATTTGATTTTACAAATAAATTCTTTGTCAAACTCTAAATAACATTGGAACCAAGTCTATTTACATCTCAAAAGGAGGGTACTTGCAATGCATTAACTCGTTACTGAAAAAGAAGTCCACTGAAATGAGACCTAGCCTTGGATTTGTTGTAGAGAACAATGGAGGACCTTGAGACGTGGTGTCAAACCTGTGAAGATGTACTTGATCATACCTGCTGCCAGCCAAAGCACTGGTGTTTAGAAAGGCCTCTCTTCCTGTCATTTGTGGGTTTGAGACCCCCAGTCCTCAGACATCTTGAGCTGCCAAAGATAGTTCATATGTTCCCATTCATTCTCATTTCATGTTCTGAATTTGGATGGATGTGTGGATGAGATGGTGCACTGGTGAGAGTGCAAGCAGAGCCAGAAGCGGTGTGGGAAACTGCCTTTTATCTCAAGGAAGGAGATGCCATCACCACGTGGGCATTTTCTGCACAGCAAGAGCCAGTGTGCTACAGGCTCTGATTCATCACTGCCCTCCTCTCATCTGATGCCAGCATGGTGGTGCTCAAGTCATCAAAGCAGCAGCAGCAAGGACTCTGACCTCGTACAGGCTGCGTTTGCAAACTGGTTAGAGCGTCTGTATGGCCAGAATTAGCTCGCAGCGTGTGCTGTGTGTTATTTCCACACCTCCTACATCAGGAACTGGCTCAGTCCTTTGATGAGACGGGAAAATTTCAAAGGTGGAATTTGTTTGAGAGGGTGTTGTGAGCATGTTAATGAGCGTAGGTAGCAGCTCTTGTATGTCTGTAAGCCAGCAAAATGCAAACAGCCCCCAGTATGTTCTGGTGGGTAGCGCAAGATGTAGCCTAAAAGCCAGTTTGAAGCGCTGTGAGCACATGGTGGGGTGTATGCACGTGGACAGCACTGGGTCTTGTAACCCAGGAACAGCATTTCTTATAATCGTGGGTCTGTGTATGCTCACAGATGCACAGACTGTGCTGAAAAGGGAGTTTGAGTGGGAGCTGAATCACGTTAATATTTGTCCTTTCATTTGTCTTTGACCTCTTGGATACTGCTTGATCTGAAGTATCTCCTCTTCCATCCCTTCCATCTGAACCCTTTGAGCTGCTCTATTAAGCTTAATTTGGAGAAAAATAAATACTTGACATCATAGAAGGAGTGATTCCATATGGAACTCTCGCATTAGGTGCATTTGGTAAGGTCACGGTGTTCCTGACAGTTTAGACAGGCTTTGTGCACAGTACTTCAGGTCAGCAGGACGACACTTGGGTGCTCACTGCACTTCTGACTGGATTTTTCCAGACTGCTCAGTTCTGTTCTTGGACACAAGTGTGTGGCCAGGGGAACTGGCCTGTCATTTGCTACAGGAAAATCCCACATAGCCTCCTCCTTAGAAGGCCGTTGGAGTTAGCACTGATGAGTGGTGCTTGGGTTGTGGTGCGTTGGATCTAGAGTTGAGGCTAAGCCTCTACAACTGTAGAGCACCTTGAAAGAAAGTTGAGAAAATGAAATTACTGGACTTGTGTTCATGAGTTCATTATCAACCTTAAAACTTATATTGAGCAGGAAATACTGCAGCAGTAACTTGAGACACATTCACACTCCTACTGTAAGTAACCTTGGGGCTCTGTAGAAGTCACAGAGCTGTGTGTTCTTTGTAGTGTGTGTTCATTTAATGACGACTGAGTCTCTTACACACAAGTAACAAGTACTTTAGGCTGGTCAGTCAAGGACAGCAGAAGGACAGACACACAAACACACATCCATCTTGTAGCAGCAGTGCTCCCACGATGCTCCCACGAGCTGAAACATGACTTGTTTTTTCTCAGCCATATGTTCTACCAAGCAGAGAGAGAAACACAGACCCTTCAGCATGTGCTTTGTTCTTTTTCTTGTTGCTCCATAAGGTCCCACCTTGAATGACAAGCCAGAAGCAAAAGCAGCCAATGTCCCAAAGGTGTCTGGGCTAGAGCGGAGCCGGGAACTGAGCACCGACGTGCCCTTCGCCCTGCCTATCCCCAGCCCCCAGCCAGTAGCTGCCGTTGTGACTTCTACTTCCTCAGCGCCCACGTCAAGCGCCAGAGCGAGCCCACTGTTGAAGAAGGAGCCAGTGATTTCAGCACCAGCACCACCAAGGCTCACACCTCAGCCGCAGCCTCGGCCACAGTCACAACCTCAACCTCGGCCGCAGTCGCAGCCCCAGTTAATACCTGAGCTTCGGACCCAGCCTCCGAGCCACATCCCTCCACCTCTCAATTACCAAGTGCATCACCAGGTGGCCCACAACGGACTCAATAATATCAGGTAGGGACAGGGATACTTGTGTCATCCTTATGCTACTTCTGGGCTTGTTTCAAATGGGATGGAAGTTGCGGTGAGGTGAGACAAGAGCACTCACTGCCTGCGTAGGGTGCTCTGTTTTTTGGATACAGGACTTTCTTTGCTGACTCCACTGGCTGGATTTTCCAGCAGTGGTGGATAACTGGAGTTGAAACACGGTGACAGATGCTCCCTTTCTAGAAGAAAGCCATGTGTAACTGTGGGAAAGTTCTTGTAAGTCCAGTTTCTGGAGTTTTGCACTGCATTGTCTGAGCTGGCTAGTTCTTGCCTTAGATGTGGTTTGAGTTTGAGCATGTTCCTTGTTTCCTGTTCCAAATGACTTCAGCTGAAGTAGGCTTGCTCACGGTTATCACAGGTTTTTTGGTTCACCAGCATCTTAAAGGGTTTATCTATATTGGAAAATGCTGTGTCCCTTAGAACAGGGCTCCCATGTAGGCTGAGAAATCTATTTCAATCTGACATGTTCAGATCTTCCAGGAGGCTTAGCATCACTGTTTAAATTGCTTCCATCCAGTAAGTGGGATGGGTGAAAATGGTATGAATAAAATGGTTCTGGAGAAAAGAGTGTAGCCAGTCAACTGGAACCCATATAGTCTTTTTGCTGGTGCAGGAACCGTGCTTGCCTCCCAAACCAGAACTAGGCTAGTTTAAATAAGATGAGACAACTGATTTAAAACGTAGTGCACAAGCATCAAAATATGAAGAGAAGGCTTCCAGATATTTTGTAGTATCGTGCACACATAAGCTGTGTTCTCGTTTTACCCTGTAAATGCCACCACAGTAAAAATTATTAATAATTTTTAAAATTATTCAGGATATCTCCAAGGTTTGGATTGCAGCCGCTAATTGGCATTGTGTGAATTACAGTAAATAATAACTGAAGTGACAGTGCCTTTCACCACACAAAACTTAGACCGCTTGCGGTGGAATAATAAAAATAGAAGATGTAAAATACAGAATTATTGTGAGAAGGAAATTATTGACATCCTGCCCTTTTGAAGAAGTTCATAAAGATTCATTACTGTGTCTCTGTTAAGGAAAACAAAAACACAGGCTGGGGAGGATGACTTACACAGTTGTGTGTTTGTGGTAGTGTATTTCTTGCACTGTTTCAGTCTCACGTTGTAACACACTCTTCCTCTCTCTGTCTCTCTCCCCTCTCTCCCCCCCATCTTTTTTTCTCCACAGCCGGAGCAGCAGTGCTAGCAGTGCAACAAGCATCAGCCTCCCGAAACACCTTCCCCTCTCTCCTCAGATTCCACCACACCATTCCTCCGGCCCGGCTCTGCCCCTCTCCATCTCTAATCTTGCTACCTCGCACTTCTCTCTCAGATCGCAGACCCAACACCAGCACCATCCGGCCATGTTTGCCACCCCACCCACGCTGCCACCTCCACCAGCGTTACCTACCAACAGCCTCGTGATACCAGGTCACCCTGCGGGTAGGTTCCCTTCTTCTTCCAGGGCTGATCTGCCGTGCATGCACTGGAGGGTGTTGACAGATGGGCTGGCTGGTAGGCAGGTCACATAAAGCGATAGAGGCTCCTCCATGGGCACCATGTGCTGGAACTATGAGACTGCTCGTGAAACAGGTAGGAAATCTGGACATGCTTTACTAGATGAGAGTTTGTAGACACAACCGTGTAGCTTCCTGTAACAAGTCTTCCAATTTCAAAAAAACCGCTCTCCTTTTGGGGGCCTGAGTTGTCCAGGGAGGATTTCCACAGTCATCATTATCCTTTAGAGAAACAAAGAGGTGATGCCATTTTCTTCTTTCTTCCCACTCTAATGAAAGCTGCTGCCATTAAAACTGACTTGAAGAAACTGTTTCTAATCATCCCAGAAAGTGGTTCTGACGGAACAGTCTCTGATCCTTCAACCAGCAGCACATCCTGCAGGCAGCGTTGGATGCTCTGCCCACAGCAGCATAAGCTCTCTGTGAGCCTTTCTGTCTGAGGCAGAGACGGCTCAGCTGACAAGCTCGGCTGTTCAGCTCTCACTATCTCTTCATTCTTTTTGAAAGTTCCCTTTGTTCACTCTGGCCCCCATTCTATTGTCACTTCTGCCCTAAATGCCCTGTTTATAACTTCTCCATTAGCCTACAGCTGTCCCTGGAAGAGACCCTGGCAGCTGGAGACTTCCCTGCAACTTTTACTTGCTGGGGCCTCCTTTTGATCTGGCATTTGACTCCACAACTAACTCAGCGGGGATTAAACGGAACAAGCAATTCGCAAAGAAACGCACCCTCTGTTTCCTAGGAAGCCAGTTGAAGGAATAAGGAGAGAGCAGATTTGCTGCGGAAAAATCTGATGGCCTCGCATCCCCTTTTTTTCTTCCAGGAGCTAAATAATGTCCCATTATTTATAACTGCTTCTTTAAATGAAAGAAAAATGTGAATTGGGCCAAAGCGAGCTCTCAGAACGATGATAGACAAAAGTGCTGTGGGTTCCTAGCCAGAAGCAGGACCACGCAGGCCAAAGCTGCCGTTTCACAGGCCCTGGCACCATCTAGAATTTCAACCACATGGCTGGGAAGATGTTGGCAGCACTGTGGGAGACCTATTCATTGCTTCCTCTGTTTAAGGCAAAGGGCTACTGTGATGGAGACTTTGAAAGTGCTGCAAAAGGAAATAGCAATGCGCTCGCTAAAAGCCTGATATTGCAGCCACTGAAAGCAAGTATGTTTTCACCATTAACTTCGGGAGGTGCAAGATCAAGTGACCTATTCACATCCAGCAGCTTGCCAGGAAACGGTAACAGTCTTGCTCCTACTAAAAGGATTTCTCCTGCAATTTAAGCAGGAGAAGCCTAAGTTAGTGGAGGGAAAGGTCTGGGCGTCTAACCCTGCAGACAGTGAAATGCCTCTTGTCTGCGTTATACAAAATGCGTGCAAACTGGCACGTTATCAAATCAATACAGAGTGCTGCAGAGCCAGGAGCTTCTCTTGTCATCCACACGAAAGTTGCTTAAAAGCAAAGAATGCTACTGAGCAGCCCAGGCTGCCAGTGTGCTGGTCAGGTGCTCTTGGTAGAACCACCAGCTCAGTAGAGCCATAAGAGAGGGTATGGCCCTTTGCGGTCTCTGTTTTGTCTTCTTTTTCTCCCCCTGCTTTGGAGGAGAATGTGCTCTTCCCTTACATTTACTTTGGCACGCTTCTTGCTCTTACCGAGGAGAGGAAGTAGGGCTCAGAGCTCCCGTGTTCACCGACGGTACAAAGCCAGGTTTCTGAATAATAAGAATGCCCTTCTAGTGGCTTTTCTTCGCTTTGAAACCTAAATCTTACACAAATAAGGTAGGAGCAACCCCTGTGTCAGCTGCTGCCCTCTACTCAAGGGTACCAAGTCTGGACCTGATGTAGGATGCAGAAACAGAGGTCTTTGTGTCTTCTCTTCTAAACAGAAGGGTACCCAGCAGCATTAGCAGCAGAGAACCTGTTCTGCCTTGCCCACCATGTGTGCACGCAGAGCAGTAGTGTTTGGGCATTCAGAGGTCTGCTCAGTTACTCTGCTCCTTGTTGTGGTGTTGCATGGCCAGCCCTGTGAGACAAGGCATTGCTGGCAGGCACAAGAACTTAATTCTGATCCCACCGTTGCCCAGAGCCCCTCACAGAGCTGGTTAGGACTTGGCAGCACCATCCTCACTATGAAGCTGCCACTCCTCTGAGTGTCACACTGCTTCTCCAAACATCTCCAGGTCTTTGGTTTTCCTGACAAAGGCCAGAGTTGTAGTACAGGGCTATGGGCTGGAGCCAGCTGCAAATCTATCAGTCTGACTTCAAGACTCTTACAGAAATTGGATATCGGAGCACTTAAAACTGCCAACTTGCTTTTATCTCTCCCTCCAGAAAAGTGGATTATCTTGATGCTAACAGAAGGATTCAGTTTCCTTAAGTCATGCCAGATTTAAATGCGTAAACACACACACATATGAAATCATACTCATACGCTCTAAAGAGTTTAGGTTTTAGACCTAAGTGCTTTCAGCCTGATTTTTTTTCTTGTTTGCTTGTTCCAAGGAGAGCCCATTATAGACTCATTTGCTTCAGTGCCTTAGGCTTCAGTATCACAAGTATGTGTACTTACTGCTGTTGTATTAATTATTATAAAGATTGTAGCCGTACACTGTACCTGCTCGTAGCAGTGCACTCGTTCCTGAAAAGCAAATGAATTAGGCACCCAAAATTTGCTTTCAGACGTGACTTTCAATAAGCTGCAGGTTTCTAAGTGGTAGTAGAGACCTTGAAGCTCCCCATCACAGGGCCTGTTTTTAACGATCTCGACCATATCACTTCAGAAAGTGATTGATTCAGACATTTCTAATGTTACTGTTGGGAATCTAAGTAAAAGAAATGCCTGTAGAACATGAAATAAAACTTTAAAGCACATGCATTCTTTTGCCCCTTTCTATTCAGTGCCATAGTTTAAAAGGGTTGTTACACTGAAAGAGGTGGATTCGTGTAAATTCAGAAGCAAGTAAGTCAGGACTGGGTGTGTGTTACCCACTGCTGGTGACACACGTTGCTCTCAGCTTAGAAATCAGATAACGTGTTGGGTGCTGATTCCTGTCTGAAGTTCTTGAATCACAGATGGATTTAAATGACACCGACAGACCTTTGATGAAGTAGGCGTTTGTTCTTATTGTCTTCAGTCACGTCATTTCTGAGGTGCTGGTATCTTCCCACTGCCCTAAACCACACTAAGAGTCAGTGTAAGTTGTTCTTCAGGAGGAAAATTCTGAGAAGAGGCCACAGTGTCACATTGAGGAACATTCTGTTTCTGCAGTCACTGCAACCTTCGTGAGATCCTGAGCCAGTTCAATATTTCTCCTCTTTGCACTGAATCTGCCTCCATATTTTCTCATAGGAGAAATTCCTGGAGTCCAGGCCAAAAAAAAAAGGGGGTTACAGTCTGTTAAAAATTGAGGAAAGGGCCACTTAGTATTGAAGATCTCAAAAAAGAAATTACTGCAAAGATGGTCTCAGTTTGTAGGATGGATGCCCTGGTCACTGTGTGCATGTCCTAGGGCTGAGAGGGAGGAGGATGGCACAGGAGTTTGTTGAGAAATGGCCATCCAAGCAGGTAGTTCCCAGCCACCCAAATCCGTGGGTGTCTCATGCATTGTAGATCTTCTCAAAATTTCCCCTTTTAAGTGCGTGTATGTCAGAGTTTCACGCGCGCATTGCGACCACCACGCGTTGTCATGTACATATATGCTCCTGCATTTCAGACCTCCGAAGGTAACAGGTCAGTATTGCTCATTTTAAAGCGAGCCCTTGCCCTCGAGGGTGTTCCCCAGCATCTTGGCTGGTGCGGGAAGGTCTGGCTGCCGCGGCGTGAGACCAGACCTCGGAGGTCCGTTCCCAGAAACGCCTCGTTGCCGTGGCCGTCGTATGCTGGGGAGGAGGAGTAGCCCATCGGAGCTGCGCGGGGGTAGCGGGACGCGGGTCGGGGGGTCCGGGGGCGGATGCTTGCTGATGCCCCCGATGATGTTTTCTGCTGTGATGACTCATGGTGTTCTCTCTTGTCTTTAGATACCAGCCTGTTGATATCATTCAACCAACCAATCATGTATTGCCAGCCTCATTCGGGGATTCTGATTGGTACTTTGTCACAGGCATCTCTCTTACCTCCACCAATGAGTCCTCACGTAGAAAACCACCACAGCATGACCTGCAGAAACAGGGAATGCCAGGTGAATATTGACTCTTTCTCCTCCGTCTTTGTGGTACTCACAGGCCCACGGGCCTCTGTGTCTTTTTTTTTTCTCTCTCTCTCTCCTCTAGATCACGAACTGCTCAGGCAAGAGCTGAACAACCGGTTTTTGGTTCAGAGTTCGGACCGGGCCGCTGCCTCACTTGGCCCGGTGCCGCTGCTGAGAGCGGAGTTTCACCAGCACCAACACACGCATCAGCACCAACACACCCACCAGCACACATTCACTCCTTTTCCATCCAGCTTGCCCCAGACGCCGCTCATGCCGCCCTCTGCACCTCCCATGGTGCGTACCCCAGCCCAAAATGTGAGGATAAGTAGAGCATCTCTGGTCAAAAAGACTAACCCACTCGGGTCAAACCAAACCAGTCCTCTTCATTTCAGCCAGGGGTGCTGTCTCTGCCCTCTTCTCCTGGAGAGACAGCCCCAGCACTGCCGAAGGGAACCCCTGTTCTTGTCAGAGGCCCCACACCGAGCCTCCCGGTTGCGCAAGCTGCTGCCTGTGAGCAGATAATACACCCATGAGACAAGTCCAGAATCCCTTTAGTTTCCCTCCTCAAACATCCTGCTGTGTATTTCTGTTCCCCCCTTTCCCAGAGCCAGGAGCCATGACACACCAAAACATATCAACAGGGACAGCACCAGGCTGGTGGACTCCAGTTCCAAAGGCGGTCCCAAAGCTGTTCCTTGTGGGTCAGGCCGTACTCACTCACCCGGAGCTCTCACCGCAGTGCAGCATCTCATCTAATACGAGTTTTGTTCCTCTTCCACCTAATTCCCCAACCGGTATCGATTTTGGCATTTATTATTCAATTATATCAACAAGCACTACTTTGTGGCTGCTGCTTTTAGTGGGAAAGATCCTTCTGGCCACGGAACAAGCGTTAGCATTTTGCCATCAAATTTGCTTGTAGCACAATGGGACTTTGCTGCAGCTGTTACAAAATTGTCAGAGATCTGCTACAAATGGATTTTTTCAGTACTTTAAAAAGCACTCTCTTCCCATTTCTGGCAATTACTTTGTGAGATTGAAAGAACAAGATTCAGCCTTTTTTTCCCCCCCTCTCAGTTTCATGCTGTCTCCAGAATGTAGAAACAACGCTCTTTTGCTAAGGCTAGCAAAAGCCACAAGTAGCAGCAAAGGCAGCATTTGGGAAGAACTGCTAAGAATTCGAGGAGGCTAATGTTTCTCACTTTTTCCCCCTCCCACTGCTGACTGCCTGATGACATTTTTGGGTTGTAATCTGCTTAGAAGCGAGGCAATTAAAAGTAATATCATCCACCCCAAATCCAGCCCCAGGTGTTTGCTCAATGTATTCGTCTGTAAACACCTTCCCTTCTTTTCTTGTGTAAAACAATCTTGAGCCTTCCCTCAGAAACCTCCCGTGTTATTTAAGAATCCTGATACCTGATCCTGCGAACAGCTCCCTCCCCTCCTACCCAGCCCGTTGATGTCAGCCTTCATAGCAAAACCAGCTTGCGAGGCTCTTTTGTTATATTTCACTCACATCTTCTTATATTCCACTAGATCAGGTCTGCTAATCCCAACACCAGAGAAGAGTGTTGAAATTTACAGCTGCATGTGTTTGGTAATTTATGGTATTTACACTGGAGGGGACATGGCTCCAGTAATAACTGTAATTAATGAAATTACAAATCTGCTCTCCTGCGCATAGAGGAGTGTGAAACAGCAGCTGACTTGCCAAATAAGCAGCTTTCCATGGGGTCCTACAGCTCCCTTCCCTGCCTTCTTACCCACTCCCTCCTCCCCAGCAGAACGTACATACTGCTCCAAAATGCAATGTCTGTGTGCTTTGCTTTTGCTTTCAAGGTGGTACAGGACAAATTGTCATACAAATAAACGTGCAGCACAGACTGCTCACTGTGGGGGTGTTAAAGCCCCATGCTGGAACGGAAAAGGTTAACAGTCACCTTTTCTCTGGAACGCTCTCTTTTGCAGGGGAGAAGGAATCTATAGCGATTTGTGTAGCTAGAGCAATTGAGCCCTCTTCCAAATGGTGAACCCAGAAAATGGGGAGCTGGTATTGCTTGCCCAACAGTAAACGTTGGATCCAATGGAAACATTATTCCCTACTTTGTAGTCTGTGATCTAGTTCAGTGCTCCAGAGGCAGATCCCAGATCTAGACCTGGAGCTGAACTTCCCTGCATTTCACTGTGCTGCAGATACCAGGACTGCCCCTCCTCATGGTGAAGGAACCTTCATATAGAACCTGCAAACAGGGCTCTGCAGTGACACAGCACCCAGCCCAACACAGGAGCTGTGACTGTCCCCATTAGCTTTGGGGAATCTGTTCCCCGATGAATGAGTAGGCAATAACCAGTCAGTTCTGCTGTGTTAGTGCTGTACGAACAGGCCATGATTATTTGTCTGTATTAATCCTGAGTGTCTGCTACTGCTACAACCAAACTCACCTGTTTCCTTTTTTTTTTCTCTTTTTCTTTCCAGTTTGACAAGTACGCTCCCAAGTTAGACAACCCTTACTTTCGACATTCCAACGTGAGTGCTTACTTTCTAGGTGGTGTCTTTGTTACTGGTTCTGCTTGCACTTCTTTTGCTCGTTTGTGATGATCACTCGTGTTTTGATTCATTCATCCCTAAAGCTCTTTTTACATCTTGATTTTTTTGTTTGTTTTTATTTTTTTTTAAATATAAAATTGTCTTTGGGCTTTTGTTGCTGGTTGGTTTTTTAATCTTTGTCTACTGCATTTTTGCTGCTGCGGCTCTGTATCGCTGTGCCTGGGATGGCAGGGAATGCGCAGAAACTGCTAAATCAGTGGTCATTGCAGTATCTTCGTAGCTGGTGCTTCTCACAGTGCAGCAGCCCGGAGTGCATGGCTCTTTCACGAGATTTTGCTCAGGTCACAGGAGTAAGTCAGACTGGTGGTTTCTTCCTGGTGCTCCCCACTGCTCCAAAGCACAAAAACTCATCTTTTGGGACTTATGAAACTGCTGTATGTGCTCAGGAGAGGCCTAAGCAAAATTAAACCCAACTCTCCCATAACTACAAGGTGGTACGCATGCTGCCTGTGCAATGCAGCATCTTGTGGTTCTTTTTTGCTTTGGGAATTAGGACAGGTCACATTTCAAAACAGGATCAATTTGCTTGCTACTGCAGAAAAATGCAGAGTTAACCAAAAGTGAACGTAACAGCCAAATTATCCCGATCCTTCGCAAAACGGGCAAAGCTCTATGCTTCCTGCGACAGTCCACAAATGTTAAAAGCACACTTTTGTTCAGCACCATCTAGAAAATTCATCAGGGGAGCGCGTTTTCCGAGTTTTGGCTTTGCTCTTGAAAATTTCGAAAGCAGATTCAGTGCGTATTTCCACCGAGGCACTCGTTCAGCACAGTACTATTTTTGTACGTGCCAGGCTTGGCACCTACCTCCATTATTGTTCAAGTTGTCCTGTGACATAAGCATCTCTTTTTCTTTTGTAGTTCTTTCCAACCTATCCTCCAGCAATGCCTGGAATGCCACCCATGCTTCCACATTCAGGTCCCTTTGGGTCACTTCAGGGAGCATTTCAACCGAAGGTACAAACTTCTTCTTACGAAGGCTTTGTTCTTTTGCTGGGAGAGAAGCGTTTTCAGAGTCATGTCTCTGGTGGTTTTGTAGCAGATGATTGAACTAGCAGAAGTGCAGCGCAGGGTTGGAAGCGGTCACCCCGCAGATCTGTGAGCATCTCCTGCACAAAGCAGCCAACACTTGAGCAGAAATTTTCTCTTGGCACTACAGATTGTTCCTTGGAAAAGGAGACAGTGGTTGACTCGGGAGGTCAGCTGAAACTGGAGGAGAAGCATCCAGTCAAATGCTTTATTTGATTGAAATATTTACAGTTAATAATAGACCCATGAGTCTCAAATCATTTTATAAATTTAACAGTCTGAGATTGCAAAAGATAAAACCTTGTTTATTCCCAGGAAAAAACATAAAAGATAAATTGACTGTTACAAGTGTAGGAACAATAGGGAGAGACTGCTGTAAATGGGTAGAGCGATTTGAAGGAGCTGAATTTTTATTCCCTGTCTGACCTTGGGCAAGTCGCTTAAATCTTCTGTTCCTCAGCTTCCTCATCTATAGAGTTATCTTGCAGTGGGTTTTATAAGGGTTGATGAATGCCTGCAAGCTTCGAGATAGCGTGTTTGGAAGGTGCGCTGTGACTGTAACGTATCATTACAACTCACACTGATTGGCATTTGGAAATGTTGCCATGATAACTGCCGGTTTTGATGAATTCTGTGGTGTGTGCTGCCTTTTTTTCCCCTCACAGACTTGTTCTTTTTATTAACTATTTTAAATAAGCAGAAACTTAAATAAGATGCATTATGTCTATATAGCTTTTCTGTGATGATGGAGCACCTCACTCCAGTTAGCTTCATCACATAGTGAGATTTTACATTTCTTACACGGAACTGCATTTCCACAGAGCTCTGTTCCTGTTTTAGAGGACCTGAAAGACCAGCCCATTTCTGTTTGCATTTGGAAGGTTCTTTCCATAGCCATACCACGCAGGGCTGTGGGCTGTGCTTCCCTCAGCTCTTGCACTGACGTCAGTGTAGCCAGCAATTAGCAGCTCAGAATCGCGTAATATTTTATTGCTTCTGCAAATAAGGGCCTCTTACAACCCTCCTACCTAACTTAATTTTTTTTTAATGGAAGCTGGAGTATTTCCTCAGTACCTATTGACTCCCTTACATGGTTTGACTTTCTTGTCACATTACACATAAAGTCTCTAAAAAGGCATTTTTCCACAAGAGCTCTGTGTGCTGCAGGTACAGGCATAGCAGAACAGGAACTGCAGAAGGAGCAAGAGGAACAAAACACATGGACAATGGAGTTTGTCCACCCATGTTGTCGCTGTTACTGAAAGGGATTGCAGGGGTTCCCCACAGACTCTGCGTTGTCAGGGTGTGAACTTGACTCCCCAAGAAAAGTTGCTGCACAAACAAGGTGGAATTGGCAAAATTTTGCTAATGTGAAGATAGGATTCAGTTTTGCCGTAAGGCCACTGTTAATGAGGAGCTCCTCATGCACCGATAGCATCATGCTCCTCTGGTTTCCATCTTCATTAGAGAGCTTTATAGATACCATCTCACTGTAAAATACCATTAGACCAAAGAGAGGCAGTTACAAAGCAAGAAAGAAAAAGTGGGCACGGATGCTTTGCATTATTAAACAGTTCCTAGCACTGTGTCGTAACTAGCTTTTAATTCATTTTGATGATAAATACATAGAAATTTGCTAGCTTGAGTTGAAGCAGCACGAGGTCACACTCCAGTGCCACGGTTAATCACTAACATCACTTGATCTCTGGATGGTGCTGTATTTACATGCAATTTAACAATCTGAAGTAAAAGAGGGATAGGTTGACAAATGGATCTGCTGCTTTGCACATTATTTTCCAGCTTTCCAGAGGAGACAGAGCTGAACTGCTGGGCAAAACCACTCTAGTCCTCATTACTGCATCATTTTTCCACAGTCTCTCCCTCCCAAGCTTTTGACTAAAGCCTTCATAATCACTACAGACCTGATGATTTGGTTTTGGCACGCTGAGTCCTACACTTCTTGCTTTCCAGAGCAGAGGTCTTGGTTTTGTTTTTCCCCTTCCTGTGTCAGTTGCCTACAGCTGTGCGTGTAAATCCACTGCACATAAATCTAGGCTGACGGTAAACTTCTCAGTGAGTTTCCCGGAGGCCATTTCTCACAAGCTAAGAACTTGAAAAGGTCAGAAGTACTCAGTTTACTTTGCTGGAGGAAGCATTCAGATCTTTCTCCAGGGAGCAAAGGGACAGGATGACACCATGCTATTAACATGTTGTGATCTTAAGGCTCTTGCCTCTATGATAGCTGTAGCTTATTTGCCACCTTATATATACCTCAGCTGTCAGACAGCCCCTGAGAGCACAGATCTGCCTGAGGAGTTCATTGACTTACCTACACACACATATAACGAGAATTCTCCTTTTAATGAAACTACAAGTGCCTTAGACAAATTAAAACCTATCTTTCCTCCTACACCCATGGTTTTACTCATATCTTGTGCAGTGTGACTGTTTGAAATCTACTGTAATTTGACCTAAAATGTGAGTGAAGTAATCTCTCAGGGAATGAGGTTTAACCCCTCTGCACTCAGCTGCACAGAGGCACCAGGTGCAGTTGTTCTGGGAGTGGGAGATGGATGAATGCCAGAGTGAGAAGACGAACGAGTACTTGGGGATCGTCTAGGACAGGGCAACAGGTGGGATCCAGAGGAGGAGGAACAGGGACTCATTCAATGAGGTGTTTAATTCTTGATAGAAAATGATGGGATAAACAATGCAAAGCTATAAAAGACCCACAAGCACCTTCTAAGGTTTCTCATTTTGTCTTGTCGAAGCAAATAGATGGGCTGTTGCCACTGTGGCTATTGTGTTACCTAGCCCCAGCCAAAGAGTGGCCATGGTCCAACAGATGCAGTATGGGACTAAAATGCTTGAGTTGTTCTGGTCATGACTGCAATACTGGTTGCTGCCTGGAACATGGAGGGAGTCAGTCCACCTCTCCCATTCTCTTTCCTACTGCCTGCCTGTTTTGTCTAAAGGAGATGCTTGTGGAGCAGGGACTGTCTCTTCCCATCTGCTTGCGTGCTGCAGAGCACAATGGGGTTGTGATTTCAATGGGGCTTTGGGGTGCTGCTGTAATACTGTTACTGCTGCTACATAATAATAGATGACATGGTGGTGAAATGCTGTTGCCTGTCAGAAAGAGATAACATTTAGCACTAATGTAGCGATATGCGCGTTCAAAGCTCAGTACAAACATGAACTAATTAATGCCGTTAACGTCAGGTAGAGATGTCAAATGCGCCACTAGTATGATCCAGTATTACTCACGTTCTCTTCTTGTCTTTCAGACTTCAAACCCTATTGATGTAGCGGGTAGACCCGGCACAGTCCATCATACACTGCTGCAGAAGACTCCAGGGGTAGGCAACAGCATCTAACCCTCACTATCTAATCTTCCTCTCAACTTACCTGAATTCATAGTGAAAATGCTCGTAAAAAAAGAGCATCTGGTGAACAAATTGGCCTCTATACTCATAACATGCAGTCAGGACAGAAGTCTCTTTTTCTGGTGAGACAACAGTAGCCTCCACCAGTTGTGAATACAAAGAGATGTATTGAATTCCTTAAACAAAGTCAGAGGGAAATGGGGCAGGAAACCCCTTTAAGGTCTTTCCCCGAAGCATTACTTGGAGAATCCATATCGGAACAATTACAAGGTTTAGAAAAGCACTGAACCGTTCAGTTGCTGGCACGAAGCTGCTTTGTTTATCATAAAATTCTGCTGAGTGTGGTGCAAGGAATGAAAGAGAAGTTTTAAGCTTCCTTTTAAGCCTTTTAGGTTTCCTGTGTCACAGGGGGCTTCTCTGGAACATGGCTTTCAAGATGCTTTTACTTGATCAGAGGAAGGGAGTTCCCCAGCTTTTTGTATAGTCACTGCTTTTAGAAAGACTGATTGTTCTATTTCTGCTTTTTCCATAGGTGTCAGACCCTTATAGGCCTCCAGTAAGAGTAAGTAAGGTTTGTGGGGGATTTTCTATACGTATATATACACACACACTTCAAATACCTTGCATGTGTTCTTGAAATTTAACATGTCCAGTAGAAAACGTGACACTCATTCTTTATTTAAAGCAAAATGTCATCGTTAGCTCTTAGCTACTTCTGATTAATAATGTTCAGGTTGAATCCCAACCTTATTGTGCATCCATTTGTGTGCATTAGTAGTTCACAGTACAAAATAAGGGTCTCAGAAATAAATGACTGTGAGCATGGACAGACATTCACCAGTCATCAGACTGAGGGTGGCTTAGGTCAGTGTGTTTGATTTGTGCTTCTGATGTTCCACAGAAACACCTGATGTTGAGTGCCACAGCTCAACCGAACAGCAAAACCTCGTTCAGCCGTGGCACTGCTCATCCCTGGTGCTTGTTTGTCCATAACCTTTTCTTCCCCAAATGCAAGTAGCCCTGATAACAACACGTGACTTAGCCTGCGGCAGGGAGGAATGCACAGGGCTCTTCTCAGGAACAGAGCTGTTAGCTGTTAGTTGTTTTCCTTTGAGCACAGCAGACTGTACTTAGAATTGTGGGAATGCAAGTAGGAGAGAAGAAGGCAGGGCTCTCAGGTCTGTGTGAGATGAGGGCAATATCTCACATTCTTCCTGTAGGTTTCCTTCTTAATTTAAGCATCTCCTGCTGCAGTGCAGAAAAAACCCCGTTGATCACCTATTGTGCCATTGTAGCAATCAGCCTTTTTCACTGCTTAGCAGCCTGTGTGACAGTGAGGGGAGCGAAGCACAGTAGCTGATGTAGCTTGCTACGTATAAATTAATCTAAATTCTTGGGCTTTCCATTGCAGAAACCCGGGAAGTGGTGTGCGGTTCATGTACAGATCGCCTGGCAGATCTACCATCACCAGCAGAAGATAAAGGTAATTCAGTTTCTGGAGCAAAGCCAAGTCTTCTGGCTCACAGTTGTATTTTAGTGAGTAATGAGCAGGAAGCAGGTACTGCTGGGGATTCTCAGGCTTGCCTGTATTGATTAACTAACACTTTCAATCCTTTCACATTTATTGTAGGAACCATAAAGTTTAGTTGAGGGCAAAGGAGTTGGGTTGAAGGGTAGCAAAATGAACAGGAGATGCTAAGTGCACAGTCAGTCTGAGAAGAGGAAAGCAAGGAGGGAGGGTAATTTTGCCCCTGATCCATCTTTTTTTACAAAGCACACATGTTTAAAGTCATTTCCCTCCCATGGAATATGGATTTTTATCCCACTGATAATAAAATCACCAATACAGTGGAAAACACCTCACAATACATACAGCAGGTTAGTAGATGGATCGTTGAAGGCTGTTGTGCTTTCAGCACTGCTGTGATGGTGGGCAGGAAAAGGGGGTTTAAAACTCAACAGATAACAAGATGTGGTGCACTAGGCTGCTCTTAAAAGCTCAGGGCTCCCTGTGGCAGGCAGAACTGCTGATGAAGGGACTTCTGTAGCATTTCATTTTTTCAGAGCTCCTTCTGAAGACTATTCGGTGCTTAAGCAGGTGCGCTGTAAGTAGGGCCTCTACAAGCTGTGTGTGATTTTTATGAGCACGTATTATCATCTTTAAGCTATCAAGAGAATTCCATGACTTTGGTGCAGTTCTGACCCTGCTCAAGGAAGGATAAAAATAGCCTCCAGAGGAGCCTCATGGTTTTCTTTATCCTTCACCCCTTGTCTGCTTACTGAGCTGTAGTAGCTGCAGGAAGGGCATCATCTAGGAACATCTCTCTTTCCAAACTGGAGAAGCAAAACAGACGGGTTCGTCACCCAGCTCTCAAGTCTCCTGTCGGCAGCTTTCTGCCTGCAGAACATTTTTTTCAGGCTGGGAGCGGTGACTGATCCCAGGGTGCAGCACCCTCAGTGTATCATGCTCCGCTGTGTGTGCTGAGGGGCTGGGAACTCACTTCAGACCTTATTCATGTAGACGAGGCAGGCAGCTGAGAGGCTGTGGAGCAAAATGGCCTTACAGATCCTGTCAGAGCACAACAGCAGTACGTGACCAGAGATGCTGCTGTCACTCTCACTAACTCTTCCTGGCAGGGCTAAGCAGGAGGGAGCCTGAACTCCCTCTCTTTTTTCCTCCCATTAAAAAAAAAAAAGAGAAGTGAATAATGAGATAGTTTTTGTATCATTTGACAGCAAATGCAGCTGGATCCCCACAAGCTGGAGATAGGTGGTAAACTTGACCTGTTCAGCAGACCTCCTGCCCCTGGAGTGTTTCCAGGCTTCCATTATCCACAGGATCTTGCCAGGCCTCTGTTTTCTACCACAGGTATGGGAAAATCATTATTTGTTGCAAAAAACCCAAACCCGTCAGTGTGTGTAACGTGTGTCCTTACAGCTTCATATGCCTCAGGAATTCAAGCAGACAAGATAGTTCACGAGTGGTGACTGTTGGGCTCTGCCATGGCTCAAGTGCTGGATCCTCTGCATGTCACCGAGCTGCAGCAGTTGCCTCTTACATGCGTGTCTGTGCAGCCTGTTCTTATGTCCTGATTACGGGTTATAGACTGATTTTAAGAAGCAATTTTGACAAAACTCTTAGAAACATTCCTACTGCTCAGCACTGGAAGTGGCCCTGCTCTCTTCCTGTCTGTTACGTTTGCCATGTTGCTTTTCTCAGCTCCTTCACTCACCAAGTTTCAGTTGGTTTTGTGACAACAAGGGGGTTTGTGAATTGAAGACTTCAGTACCAACACTGAACGTATCACAGAAGGTGTGTTTGTGAAGTGATGGGGTTTTAAATGTAAAATCCCCCGGTGTGTTCTGAAGTCCAGCACTCTGAATCTAAGGCTTAAAGCCTGTTATAATGGAGTCACATTGATCAGTTGCTTTCCAATCAGTTGGTGAGGAAATTACAATTAATGCAATTCCCAAAGGCCTGAGCTTCACTGCACTGCTCTTGATGGCTCTGTGAGACTGCGCTCTGACATTCTGGTTCTGGAGGTCACTGGTACTGCTGTTGATTTCCATCTACTGCAGGTGTTGGGTTTGTTCACTTCCCCCTGTTCAGATTTTCTTTCTGTGTTGAAGGTGCCGAAGTCTGCCCTCTCTGTGTTATTAATTGCCACCTACTGTAATTTTCTTTTCTACCTTTAGTCTTATTTTATGATGCAGCTTTGTGCTCTCGTTCTAACGGTGCAGGCGTGGTCACCTTGAGGCTTGGTTCAGCCCTGTTGAAATGAACGACGTTACAAGTGTTAGGGATTTTGTCCTAGATGTGACAGAGGAACAGTAGGTGAGAATCAAGGTCTGTGAGAACTGGGTTTCAAAGGCAGGTGTTAGGTGGCCTTCAGGAACTCCACCAGTGGTTCCATTTGTCTTCCTGCCGTTAGCTGTGAAAATTCTGAACCATCAAACGTACATTACTGCCACATGGAATCAGTGCTGACACTCGCTGTGCGTTGTAGGACGAAGCCTTGTGTTTTGGTCTCTGCAAAGGTCCTTTGATAGTACAGGGCCATGGTATTGTGCTTGGATGCATGAGCACAGCTGATTTACAGACCTCTGACTGTTTTCCTATCGCTGTTTCCAGTTTGTGTCCTGTATTGTTGCTACAAGACTCTTCTTTCATGTGTGGTTTTGCTGCTGAAGGCTATTTTGGGCAGAGTTTACCCAAACAGACAGAAAAGCACCGATCCAGTGGGTATCTTGAGCTTTTTCTCCTAAAGCTGCAAGCACGGCTTGCTTCTCTGCTCATAAAGCCCGAGGGGAAGTAGTATGGAATAGATACTTTAGAGAAAGCAAATTAATAGGAAACTTTCACTAGAGATAAACAACCTTCCAGCAGCTTGTCCATGAGTATATTAATCACAAGAGCCATCACACGGTAAATCTGAGTAAAGAGTACTATCGAAGTGAGCAAACATTGCAGCAGTAATATATGGATGAATAAATCTTTTACTCTGCAATATCCGAGGCATTCTTTTCACCTTATCGAACAAGCGTGCAGTTGATGTGAATCATTGGTTCTGCTGCATTGCCTAGTTACTCGGGGAGACATAAGTTATCTTAGGGCCACCTGTCTTCAGGACGGATGTTCAGCTGCCTGGCAGACGCTATATTTAATAACTATCTGACAGGCTGCGATGCCACTCCTGGCTTTCTCCAGAGGATTTTTTATTATCAGCCCGTGTAGTTGAGTTTGTAAGCCGTCTCCTTTGAAGAAATCTCCCATCCATTATACACCTTCTGAAATCTTAAAGGATTAGAAAGATGACAGTCTCCATCCATCTTGAAGCATTGGAGCAGTCAGAATGTTTATAGATAACTCCAGGTCTCATTGCCATGGTCTCTCTTTAAGTTTCCTCAACTCATTTTCTGGCTGCTTAGGTTTGTGGTACCCAAGCTGGTGAGGGATGCGCAGCGCTGTCTCATTCTCCAGTTTTATACCCTGCTCATGTTCTGGACACATGAGTGCATTTTACAATGACTGTCTGATGTCAGACTCTGTCGCCAAGGTCAGAGACTGACCTGCACCTCGCTGAAATGCTGTTTGGGCTGTGCTTTGGGTGCAGTTTCTCCTCTATTTCCCATTACTTCTGCTGTGACCTTGCATGGTGTTATCAGCACTGATGATATGCGGTGGGAAGATACATTTGATGTGGTCCGAGATGAGAGGTAGGAAGTTACCAGAGCATGTGTGCCACTGCTGGGAATCGTTCTTATGGGACATAGATGAGGCAGGAGTCTTTATAGTGAAGGTCACAGGAGAGCTGGAGTGCCAGGTGAGAGGAGAAGGATCATAATCCTCTATTCTGTAATAGGAAGTTGTCACTGGAGAAAGCCGTGACTGGATGAGGGAGCCGTTAGTGAAGAGCCCGTGGTCATGCCCAGCACAGCTGTTGGTGTTTGCTAGAGTATTGAAGGAAGTTAACATTTTACCAATGAAGTGTACAAGACGAGGGCACTGAGAGCTTTGTTTGGGCGTTGGTCTGTTTTGCACAACTTAACGTGTCCTTGGGAAAGTGCTGCTTCTGTCATTGCCTGGAATTACTGGTTCCGACAAAAAGTGACAGTGAATGCACGGGTATGACAGGTCTTGCTTTCTGCAAGGGAGGCAGAAGCTGTGTTTGCATCCAGACAGCATCTGGAAATTGTGGTGGTTGCTAATTCTGCCTTGTCTGCAGTAGTGAAGCAGTGGCAGGGAGGAGGCACCAAAAGGCCTTTCACAGTCTAAATGGTTGGAGAGGGCAGGTCCCGTCAGTGTAATACTGGAGCCACAGAAGCATTTTGTCGCACACATCTGAAACAAATATTCAAAAGCTGATTCCAGGTACATCCTGAAAATCGTCTGTACTAATTCTAGGGGAGAAAATGAGTGCCAGGAGATCGCCCAACATAGTGTAGGGTGCCTTGGAGTTAGTGTTACTCCAAAAGCCATGTGTCCCAGTGACACACGTGGGTTTGAGCCCATTCAGGTTCACGTGCACCTGCCTATGAAGGATGAAACCTTGTGTTTTCTGCTCCAGAAAGACGGCAGAATTTTCTGTGTGAGCCCGGTCCACCTTGAAATACAGGATGACTGAGCTTGTTTGAGCCTGTTCTTGCCCCTTGTTGCAAGCTGATGTGACCCAGCATGCTCACCAGGGGTTTCTTTCCCACGGGGCAGCATGACACCATGGCAATGAGCAGTGTCTAGGAAAGAGACCGCGGGAGGAGCCTGTGGATACAGAGACAGATGTGAGAGCGTAGATGGAGCTCTCATGGGAGAAGTGTGATTGATGCTCCCTGCGTGCCTGTCATTAACTGGTGTTTCATAGAAGCTCTAATCAGTCACTTCCGAGTACCTTCTGTCTGGGCCCATAACCTGGGCTGACCCTTTTTAATGTAAACACAGAGTGATGGCTGAAAAAGCCAGATAGAGAGATTCACTTCCTCATTACTACAGGTAGCAATGCTCATTGCAAGGGCTCCTCCTGCCTCCTAGTGCCCACACACTCCTTTAAAGGGCACTCGGAGAAGTCCTGCCTGTAACTGAGGTTTGGGGTCTGACCCTGTCTTTTCTACCTTTAAATGTGGGCTGTGCCTTTGCATCTGGTTCTGAGTGTGATGGCCAGGACTTCTGTGTGTGTGAGCAGTCACTTGCCACTGAACTAAAAAGGGAACCTTGTTCTCACAGGTGCGACACATCCAGCCACCACCCCCTTTGGTCCTTCACCTCACCACAGCAGTTTCCTGCCTACTAACCACTTGGCAGGTAAGTGTAAGTAAACCTGCCTTCACTTTTATGCTCTGACCCACTCCTGGCTCTCCACTGTGGCCTTGCTGTGAGGCATTCTAGCATTAGGAGAGGGAGAGGCTTAGGCTGTCACAGAAATCAGAAGCCAGCCAGCTTCTCAGCACATCCCTTCTGCTCTCCTCCAGAGGAGAGGGTCAGGATCAGCGGAGCCTCTCCTGCAAGAGAAGAGGGCATTGTAGAGTCTGGGACGCTGCATGAGAGCTGTAGAGCTCTTCTGTGCTGCTGAACATGCCCAAGAAAATGGGGAAAAGTTACGCAAAGGAACCTCAGAAGATCCACAGCTTGAAATGGGCTCCTCCCGTACCTTGGCTATGTCCTTTAATATAAAGTTCACTGCACAGCTCCTGGCAAATGGCTCTTGTGCACATTTTGCCAGCCTTTCAGTTTTCTAATTGGCAGTAAGCAGAGCCTGATTTTCTCAAATTTCCTCATTTTAGAAGCTCACAAGCAGCTCATTGCCAATTAAAGTTCAAGCTCTGTTGATTAATGTTTTAGTAACACTCATCCAATCAGTAAATGTGGTCGGCCACATGACCTGCGAGGTTTTTTTTCCTGTTGCAAATACTCAGATTTACATCGATTCCTGAACATTCTGTCAAGTTAACTGCATCTCTGCAGAGTCACTCAACTACTTAATATCAAAGGGGAAGGGCAAGAACAGCTATTTAAAAATAAGTAAATAAGCAAATAGCTGCTTAAAGAGCATGTGTGCTGTTTGCCTTGACATCTTCAATACAAGGGTATCCATGAGGAAATGGAGAGCAACACCCCTCCTGTAACATGGCAAGTTAAACACAACAAAGAGTCAAAAAGCCAGTAGGCAGAAGGAAATACTGTTTAGTGATGAGGAACCTTCTGGTGATTGTTGTCTTTAATGGAAAAAAAAAAAGACAGAGCTTTGTGTAAAGACAAGTGCCAGGAGGCAGACAGTTGGATACTTGACTCGGGAAGGCAGGAGTCCTCTTCTGCCTTGGAGCATCCAGACCTGCCGTCCCCTTGTTGTTGTAGCTCTTACTGTGTCCACCACCTCTGCGGTCAAGGAAGCTGTTACGGGAGGGGATTTGGTCACAAACAGGGCCACACGTTTGGTTGGTGTAAGGGTGGATATCCATGGCAGTCAGCTTAGGACTGTCTCTGTGCACTGTTCAAAGAGGGTGTAAAGTTCTATGCAGAGACAAGATGCATCCCTCAATATGCTGACCAAGGAGCATGTGAGGTTCTTTTCCAAAGCAATTGCAATGCTGCTACTGATTATCCACTGATAAAGGAAGGAGAGTAGCTGCCCTAATTTCAGCTATTAGACCGTAATTTCTAGCTCCCCTCTGCCTGGCATCCAAAAGTTTATTGCAGCACCTGTTTGCAGAGTGAGCACTGAATCCCTTCTCCATTTTAACGTGATGGGAATTTTCTGTGCAAAGAACCTTGCAATGAGAAGGATCAGCTTAAAGTCTGGCCTAATCCTGCTTGGATTCAGACCGTTAAGAAGGGGAGGGGTGCATTTCATTCTCCAACATTCTTGGCTAAATGCCTGCTAAATCCCTGTTTGCCTTTCCAGATCCATTTAGCAGGTCAAGCACCTTCAGCGGCCTTGGGAACTTAGGCAGCAATGCCTTTGGAGGATTAGGCAGTCATGCTCTGAGTAAGTACTGGCTGGGTTACTGCAGACAAACATCCCTTCCAGAAAAGCCACATGCTAATATTTACAGCAGCTGGTGGTAGTTTTTAAAGACGTTTAATTCCTAACCTCCATTCTTCTATCTGAAAACACTGCACCTAAGATTTCCAGGTCTCTGCGGTGGGAGCTTTTCTGCATGTCACACACATCACTAGCTGTGCACTGTGTCTCCTCACTGCTGAAGGGTGGTACCTTGTGTGCTCCTGGAGGGATGGAGCTGCAGGAGCCGCTGAGCTCTGGGACCCTGCAGGCATCTAAAGTACCACCCTTCATTGGCGAAGACGCACAGCAGAACAGCTATTGATGCTTCTCCTAATTCAGTGTGTAGACATCCTCTGTAACCATTGTTCAAATTACCATTACAAAATCATTTGATTTCAAAACCATGGTACCTGTAGGCAAGACATGCTTGAGAGCCACACGGAAGAGAGCATGCTTTTGCATCTCATGGTGCAACAAGAATCAGAAGAATGATGGAAAACCAAGTGACGGTTCTGAAAAGCCTACAGCCAAGCTCTATTTTTATAAACACACACACACACACACACACACACACACACACACACACACACAAAATACCACCAAATAGTCTGGTTTCTTTAACAAAAAATGCCCCAAATCCTCAGCTGCAGGCAGCTGATTGCTTGTAACTACCCACAAATTGAAGTTTCTGCCAGTGAGAGGAGCTGAGGAAAAATACTGCTTTTGTGCTGGAGCCCTTGCTGGGTGGGGGGAGAAGAGGAGCTGGGCATTTCAGTCATCTCTCAGTTACTCAGATGTATAGTTAAAGCTTTCTCCATCAATAGCCTTAGAAGAGCTGGTGGCTCTTACACCCGGTGTCGTGTTCCCACCTGCTAGCAGCTCCCCCTCACCATTAGCTCCACATTAAAAAGCCTTGAAAGGGCAGGTCTGGCTGTGATTAGCATTGTGCAAAATGAAGATGTAATTCCTTGGTGTGAATCGTTTTTAATTCTTCCTCCCCCTACCATTGTTCTAGCTCACAACAACATTTTTACTCACAAAGATGGCCCAAACCTGCAGAATTTCAATAATCCCCATGAGCCATGGAACAGACTCCATCGGACGCCACCATCCTTCCCAACACCTCCACAGTGGCCCAAACCCACTGATTCTGAGCGAAGCTCCTCAGTGACAAACCATGACAGAGACAGAGAGCGGGAGCGAGAGCCGGAGAAGAGGGATCTTTCTCTGAGTAAAGACGACAGAGACAAAGAGCGGTAAGCAGCGTGTGCTCCGCAGCCCTTCTTGCTGGGCCTGTCTTTCCTCTGCATTTCTGTCTGATTTTTCTGATCATAAAATAACCCTCAGAGCTAGGCGTGGCTTGTTCTTGAAAAGCAGCCGATAGGCTTTGCCCTCAGACAAGCACAGGCACTAGCAACACAGAAAAGTACCCCTCCTTGCCTTTTAGAATCTGTTCTCTGTGGAAATACGGCAAGCCAGCCCCTGCCAGCAGGTTAATGAAAAGCACCAGGCAGAGGAAATGAGCGTCACTGTGGTTTCTGGGTGTGCTCGGCTGTCCTCAGCGCAGCTGCTCTAGGATTGCTCCACATTCTGGAATCACAAAGGTAGCGCCGTGATGGGTCCTTTGGAGGCAGCCGTAGCTCTCATTAAAGTACGGATATGCTGATGAATTGAAATGTTAGCTGGACATTAACGAGATAAAAATGCAAATGCCTGTAACTGGAGCAGCGTTCGTGAATCCATTAGCAAAACTGATTTTTTAAAATTGCATTGTAGACAAACCCTTATTAACGCTGACAGGGCTGTGTCACCTGGGCTATGGATACTTCATTAGCTCCCAGTTAGATGATTCTGAAACTGTAAAGCCCTTTATATTTCAGTGCTTGGTTGTCTCCAGCAGGCTACTTTTCTGTGGGCAATAGCAGCCTGCAAGTCTTAGATGTGTTTGACTAGTGATCGGGGGCTCATAGTTTGCCTGCAGTGCTTTTAATGAGGTCTTCAGGCAGTGCCTGTGAACAAGCTTACACAGAAGCAATAGGCTGAAAATTAACTTGCTTTCAGTGTTAAATTGTCTGACACCCTTGCAGGGATGGACAGTTATCCAGGGAGGAAGCTCCCTTCTTGGCTTTAGTGTAATTCATTTGCAAGCCAAAGTTACTTTACTCTCCGGAGTATTCGCACGGGTTAACATCTCTATTACATTTCTATTAATAAAGCTTAAGCTGTCCCCATCACCCCTGTTTGGATGTGGTTTTAATAAACCACATCCTTGACCAGCAATCAGGACTGGCAGAGGAAGAGATCTGGGTTAGCAAGTTAATCATAAGGGATAAATACTTACAGAACTCCCCAAAACACCTCCAGCTTTCAGCACTCAGGTCTGACAGCTCTTGAAAGCAAGCATGGCATAGAAGTTAGGCCTCAGTGAGCCTCTCAGCTGCATAATGCAGTTCTCTCCATCACACCATCCCACTTGGCATTTGGTGTCTCTCATTCAGAGCAAAGTGCTTTTAAAAGGTGAGCATTATTTATTCCCCTTCTAAAGAGGTGGGAGTAACTGCGGCTAATTGGCTTGCTCAGAGATCAAGGTGAAGCTAGAAATTGAAACCCCGTGTTCGTTGTAGCAGGTCCTCTTGGAGTGGAGGTCAATGGCTCCATTTCGTTGCCTGTTCAGGGATGGGTTTTTCCTTCAGCACATGGATCACCTGCCAAAACTGCCGACAGCAAAACCTCTCCTGCAGCTCCACATGAGATTAAGCATCACATCCTGGCTGCTTCCAGCCAGCGAGGCTGCCTTGTGAAGGACTTGCATGCATTTCTGCAGGTTTTGTGTGCCTGGATCAGTGGTGAGGCAAGGGACTTGAGTTAGAGAGTGTTACAGCCAAGAACATCACTGTCTGGCAGCAAGATGTAGGTATGAACCCACAGTAGGCATCTCAGGGAAAAAGAAGTCTGTAACTCCCCTCTCCCTACGTTTCTCAGTGAAATGGTCTTTCTCTGAGTATGACTGTGCTGTTCTTTCAGATGGTTCCCAAATTTGTGGATGTTTCAGGGGTTTTTTTCCTATGCAGTGTGTGAAGGCAGGTAGCACTTGCCTTCTAGGGTAGCTCCACAGCTAACGCTGATGTTAGCAGAGCTTTTGAAATCACTTTCTGAGCAAAACTAGACGCAGCACTGTGCATGTCCAACATCACGCTTCTGTTTTGTTCCCACAAGACCAAGGATGTTTGTTTTCTCTTTTGACAGAGACCTCCTGGATAAAAACAGGCATTCAAACAGATCCTCACCGGCATCAGCTCCAGTGACACATCAGATAAGCAATCTCATCCGCAGCAACAGCCAAACCTCCAGTGATCCCATCAGGCAGGTTAGCCTCGGTGAAAGGGAAAGGTCCAAAGAAGCCGAGCGAGAGCACCCTGACCGGCTGAGAGAGCCGCCCATAGCAGAACACAAGATTAAAGAGAGCCGTTCCCCAGTGAAGGAAACTCCAAGCCATGATAAGAGACCCTCTGAGGACAACACAAAGCCAGTAATCCAGTCTGTATCGCCATACAGCAAACCTGCACTAAGTGAGAGCTTGAAGCTTACCAATCTGATGAGCAAGGACATGGAGAGAAAGACAGAGCTTCCCAGTGACCTCCAGAAGATTAAGAATGACATCAAAGTCAAAGAGGAAAGGAAGGAAGACAGTGATGTGCTGGTGGTCGGGTCTGAGCCTTCACAGCACTCCCGTTCAGTGGAGCATCCCCCACCACCTACTTTACATGGGTTATCATTGCCTCACTCGATGGCTGCCTCTATGCCCATCTCCATGGGCAGCGTGCACCAGATGAACAACATGAATGTTCTGGACCGCAGCAGAATGATGACCCCGCTCATAGGGATGAATCCTTTGTCAGGAAGAGAGAGGCTGCCCCATCCTGGATTTTCTTGGGATCCAATGAGGGACCCGTTGCGAGATGCCTACCGGAGCTTAGACCTGCACCGTCGAATGGACTTCCAGCTCCGGACAGACCCTATCCATAGATTTCCAACCACCTCTGGATTTTATGACCATGAGCGTTCTTACAGAGACAGGGAACCGCACGACTACAACCACGAAAACCTTCTTGAAGCCCGCCGAGAGCAGGAGCGGTTGCGGCAAGTGGAGGAAAGAGAGCGCTTGCACTTACGGGAAGAACTTGAGCGTGCCAGAATGCACCACTTGCACTCGTCCCCCATCGAAAGTCACCTGGCACACGTGCCATCCTTCATGCCTCATTTAAGCGGGATGCATTACCCCAGACTGAGTCCCTCCACTGCCATGCACAACGGGATTTTAAACAGGAACCCGCCAACTGCAGCGCTGAGCGCCCCACCGCCTCTTGTACCAGCGAGCAGCACCAGACCTGCCTCCCCACGCAGGACTACTCCACTCACAAACTCAGAGTCCAGGGACTATTCCCCCTCTAGGAACCCCAAAGAAGTAGAGGCACGATAGTCCCCGACGTTGCGTTTTAAGCCCGCCTGTACATAAAACAAACGAACGAACGACCGAGAGAACGACAGACAGACAGACAGACAGACAGACAAACCAACAACCAAGAAACAAACCTTTTACAAAATGCACTGCTGTAAACTTTTTTTTTTTAATGTAAAATTTGTAGAAGTTAAGCACATTTCCATAAATAACGGGGTCGGGGATGCAGACTTTCCAACAAGGAGGTTGCTGAGAATGGGAATTTAATATATAGGTATTGATTTTCGTTTTGGTTTTTTGTTTCTGTGCTAAAGAAGACAAATGAGTTAAAACTATCAAGTTTGTACATTTTTTCCCAAATGTGAGAAAACATTTTTAATGGATTTGTATTTTTTTTAATTTTGTGCTCTTTATTCACTTAAGAAGGAAAAAAAAAAAAGGAGACGACATTTTGCTTTTGTTTTTAGTTAAAATTTGCATTTTAAAGGCCTCAGATCCTTAAGAAGAAAAAAAATACCCAGGGTTTCTTAAAAGTATTATTTATGGAAATACTGTAGTTTTACAGTCCACTGTGAGGTTCCCTTCTGAGGCCAATTGATCGCTCACCTTGGTACTTTGGAACCGAAGTTACAGATATATATTAAAATATTAATAATAATAATAATGTACAAAACTGTTTGTTTTTTGCCTTATTCTATTATGCAGAAATTTAAGAGGAATTTTTTTTGACTTCTTGTTTTAAACAAAAACAGAAAAAAGAAAAAAGCAAGCGAACTGTAAATAGTCTGTTAATATAAATGTACACCGATATTAAATTCTTAACATAGGTAGGCTTTATAAAAATGGTTTCTAGAACCACTCTGGTTATTTGTTAACATGGTTACAACTCATACTCTTGTCACAGTCAGCAATTCACACTCAGAAAGCTCAGTACGGCGTATATACTTCAACTATGCAAGAACTCGGAGGCAGGTCTTAGTGGATGTTGGGGGGAGGAAGGTTTCAAAAAAAAAAATAAATTTAAAAAACCACAAAAAAAACCAACCACAAACCAACCCAAAAAAACAACCAACTCGCAACTCTGGAGACGGGACGGAACCGGCACGTGGACGGCAAGAAGGCTGCTTGTGTTTAACAAAAAAAAAGAAATACAGAGAGACTGAGATTTTTTTGTGCAACACAAGGGACAGTGCGTCGAGGAAAGAGAGAGAGACACACGCTCCTGGAAGGGAATTTTGGTTTCCTACTCTTCAAGCTGGCAAAAGCAGATGGAACTGGCACAGTACCACGCGGCAGACCCTTTCCTTCGTTTGGTTTTTTTTTCCCCCCTTTTTTTTCTCCTCTTTTTTTGTGTTGTGGGCAGGATCGCTGGCAAGCAAGGACAATTTTCCGTGGACCCCTTGTGCTAATTGTGCAGTGTTCTTATTGGAATCTGTATACAAGACAAAGTAGAATCTTAGGAGTGCAAAAAACAAAAAAAAAAAAGTCTAATGGTTGATTTTAAGAAAAAAAAAGCAATTCTGCTATATTCTCTATAGTACATGAAGACCATAAGCAAATGTTTGTTTCAGTGTGGTTCTGCCTTGAACTGCTTTTTGGCATGATTTATTTTTTATTTCCGATTTTCCTTTCCATCCATATGTAAATTTTGCCATGTTTTACTTGCTGTACCATCCCCCCCCCCTTATTTTATTTTTCAGTGTCCATGTTTTATATATCCTGGGCTTTTTCTCTCTAGTTAATTCAGCCATCCGCTACTATTTTCTTGGCTCTGTAACTCTTGTTT
>JAOXOE010000776.1:1883234-1896010 GCA_028565055.1 Phoeniculus purpureus | reverse complement strand
TGATCCTGCTGTGGCAGGGGGATTGGACTAGATGATCTTTTGGGGTCCCTTCCAATCCCTAACGATTCTATGATTCTGTGATTCTTTGCTAGTCAAGAACTGTTTGGGTTTGCAGCTTAGTGATGATTAACTTCTCTTGGCTGTCCAGAGGGAGGTCAGCCAGAAAGCCCAGCTGATCTAACGCTGGCTAGGTCTTGCATAGCCCTGTGAGACAATGCATCTCTTTCCTTGCAGTGAACCAGTTGTTTTGTTAACAAGATTTGTTTAGAGTTAAGAAAATGCTCGTCCCTCTCTGGAAGGGAAAAGCATAAATGAGCTGGGTAGGGCAGCCTTGACCCCAAGGTGAAATGTGGACCAGTTACCAAGGATTAAGAGCCCTCTGTGCCATCACAGAAACTGTGCTGAAGGCTTTTCTGCTCATAATCAGGACTTGGAGCACCCTCAGGGGTTCAGTGCCCTTTGCTGGGTCACTGACTCTGTGGCAAATTAGGGGAAGGGCTCCATCAGTGGAGCTGCCAATGCAGCCTGGCAGGTCTCCTATGGAAACAAGGACACAGCTTAGTTTGCAAATCTGCACAGGGCTGCAGCCTTTCTTCTCTGCTTCTTCAAGCACCTCTATGCTTTGTGCAGGACGGAGGTGTAAGGCGGCGTTTCTGTGTAGGGCTGTGAGTACAGAGCAATAAACTGTCACCTATAGCATCAGGACACTTGGGTGAGACCAAGCGGTTTGACACCTTGGTGATCCTATCTGAGCTGTCAAGCCTTGGAAAACCAGAGGGTTTCTCTCCTTTCTCTCTGCAGCACAGTTGTCCCTCCACCCATTTGCTTTTCCTGCCCACAACTAGCAAGAGAGCTGGGGAAGCTCTTGGCCAGCATGAAGGAAGAAGTTGAATCTTCAAGGAGTTTTGCTGTAGAAGTCTCAGTCACCCACCCGAGGTTCATTTAGGTGGCTTTTCCTGAGCATTAACAGGTTACGGCAGTGCATTCGTAGCCAGCTTTCCTCGGGTCTTGCAGGAAGTGGTGTAAGTGGGTTTCTTCAAGTATATGTGATTGCTTCTAGCTGCTGAAGTTGATTTGAATCACTTGCCGCCAGGCTCACAAATCTAGCCTGATAAATTGTGCGTTATTAAATGGGAGAAGGGAACAAAGCCGGTTCTTGGAGAGAAGAGAATGCAGGATTTCTCATCAGTGAAGAATGAGTCCTCTCATCAGCACAGCCTGAGAAAGGCCATAATGAACCATTTGCACCTGAGAGCAAAAGCCTCCAGTCTGCTGCATTCCTGATCAGTCCTCGTGCTCTAAGATTCAGATGTGATGGGTTCTGCTCAGAGCCAGCCGTGAGGACCCGTAACTCCAACCTCCAGTATGTGCAGAGCAAAGAGTGGGCTTCTATCTGTGCTCCGTGGCCACTCTCACTAGACATCAGTCCTACACTCTGTACAGCTGGTCCTGGCTCTGCCTTTCTGTTTAGGAGCCCTTACTGATTGCAAACTGTGCATGGAGTAGAGAGTCAACCCCTTCCCTCACAGGTCAGTGCTTGATATACAAACAAACTTACTTGGAAGGCTCTTGTCTTTGTGTTGGACAGAAAGCCTCTGCCACGCAGGAAATAACTGTCTGACTCTTTGGGAAGCTGGTCTCTCTCTTGCCCACACAAACTGCTCACCAGTCCACAGGCTCACTAGCGCATGGGTGTGAGGTCGTGGAGTTGGTCTCCACTGAAGAAATGGTCTCTGTTACTGCTGAAACAACAGAATTGGTTTGGACTGATGTTCTGAAATGCACTGCCAGGCCAGACACCCCAGCTTCTGCCCTCAGCTGCCACCGTGACTGCGTATGCAAATGGCCATGTTTGGGCGACGCTGAATCTGATTAGTGTTATGGATGCACTGCACCAGTACAGGGCTTGCTGGAGGCCCCCTGCTCCACCAAGGCTGGCGTTCTGCTTAAACGTCCCAGCGTGTAGGGGGCTGTATAATCGGGTAACACACTGTGGTTTCATGCCAGCACCAGGTTATTAATGCACTGCTGTGTGACAGCCCAGCCCTGCGACAGGCTCTGGGCTCCGTCCCGCGGGACTGCGGGCACCATGTGTCGTGCTCTCAGCCACGTGGCCTGATGGATGGACCGGTGTTAATGAGCTCCGAAGGGAACCACATGGAGCCCTCCTTGCTGGAGGCACAAGCCTCTAAGGGAGGGAGTTAAAAGGGGGCAGAGAAGAACAGCGGAGAAAAGGCATAGACTCCAAATAACTCCTCTGGGGATGTAGAGGTTGTGCTTGATTAAAAGCAGCGCTTTATGAAAATGTTATTTGCTATGCTTGGAAGATGACATTCTGTGCAGTGCGGGTGCACGGCAGCCCTAATGTGCTCCCTACGGAAAGGGCTGCAGCGTGTGTGCCTGTGAACGCATCCTGCCCTCTTGTCTTTGATCCCTTCTCCTCAGTAGCTGGGTGTTTTCCTCCCAGAGCCGGGAGGTTCCGCTTTCTCCCAAGCACGAGGGCAGTGGCAGTGAGCAAGCAGCGATGCAGAAAAAGGTCTCTGATATCGGAAGATTCACAACAGCAGAGGACTGCGACTGCCTCTGTGGGACACAGGAATGACGGGTACCAAAATCTCAACCCACAAATCTTGTCCTGAACTCTCAGGGTGTGTTTGTTTTGGATGCCATCAGCTTGGCTACAGCAGCGCAGCTGGAAGGAGCCTTTCAGAAGGCGATGCACAGATCTATTTCCAAGTAGTTTGCGCTAGACTTTGTCTGGACGTGTTTGGTTTTTAATGCTTTCCCCCAACACTTGTAAATTTTTATTTCTGCTGAGAGCAGGGAGAAACTAGCTGCTGTGCACAGAACAAAGCTGATTGTCTACGAAGTTGAGCGCTGTTTTCTTGCTCCGTTATTTGGCCGTCCTGTGTTTGTGCAAAACCCTGTTTTAAAGTTCCTTTGGAGCTCCTGGCCTGTGTGAGGAAGAGAAGGGGAAAAGCTATTTCTCTCCTCTGCCAAAGTACACAAAAGTTTTATGTACCATGATGGAAAATTAAGGTGAAAAGGTCTGGATCTGAGACAAGAAACATTTCTGTAATTTTCTCTACTTTCCTTTTTTTTAACAGGATTTGCTGTTGCTTTGAAAGCCTCCTGCTATTTTACAGGCAATAAAACAGAGAGACTGAAAACATCTCTTTCCTGAGGCTTGCTCGTTTCTTGAGTTCTCTTAAACTAGCAAAGTTCTCTTGGCTAGCAAAGGGAAGGGATGGCAGGAGCCCAGCAGAACCCTCACCCAGCTGGGGAGACCCGAAGTTGCCTGCCTGGCCCTAATAAGGGAAAGCTTTGCCTTGCTTTGCAGTCCTTTTCCTGTGGCCCGTCCTGTGCAGCCCTGGGATCTCCTGAGGACGGGACCTGCCTCCCTGAAGCCGCACAGGTTCCTGGGTCCCAAGACTGCCATGCAGGTGAGCAGCCTGCCTCCTCATTTCCTGCACTGGTGTCTGCTCTTGGCTCACAGGTAAGGCCAGAGATTTTACGTAGCCAGGGGCTGTCTGACTGCAGTAACACCCCACTGCTTGGCCAGTAATGGCATCTGGTGCCCTTCCCACGGGCTGACGGGGGCGTTACAGGGAACAACAGATCCTCAGGACTGGCCCAACTCTCCAGCCCAGAAAGGTCCGTGGCTTTTCCCCTGCGGCACAGTCCATCTCCAGGGCTTCAGCTGGATGGTAACCTCTCACTTGTCTTCTCCTCGTGAGTCCCAGCTGGTGTGAAACCCACATCGCGGGCACAGAGGCCGAAGTCGTAGCTGCACCCTGGGGTTCCCTTCAGAAGGATGTGCCGTAAATGAGAGGATGTGTGAAAGCAGAACTACTTGCACGTGACTCTCAGACAGCTCAGCCTTCTTCTGACCTACAGCTTAGCCTTTGCTTGCTGCCATTGTTTCTGGCTGAAAACGACACAGCTGAAATATTGTTCCAAATCCTGCCGGTCGGGCTTCTGGACAACAGGTCAGCAGCTTCCTGCCAGGAGCAGTCGCTGTGGCCTCTTGATTGCTCTCCAGATGCACTCAGTGTGTGGAGGATGAGGGACCCGCGTAGCTGAATAGGAAATGTTTGTTTTTAGAAACCTGGATGCCAAAGGCCCAAACATCTTCACTAGGGCACCTGGCTGGCTCAGTGCGCAGAGCTGGCAGCAGAGCTTTGGTTCTCCCAAGACAGCTCTGGCTTGGCTGTGGTTGCTTTGGTCTGTTCCACTCCTGTGCAGCCCTTTCCACAGCAGAGGCAGGCAGGGTTTTTCAGGTCTGCTGCCTGCCACAAGCAGAGCAGCTGCTTTTCCTGGTCTCTCTGGCTTCCTTTCCAGGCCTCTTCAATAGCCACGCATGTCTCTCTGTTTAGACTAGCTGGCAGCCAGATCACTGGTGGCTCCCTTCTCCTTAAGGCAGTGCTGCAGGACAGCTGCTGGGCTCCTGCCAGCCCCTGCCTGCTCACTGCTCACTCCACACTCCTTCTGTGCTCAACTCCCCTGGCCTGGCCAGGCTCCAGCAGTCACCCTGACTCCTCCCTGAAGGCCTTGATATGATGGTTTACCTCACTTCTCCTAAAATGCTTCAGCCTCACTTGTAGCATTCCTCGTGAACCTGCTGTTGTGGAGCTGTGCCCATCAGCTTCGTTCCCTCCTGTAGCATCTGCCCATCCTTTTGATGCAGTTTGGGCAGAGGACAGGTAGGCACTTGCCTTGTCTGGGCAAGTACAGCACTACACGCAAGAGCAGAGAAGGCAAGTTCTGCTCCTGGGGGTGCCTGCTGTCCCCACACTAGCGCACATCTCGTCCCTGCAAGCTGCACCTCTGTTTCACTAGTGGAGAAACCAAAGCCCCACAGCTCCTCACCTTCATATTCTTTTGACCACAAGCTTTGCATCGTAGCATCTCAGTGCTTAAGCCAGTGCGTGATGAACATTTTCTGTTTTCAGTCCTGGGCCTTAGCGGGCATCTTCGCCTGTGCCTTTGAATCCAGCAGCAGTGGAAGCTCTGGGTACCCGTGTGAGCGGTGCCCTGTCGCACCAGCAGAGCGGCCATGAGCCACGCACACCACATACACCCAAACCTATCCAGCCCTGACTTTCATCAACGTCAGCATCTTGAAACTGCTGTAGAGAGCAAAGCCACGCTCTGACTGGGGGAGGATGTTTAAACCTCAGCTGCTTCTTTCTTGTCCCCACCCACCGCTTCTCCATTCCAAGATGACGGGTGAGTACAGCCACAGGTGGTACAAAAGTTAAAACACTAACTCTTTAACCAGAACAAACAGAATGCCAAGGTCTGATATCTCCAGATTCCGTGACACAAGGTTCCCAAACTGAAGTTCTCCTTTCAATGAGAAGGGGCAGCGGCAAGAGCTGCTCTTTGTCACAGTCCAGTGTCTCACTGCACGTTTGTGACTTGAACTCTCCAGCAGCAACAGCTGGAGGTTACCAAGGCTGCAGTCCCAGGGGTTGTTGATGGGATCTTGAGTACACAGATGGAAATGCACAGCAGGTTCCTCTTGCTTCCTGGGACAGAGTGGGAAGATCTGGTTTAGTCCTGATTTACTTGCTCCCTGGTTTCTTTGGTATCTTGGGTGACTGTTGATTGTGACCACGCCGGCACGTTTCTGAGCGTCTTTTGTCTCCTTTACTGTGGTTCTGATTATTCCCTGTCTCACAGTGCTTTTCTATTTTCTACTCAGATGGTTAAACTGGAGGTTAAATGGAGTAAAAAGTTACTACATTGGGAAAAAAACGAAACTTCTAATTTGTATTGGCTGAGTTCCCTTGTCTAAACTCTGTGGGTTTTTTATTTGCTGTAGCAGGTCCCCAGGCTCTTGACTAACATTGCAAAATGTTAATGGTTTCTCTCACTTCGCTGCACCGTTCCGCTCACACCCGACCGATACTGCAGTCTGCCCATCCTGAGTGCGGTTTTTGGGGTCGGTTGGTCGGCTGTTGGGGTTTTTGTGGGTGTTTTCCAAAGGTTCTGCTTCCCCACTGTAACAGCAGCTCCACTGGTGCGAGCACACACAGGCCCTTTGGTTACCCCTGGGCTGTTTAAGTCTGTACCCTAAACTTCACAGCACGCAGATCATTGAAGAGATAAGGTGGAAGCCGGCCACATGGCCACGCTTATGTGAGAGAGGGCCTGTTTGTAAAGGAATAGGTATTTTCTGTTGTTGATAAGCCTGAAGGGAGGCAGCTGAGTCTTTGGTGGATAAAACTGATATTGCTCTGCTGGGCTGCAGAACAGGGCTGCAGGAAGTGGATTCTTGAGATTTTATGGAGGAGCAGGCTGAGGCATGCCAAGAGATTTCATCCAAGCAGGATGCCTGAAGGCTGCATCCTCGTCTGGATTGTTTGGAGTACGGGAATAAACAGAGCTTCCTCATCAGAGAGCAGCCCCATGTTAGAGACAGACACAGGGTGGGAGAAATGCTTCAGTAGTCGCTTGCCCACAGCACAATCCCCCATTAATTAACAGGAAGGCTTCCATGTGCTCTACATTCCAAGAGGCTTTGCTTGGCAGCCCTGTCGATCACTCCCAGTGCTCTCTAAGAAGGGAAATGCGGGCAGTTTCTAATTTGTTGTTGCCTGCAGTTTATTGAGCGCAGACTTTTGCAATAGCCCTGCTGCTGGCGGACCAAGTGAATGCTTGGAGGGATGGTTGGCTTTGTGATATGGGCATGTGGACAGCTGGCAAAGCTAAGCCACATCCCTCCTACTCCCATGTGCTGAAACCTTGCTGAAACGTTCATTTTTCTAACCTCCTGCAAGACAACACAGCCCTGAGTTCTGGGGCCCACCATGCACAACCCAGCTACAGGTGGCGAGAGTGCAGATTAAACAGTTCAAAGCTTCAGATACCAAAAAGCCTACAAACAATTCTCCCCTGGGTTTAGTATGAAACGAAGCTCAACATTCACAAGGTGGTGAAAAGTAACAACAAATACAATAGAAGGGTCTTGTTATTCCCCAAATTAGGCATTATAACAGTAGGCAACCTACAATTTTCTGCTCAGCAAAGCCTAAGCAGAGCACATAAGCAAAAGGTGATTGCATGGGTATGATACCCAAAGCAACCCCAACCTGGCCCTGTAGCGACCTTCGTAATGATCACAAAATTGATGTTTAGGACTAATTCAAACTGAGCTTTAAAGAGCTAATGGAGGGCTGGGGGGGTGGAGTTTTTTGTCTTGTTTCCTTGCCCTGTTGCAGCTCTGGTGTGAGCATTTTCCATGCAAAGCCATTGGACAAAGAAGCCTGGAGGTGCTTTGGAGTTGCAGAGTGTCGCCAAGTGAAAATGGAGATTGTCATGACAGAAGGTAACCACCACCACAGGGTCACCTTCTGCATGCTGGCAGCACATCTGGTACTGGGTAAGGAGTACCTGATGTAACTGGGATGCATTGGTGAACATGGAACTAAATTTGCAGTGGATTTGGTGATTAACAGGCTGTACCAAAGGTTTCTGTGCCCTACAGGAACTGCATTCCTACCTCAGGTCCTACCTTACTAGTGCTGTGTTAAAGCTGAGCAAAGGGTGCAGCGGTAACCTGGGCACACGTGAACTTAAAGACAGGGATGGCAGAGCCAGTTTAGATACCAAGGCATCTCCTGGTCCTGCTGTCTTTGCACTGTCCCTGCCTGAGGACTGCTTCCTCCGTGCAGACCCTCATTTACAGGAAGGTGATGGGCAGCTGCATTCTTGTGTCACAATAACTCCACTTTTGTTACTTGAGCTGGTTTGTAGCCTATATAATCACAGCAATTAGATACAACCACTCCTAACTTCACAGCTTAATTACAACTAATGCACATCGTTTCAATTAATTTTAATTATACGGAAAATGTGAAGAGTCTGTTACTCCATTGTTAAAATCATTTGGGACAAACAAGACTAAAGTGCTAGATTTCATAAAGGACCTAGTTATTAATTTCAACTCACTAATGAATGGATGTGTCTCTAAATTCTCAGAAGATGTCATCTCTACTTGAAGAGGCAGTGCTGTCGATTTATGGGCGTAGTGGTTGTGCTGAGAGTTTCAGTCGCGGCTTTAAACACAACATGGCAATGCCCCGTTCTGCAGGCTCAAGCAACGCTTCTGTAAAAGTTATTTCAGGTTAATTAAAAGTAACGGCCCTAAAATTAACATCCGCTGCTGCTGGAAATATCACTGTGTGCTCTTCCTTCTAACAAAGTGAACGCTAGGCGAGACCACTTTCTCGGAATAATTTTAACTTCTAATTAATCCAACAGTTTCCTAAGACATGGAAATTGACCTCCTACTAGTTCTTTTCTGTTTGGTCTTTGAAAGAAAACATTTCACACTCCCCGGGTAAGTTTGGAAAGTCTTATTTATGACACTTGCTATTTTTATCTGCTCTTATAAATACTGTTCCCTCAGAAATAAAATGTTTCTGGAGTTTGCTGCATTAAAAGGAAAAGAAAACATTGCAGAAACTTTGAGTCCTGTTTTAAAGCTTAAAAGGGTTTATCTTATCTAGAGCAACCAGTACAGGATAACCAGTGTTATCTTATCACCACATATTGATGTCAGGGTTTAAAAGGACTTGAGGCTGTTACGCTACACGGAGCAGAACTCCTACACTGATAAACACTGATAAAGCCTCAGTGCTCTAATCTAAACTACACCTTCTTGCTGCCCCAAATACACATGAGAAGAGCCAGAAGCCTTTTTCCTAGCACAGCACAATCCTCCAAGTGAGGGTGGGCTCCTTGGCCAGCTAGTGCTGCTGGAGAAGGTCCCCGAGTCCAGCCAGGGCTGCCAGCAGCCTCAAGGGAAAGAAACCCAAAACTCGTCTGCAGGATGAGCTTTAACCTCCGGTGTCACAGGAATAACCTGAACCATTTTGTCCAAGGCAATGTTGATGTGAGAAGGTAATGAACTGGTTTAAAATTGATTTAAACCTTCTTTAAGTGGTAGCAGCCCACACCTGCTGTGCTGACTGCAGCAGCCTCAGCCCTCTGGCAGCCCGGCTGGAGTCGTGGGTAACATCGTCAGGAAGGGATGTGCAACCCAAAGGCCTTCACTTGGAGAAGATGAGATCTCCACAAAGTGAACCAAGTCAAAGCTTGTCAGGTCAGGCATGAGATGCAGGCTGAGCATCCAGGTTGCATACTGGTTTCTTCCTGCCTGAACGACATGGATGCCAGTGGCTGATGCTTCCCACATTAAGCCATTGAATCAGCCTTATGGGAGAACAACGTGGATCTCAGTTAATAACACGTAAGGATACCCATGCTCGTTAGAAGCATGCTAATAACTTCAGGGGGCCAGCTGCTGTGCTCCAGCATTGGTCACCCACGAAACCACCAGGATTTGGACATGGCCTGCAGATAACACGAGTTTGCTTCAGGGAAGGGGCTTCTCTCCAGGCTGTAGTAAGGGCACGGGTGTGACACTCGGAGCGCTGATTGTGTTGGAGCTGAGGGGATACCAATCACAGACAAGGTCCCTGGATCACTTCTGTCTGTGATCAGCCTTTCAGTGGGAGCGATGTGGTGCAGTGAGGCAAAGGGCAGAAGGATGTACAATAGAAATAAGGATGTATGATACTGGTAACCAACATGAAAGCTCATTGCAAGGACCAAAGTACAAGCCTGAGATAGTCGTGCTGCAGATGTTTGAAATGTAATACATAGGACACCCACATAATCTATGCATGAACTCAGAGGTTGACACCTCTTGCCTGCTTGTGCAATTCCAATTAAATTTGGGTGCATTAATCTCTCTATTCTTAACTGAAACTTACTTCCTTGCTCTCTCTCACCTCCATTTTCTGCCAACTGCAGATAAAACACCCAGTCAGCCCTCTGCTTATTTGATTCTAAGGTGAAGCGATCAAACAAGCTTGCAACCTCACTGAGGGATCACACAGAATGAGAAAGTGGGCTGCAAGGCAGATTAGTGAAATCACTTCCATTACAGCTCCAAGCACAGACACATGCTGTCTTGGCAAGTTTCTTTTACAACAAGCTTGACTCTTCTCCCTTTTCCGTCAGTTTTGCTGTGGTGTCTGTATCCCTTTCTCTAGGTTCTTCGGATAAAATCCCTCTGCTTTGGAAGCACAGTAGCCTGGAAAGGCTTGATGTTGCACTCCACCATGAGCTGCAGCAGCTTCTACTTCTGTAGAGTGGCTCCGTCCTGATGTAGATGTCACGGCACATCTGCTACAACATACATCCTTTCTGCACTGCCCTGAGCTGACAGTGTGATTCACAGCCACGTGGCAGCAGAGCTACTGCTCCACAGTTCCGGGGACCAAGATTCTGCTCGCTCCTTTCACACTTTTTTATAAACAATAGGTGGCAATTTTACCAATTAAGTATGTGGGGAAGCAGCGAGTTTGGATCAGACGCACACAGCAGCTGCCACAGCATGACTACACAGCACAGAGAGGCTGCAAGCACTTAAGCAAGGCAGAATTATCATAGCACAAGATTAGTTTAGATATTATAAAGCACCATTCCACTTCCAACAGCTCCCCACTAGGAGATCTCCACCCATCCCTGCAGTGAAGATGTGTATCTGTCTTGCCCTGTTAATTGTGCTGGCCTGCCGCTTTGCCACGATTTATGTAGGTGGCCCAACTTAACCAACATGGCAGTAAGGGTATTCCAGTGCTGGATTGGGTACTCCAGAAATGCAGGAATACAAGTCGTGTAGTTCTGCTGAACCTGTGGTTTAAAGCTTCTAATTGCTAACTTTCATCTTTTACCAGCATAAATAATAAATGTGGCATGTTCCCCATTTTCCATCACCACCACATTATTAAAGCAATAAAACAATTTCAAAGGTGTGGTTATCATAAGCTAATGGCACCTCTAGGGGATTAGTAACCCCCCAGGAGACTTCTTAGTCTTAAAAAAACCGATACCCCCTGTCAGTCTCGATTAGCTCAGTTGTGTGAGAGTGCGTGCGCGAAGCTCCTGCTCATGCTTTGCCACTCGGAGCACAGGACAAGTTAAGTGACACAACTGCAAGCTTAATTAGGTCAGGAGATGCTTCGAGCCAAACAATTAAATAACAGAGAGCAACCCTGCAATCACACAGAGCTCAGATTTTGTATAGACACAGGTAACCCAGCCGTAGCTTCTGCACAGCCCAATTGCAAAGAAAGAGTCTCCCCTCTTCAAGGAAGAGGTGGGGAGCAAGCGCTGCTGTGCAGAGCAGTGTAGCGTGAATGCAAAGAGCTCTCCTTGCCACACACCTGAGATCATGTCCTCAAGATCAGGAGGGACTCAGTGACTTTGAGAGTGTCGTCTGCCTGCCTGGAAGCATCACTTCACAGGGTTTTGCCAACCTGTGCTGACAGCAGAGGTGTCTGTGAAGATGACTCTGCTGCCTGCCGCACCAAGGGATTTGGGAGCACACACATCAGCTTCGTGGCTGTTCCTCTCCTGCCTCCCCACACTCTCTGTAATCTTGGCATGACATCGTTGTGAATTACATTACTTTTAGCATCTGCTGGGGCGTTAAGACCAAGCTATTTAGCACATCAAAACAACCGTATTAGCAAACAGACCTTCATTTAAGGTAATTACACACCAAGGAGACTGCCTTATCTTTCATCTCCTGTTTATTTTGCTAACAGTCACCCAGATTCCTTAAGTAATACCTTCCCTACTATCAGTTATCCAAGCAATGATGGAGGTGGAAGACAGCTGAATGCACTAAGCTCTGACACGGCAAAAGCCTCACAGGTGGGAGGAGGAGGGGGACAGCTGAATAAGGGGGAGAGAGAAGGGCTGCCTGCTTTCTCCTTTGTCTGCTTGACAACGCTAAGCTGAGAGCTCTGATCCTACAGGACTTTGCACAGCCTGAAGCAGGAATGGGATTTGAAGGACATGTGCTGCACTCACTCGGGTCATGCCATAGAGACTTCAGGTGAGCACAGGTATTTGTCAACTGCTATTGCAAATGATCACAGTGAATCTTCAACTCCCACTGTGCCTACACTTCCCTATCATCCTCTGTAAAGATAAAGAGAGCAAGGGTGGGAGGATCTAGAGAAATGTTGTGAGCCAAAGCATAATGGCCTCGAAGATCAGTATCAGGCTAAGCAAGGTCTGTAGATACACATCTCCATCCTCCTCCACATGAAAGCTGTAGTCAAAGTTTATGGCAGTCAGCAGAAGGCACCAGTGTGACAGCTGACTTAGCTGGGTCATTCAAGAAGTACCCTGGGAACTGAAAGGCTTGGTCCTGTGCTCAGCTTTAAAATAATATTGGACAAAGGAATCTTAGGAACATTTAAGCATCTCATTCCACCCCAGGATGACTGGGGAGAAAAAAAACAGAGTCACAGAGGCAATGAAACAACGGAGTGCTTGGGTTTTGGGACAAATACTGCTGGCGGGCTAGTCTTTGTCGTGGTTGCTGTGAGGAGTTAATTGTTCAGTAGGCTGGTTATGGATGAAAATCCTTCACTGTGACTTATCAGAAAGATACACTACTTGGGTCCAGGTTCTTAAATGTATTGAAAAGGCTGATGAAATGCCTTGAGAGAACAAGATCTTGAAGTAAATCATACTGAGGGAGGACTGAGTGAATGTAAGATGTGAAAGCTGGCCCTCTGTTAAGAGAAGAGTGGGGGGAAATGGAAGTGGGTAGCTCTTGCTGAAAGCAGTGCTGGGACAGAGCACTGGAAGGGGCTGCCCAGGAGTGTTGTGGAGTCTCCTTCTCTGGAGACTTTTAAAACCTGCCTGGATGTGTTCCTGTGTGACTTGGTCTAGGTGATCCT
>JAOXOE010000776.1:1818008-1867331 GCA_028565055.1 Phoeniculus purpureus | reverse complement strand
AGCTTACACCCATTGCCCCTTGTCCTGTCACTAGATGACATTGAGAAGAGCCTGGCTCCATCCTCCTGACACCTACCCCTCACATATTTGTAAACATTAATGTTTATAAATGTTCAAGCACAGGTTAGATGAGGCCCTAGGCAACCTGGTCTGGTGAGAGGTGTCCATACCTATGATCTATGAGGTTGTTTCCAACCTAAGCCATTCTTCATTCATGGTTCTGTGAAAAAGACTTCAACATAGAGCAGAGATACTCTTATTTGTCAGCTTTTGGTTCCTACTGCTCCCCAGTATACCACAATGAAATAGATGATAAATCCAATGAAATAGTGTTACAATTATAAGGAAAAAGTGCTGAGTGCTTGGTGATGTGTGCCTTGGTGATGTGAACGCTTGACATAAATAAGTGTCTGTACCGCTCTAGACTAGAGATTAGATTTGATACCCATCTGTAAAGGCTTGGATTGCATGGAAAGAAGGGGAAATAAACATGTTGAAGCAATTGACACAAGATTGTATCAGTACATGAGAATATCTCATTGTGTGTATTTATGCATCACATACTAGACTGTTGCTGCCTATATGCTAGTAGAAGTTTTGAACTATTGCAGATGTACATGAGTCAGTGAGTTGTGCATTTATAACTGTGCAGAATGTTTGTCTATCTGTGTAATGTGTATATTTAAGCACAGTGGAAAATCTGGTTTCTTTTTAAGGTTGTGACTTATCTTTCCCTGGCAACAAGTTGGTGTCTGGAGATCACTGTAAAATCATAGTGGATGAAGAATCTGGTCAAGTGTCATTGGAAGATACAAGGTTGGTTCTTCTGTGAACATCTGTCTTCTGTTTTAGTCTGTGAAGTATAATCTTGTGTGTTGCTTGAGACATCAGTAGTAAATCCTTCTGTTCCTTCTTTCAATCTAGGTTTGAGCATTTTTGGCTCTTTGTAATTTTTTTTTTCTACAAAGGAATTAATAGTTTACTGAATGAAAAATACTGTTGATGTAATAGTTCTGTGGCATGTTTCTTTAGACTTGTGAAAAAAAGTATTCAGTACTCTTAAAAGCTCTTAAAAGCTTGGTAAGCTTCATTTCAGGTGCTTGTGTAGGGAAGAAAATACCTGCAGTGATGATATCAAAGCATAAAATTGAGGTGAAGTAAATATCCATACTTGTTACATATCTTTCTGGTATTCAAAATGTTTGTAGTCTACATAGGGTAAATACTGTAGCAGAGTCGTAGTTGTGGTGGACCTTTCAGATAGAGACTAGAGCCTAGTCAATCTAAGATATATTTGCTAGATTTCTACTATTGATATTTTAGTTTTTTCTTCTATTTAAACACAATGGCTATTTTCTCCTCTGGGTGTTTGCTTTTGGGGTCTTAGAAGTCAAGCCTTTAACGTAGAAAGATATAAGTGTATATTGCACTAGAACTGCTGTTACAAAGCTAGGCTAATTTAGTAGAACTACTTTTAGTACATAAAGTTAACTATGTAATCACATACTGAAGACCAGTGAATTTGCTATGCCGGTGAGGCCATTTCTTGTAGAGTTGTAAGGCTACTGTGGGAGTACAACTAGCACTGCAGGGGTTGTGGGTGGTTTCCAATGGATTTTAATTTGTTTTTTATTTTCCTTTATAAAACTCAAGATGGGAATTTGAATGGAAGGGTATTTCTTAGGAGGAGATTGTAACCTTCAAATTTTGACAGGATGTTTTGTCTAAGAATGCCAAAAGCTTATGGTTTATTATATTTCAACAACTCTGTGACATTTTGTAATGCTTCTGTAAAGCACAGGCAAGGTTACTGCAGTCCATAAAGAAACAAATAATGCTTTTCTGTCAGCTCCCTCCATTTTTCATGTCTGGAAAGCATTTTAGCCAAAGATGAAGACAACGCTTCAAAGTATACTGATGTGCATACACAAAGAGGAGATTTCATGTTTGAGATTTTGAAGGGTATCAGGCTGAATCCCTGTTCCAACATACAAGAATGTGATTAAATATATTATTTTGGTAGCTCAGGGCTACTATCAAATACCTGCTGAGTTTTGACAAAAATCCCTCCAATGATATTCTGAAAAACCTTTGAACTGTGTAAGTTGATGAAGTGCACAGTTTGGGGAGTACTGACAGAATGTGTGAGCTTTAGTTGATGGGGGTTTTTTTCAACAGAAATTTTGCATCCCTGTTCCTTTTTTGTCTCCTGATCAGTTAGTGGCTATGTTGATATTAAAAGGAGTCTCTTCCACAGTGAAGACCTCACTTCCAGATATTTTCATGTGCTGTGCATTTATTTTAATCTTATTTCCTCAAGTAGAAGAGAACATTCAGAATTACTCAGGTTGGAATAAATCTCAGGAGGTCACATAGCCCATAATTAAAGATGGGCTGCCGCTGGAATTTGACTGTGGTGTTTAGTATTTTTCTAGTCAGGTCTTGAAAACCTGTAAGGACAGATTCTGTAGCCTTTCAGGACCCTTATTCTGGACCTCAATTATCTTCACAGTGGTTTGTTTGGTTTGGTTTTTTTTTTTTCCTCCCTTGCATTCAGCCCTGTGGCCATATCAGTGGCTATCTACTGGACTTGCTTGAGTTTATCAAGACCTTTCCTGTACTTGGGCACCCAAAACTATGTGGACTAGTGAGTTCCAAAGAATGGGGAATCATAGTGACTTAACTTGAGTTTCTGACTACACCCCTATTAATACAGCCAAGTGTGCTGTAGGTTGTCGCTGCCAGAACATACCACTGACTTCAGCCTAGGCACAAGTCCAAGGTGTATGATCTTATGCATAAAATTCACTAGGAAACCCTCACTGGTTGATCTCTAGCCTGTACTGCTGCAGGTACTGATTCGATCCCAGGTGCAGGACTTAGAGTTTGTCCTTGTTGAATGTCATGCTGTTCCTGACAGCCCATTCCTCCTACCTGCCTAAGTACCTCTGAGTGCAGCCTAGTTCTGCCCCAGCTTTAGTGTGCTCTGCAAGCTTGGTGAGGGTGTATTTCCTCTCCACTTCTAGGTTGTAATTACAGAAAATAACCAGAATAATTCCCTGGGTTGATTCCTGGAGAGCTTATACTCCCAGAAGCTGGAATGCTGAATTTTAGGTAAAGATACCAGTACTAGCTACAATGCCTAGGAAATGGTTGATAATTGTAACTGTCTAATGTTATCCCAAATTTCAAAAACTAATCAGGCTGTGTTTGCGTGTTGTGGCTGTCTTAGAGCATAGCTGTAAATCTAGTATTGAAAAACAATCCCTAGTTTCAGTTGTCTGACTGGTGGAGTCAATTTAGACCAATGTCATGATAATGCCAGCTAAGGAAATTGTGAATGATGCAGAAACATTCATGCCTTTTCTTTCCTTATGGTGTGTACTCATCCCTCCACTCCACCCCTGCCAGAGCAGAAGGCACAGTCAGCAAAAATCTGGCAAAGCCAAATTAAAGCTACTTTTCTGTATATATTAATTAAAAGGTTGGGTTTATTATAATGGTAGTGTAATAGAAAGGCTGCTACTACTAGTTAGCTGCTTATGCAAGTTCTATTTCTGTGTGTTGAACAAAAAAACGAGTAAGTTCCTTTGTGTTCTGCTGACCTGTGCCTTGGTGTGAATTGTGGATACCATTTGCTGAATCAAGAGACTGAAAGGGTTGATATGGCTACATGCAGAAGACTGACTGTTCTTCTGGGTTGTTCTAAGCTGTTCTTTCTGCTGAATACCAGATGAGCTCCAAAAAATCAAGCAGGCTGAAAGAAGAGTTTTGAATGTTTGAGTTGGCAGTGCAGATGCCTGGAGTCTCAGAAAAATACTGCAATGTCAGCTTTTTCCTCTCTGAAGTGGAAAATAGTTTGGAAACTGCTGCGGTCAAGCTCAGATTTTTCTGGTGAAGAGGAATGCACTGAAGGAGGCAGCTAGTGTAGGACAGTTGAACTGAGTGGACTTAGTTTCTGTATTGTAGCTAAACCAAAGAATATAATTAGTTATGTATGCAGAGCCAACATGGGTTTTTATTTCTCTTGTAGCATAATGAGTTCTTGGATCTGCTTTGGAAAGAATTACCACAAATGTGCAGGTGAAAGAAAAAGTGCGTAGAACTCAAAATTACTGAGTTAATAGACATTTGGAAGTAGCAAAAGCCAAGAGTTAGAAAATAGTACAATAAAATATTGACAGACTTGCTCCTTTTTGGGGTCTGTTTCTCCTTTATTTTCCAAACCATGCACTGGTTGTTTTATACTGTCTGAAAGAAAACAAATTTTACAAGCTGACCTAACACAGTGTAGGCAGTAGTTGGCTTGCCCTAAGCAATTCTAAGATTCTTCATTTTAAGAAAGACTTTTTTAAAAGCAACTAAGGTAATTCTTGTTATAAAGACCTCCTCTTAGTTATAGTCTAGGGATTATTTTTCAGTATTTTAAGTGGTAAGTGATGTTTTAGAGCAGGAAACCCTTCGCACAAGACTGATCCTTATGTGCCAGGCAAGCAGACATTCCTGTTCTGTGGGTAAATTGGCGGTTTATGGTCCTTTCTGGTACTAAATTCTCCACACCCTGCCAGGCAAAACTTTTTCTGGGAGCATTATATGACACAAACAAAAGAGATTCTGTAACTTAGAAGAATTTAAAGTGGTCTAAACCACTTAAGGCAGATGGGAGACGTATGCTTTGCTTTGCCTTTTGGAAAACTAGAGAGGTCAAATTTGATGATTCCTCCTTGTTAAAGGACAACCCTTCAGCGGTTGTTGTAAACTTTACATTTCTTTGGCAGTTGAAGGAATTGCAGTTTTTCCTTCAAGACAGTGTTTTATGTATCACTGGCATCAATGTTAAGAATTAAAATAGTTCCTAACAGATGGACATATTCTTTGTTCCTCTTAACAACTAAACTTTGGTGTCCTCATTAATGTTTGTAAATATGTGAAGGGTGGGTGTCAGGAGGATGGAGCCAAGCTCTTTCTCAGTGTCATCTAGTGATAGGACAAGGGCAATGGGTGTAAGCTGCAACATAGGAGGTTCTACATAAATATGAGATGGAACTTCTTCACAGTAAGGGTAACAGAGCCCTGGAAGGGGCTGCCCTGGGGCGTTGTGCAGTCTCCTTCTCTGAAGATGTTTAAAACCCGCTTGGATGTGTTCCTGTGCGATTTGGTGTAGGTGATCCTGCTGCGGTGGGGTACTGAACTAGATGATCCTTCGAGGTCCCTTCCAGTCAATAATGTTCTGTGATTCTGTGTTCCTTTATCATTGTCTCTGTTCTGCTGGTTCCTTGGTGCTTGTGTCTTTTGGGCCAGTCAACTTATATATGCCTGAGGTACAAAGGCAGGCTTGAAATAGTTTCCTTGCTTATACAAGAGTATACAAGAGGCTTGAAAGTTGTTTGATAGAGTAGGTGTTGAAGTGATCCAAAGATTTTTGTTTGTTTCATGATTGTAAAGTAGGATTTTTGGTTTTTTATGTCTTGGTGATTTTTCGTATCTTTATGTTGAGTGGTTGATTCAACCATGAAGATGGTGAAAGAAGCTGCAGAAGAAAGAGCAAGAACTGATACCTTCATCAAGACTTCCTGTAGTGATCTGAAAGGGTTTACTTTTTCTTTTCACTATTTAATGTAAAGCCTTAGACTTTGTTCAACAGTGTCAGTACAAAGTTCTAGTTTTCTTTCTCTGTTCATGTTACTAATGGGCAAGAGATAGTTTCCAGGTTGCTTTTAAAAAGAAAAATAAGGTATTTGTAAATTACCATCCCTCTTCCCTGGAGAGAAACTGGTCTCTTTCAAGACTTTATTGTGCCCTGGCCACAAGTGGTGGCTTCCAGGAGGTGGCAGCAGAGGTTGACTGTTAGTTCATGCCGCAGCTTCCTCTGCTGAAGAGGGGGAAAGCAGATTTCTTTCTATTTTGTACCAAATGCTGAGAAGTTTTGAATGGCAAGAGGCTAAAATTCTAGAATGCTGCAGTCCTGAAAGCTTTATCGCTACTGGGCTGGAATTAGTCAGTATTAGAATGACCTGATTCAGTTATAAACTACTAATAGCTTGTGTCTAAAGCATCATCTGTAGTGATGTAGGTACTTCCATTCATCATCAGTGCTCTGCTCTCCCCCCATTGAACTTCCTCAAAGAGTTCTGGAGTTTTTATCAGTATCAAAACAATTCATTCCAACTCATTTTAACTACATGTGACCATTTTTTAAACTTCTCGCTTTTGAGCAGCAAATGGTTTAAGTAAACTTGCAATGTTAAGACCTTTTTTTTGAAGAAAGATGGGGGAAAATTAATGCCGTGTAGCATCCCTAACTGTACAGGAAAAAATCCCTTGTCACGTCTTGGGAGGTTCTTGCTATTAACTTGAAAACATGTTTTTGAATTTAACTACTATTATCTTTTCCTGCTTTCTTCTGAGACATGGGCCAAATATCCAGGATCTTATGTCTGCCTGTCTGTCTGCTACTATCTTTGTCAGTAGTTGTAAAAGAGCTTTGAAGGCCTAGTAACTGCACTTCGCCTTTGGAATAAATTTTTATGTGTTGCTGGAGTTTTTATCCAGGCTTTTTTTTTTTTTTTTGAAAACCAGTAGTTTCTCTTCAGTGAAAATGATCTTGTTTTCCCTTCCTTCTCTGGTAATAATTATGTAATTGTTTATGCTCAGCTATCTTCTCTTTCTCTTTACAGTACAAATGGAACAGTAATTAATAAACTGAAAGTGGTTAAGAAGCAGACTTATCCTTTACAAACAGGGGACGTGATCTATGTTGTTTACAGAAAAAATGAGCCAGAGAACAGTAAGTAAATTTTATTTTTAAATTGCATGTTTCATAGGGGGTTTTGTCATGAGAAGAAAAACATCAGTACAATTAAAACAGAATTACTCAGCATTAAGTCACACAATTTGTTAATGTTTAAAAACAGCTCCCTGTAGAAAGGTCTTGAATGATCGAGTTCTTACAGGGACAAGTCTGAGCAACTGTCTGAAACTAAAATGTTCCTAGAAGTAGTTTTGGAAGAACTAATGCATGAAGTGGTAACTGATGAGGTCCTGATCACATGCCTAGTGCTACTTTTAGAGGTCACATTGCTGGTGTAGTTAGTGGTACTTGATACGTCACATTGAAGCAATTTTTGGGCACCAGAATCAAAAACTCAAAAACTTTATGATTTGTTTTCCTCCCTTTTAAAGAGGGAAGAAGCAAAATAGGGTGGAGGTGGGGGGTGTCCTATAGTGAAGACAGAGCTAGTAAACCTGGAAAAATATTTGTGTGGTCTTAAGGAAGAATCATGCTTTGTATCTCTGTAGTTCTTTTTGGGAGTTTTATTCAGGATGCTGTAATTGAAATAATTGTGGTGGCTATTTGTTTGGGTTTTTTTTTTTTTAAATAGTTAATGGGGTCTTTCCTGAAAGGTTTTAAAATAAGACAAAATATTGTAAGGCAGGAAGTAATAATCTTTTATATGTTAACTAAACAGAAGTCAGGGAACAAGGTTTAGGTGTAAATGCTCAGCTTTTGCAATGGAACAAAGTTAACAAAGATTTCAGTAATCTCTGTTGTCTTAAATGTTAATAAATTATTTGGGAAATTACAACTGTTGAGGCAGAAAAATGTTCATTTTATACCTCTCATTTCATGCCATTTCATGTCATTCACCTATACAGCTTCATTAAATCCAACACTAATTGAAAAGATTTACAGAAAAAATTTAATTGCTCATTATTGCAAAATTACACATGGAGGTAACTTTGAGTGGAGGGAGAGAGGGTATGGGCAAGCTCTGGTTTTGCATACATATTGTTGTGCCCCAGCCATCTGCTCTGTCCATTACATGCAATTCTTTTAAGTGTAAAATAACGTAGATGAAATTTCACACTCCATTTTTTTTTATGATGATGAAATATTCAATATTTAAATTTCAGTAAGGAGTACTCCCTTTCTGGAAAAGACTTCAGGTGAAAGAGGCTTTTTAAATGTTATTTCTCATTACTGCATTTGATAGCTCTGAAGTAGAACTTTAGGATGAACAGGCTGGGTTTGAATGGTCAGTCATAAGCTCCCCTTATTGTGAAGATGCTTAGATAAACTGAGAGATGGGAGTGTGTAGATTTCCAGCTTGGGATTTCATTTTCCTACAGTAGGAGATGTGAACTAATCTAAAAAGTTAACCTAAAAAGTTCTAGATACATATGTATTCAGTACTGAAATACTTGGGTCTTTTCCAACCTAAATAAGTCTCCTTAAGATCTTGGGTGCAACCATTAACCCAGCACTGCCAAGTCACCACTAAGCCATGTCTCTTAGCACCACGTGTCCACAGCTTTTAAATCCTTTATGAAGTTGCTGTTAATTAACATACAGATGGATCAGACAGATCTGTGCTGTCTGATACAAATGTTACAAGAGGCAGTGATAAGCTGTATTTGTCCGACTTGCTATCTCACAAATTCCTTCTAGGATGACACTATTGCAGTTGGTGCTACTTGGAAGCACTCCAGATTGCACTCCAGTGAAATTTTCAGATACTTAATTATGAACTAGATCACAGAGTTCTGTTTGCATTAATGAGTATTTGAATTATCAAGCCTCCAGTTTTGCTTTACCATAGTCTCCACTTTCAGCGAATTTAGGTTTGGTATGTGTATTTGAGTGACTGAGTAGTTCTGAAGGAAATAATAGGTACTAAATTAGTTTCTCAGTGAAACTTGTGGCAAGTTGTAATTTGTATTTTTGAGAGTTCATGTATCTCACAAAAAAATGGAAGAAAATTGATGGAGGAAGTTGAGAAGTGAGTTCAGAAATAATGAGCTTCAAAGACTTTTCCAGTATCGGTAAAAATACAGTTTGTTCTGACACAGAGCAGATTTAAGGTTTGAGAAGTTATTAAGCCTCTGGTTCCATGGCTGGCACAAGTTAAACATCACATAAAAGCTGGCTGCCTGGTTTCCTGAGAAGAAAAGATCTTGCTGTGCTGTTCCTAATTGCCTCTTACTTAAGAGTATTAACATTGTACCGCAGAGGTGACCCCTCACTTGCCTTTTCCTTTGTCAGATGCTTTGGAGAAGCAGCCACTTGTGAATAAAAGTTGTTTATGTGAGATTAAGGTTAATGAATCTTTCTTTAAAGATCCAGGGTTTTTTTCTTTAATCTCTTTCAGATGTTGCTTATCTTTATGAATCCTTAAACACAAAACATGATGCAACTCAAGAACCAGTAGGTAAGGAAGTAATTCATGAAGAGGAGTTAAGCTCCTATGACTAATGGAACCCTCTTGAGAGAGTGTGATTCCTTGGAATTTTGAAGTCATTATGCAGTGACTGTTACACAGATATTTTTCTTTCCTTTTCTCCCTTTACACTGTAGAAGTTAATGTAGAAAGCCAATGCCATGTGACCAAAGATACCTCAAGTACAGGAAGAAGTGATGATGAGACTCACATTACCTCATCACCATCAGCTACTCAGTTTTGCTATGAGGAACCACAGCCATCTACTTCTACATCTAACCTCTTTAATGCTTCTTCTACCTCTCTTACTGAGTCTGCATCTGTTCAGCAGGATAATCCTTCTACATCTGGTAAGAATTGCATCACGTATTTAAAGTTTTCATACCCCATCAACTGTTACTCCAGTTTTGAACTTCAATGAATTCATCTTTTACCCCATCTGGAACTTTAGCATTTACTTTGTAAAGTTCTAGTGGAAAGGCCAGGTGGATATGTGCATTTAAACTTTGTGGGTAGGCAGGGTAAATCGTGGTGGATAAGTAAGGCAGTACTGAGAATTGCTTATACTCTGAGGGTCCGGAAATGTACATAAATCCTGAACTGTTTAATCTTTACAGGAGGGTTTTTTAGTAGAGCACTGGTGAAAACTTAGCAAATCTGTGTGGCTCATTTAACAAAGTAGGTAGATAAGAATTGGCACTCGCATGCAGTCACTCCACAAAACTGTCAGTATTAAAGTTGCCAATCACCTGTTCCCTTTCCTTTTCTTAGAGCTCTAAGGCCAAAGTATACCACATGGATCCCTAGTCTGTCTTGCATTATGCTGCAAGGATAATACCCCAATGCTGCCTAACTCTTAAAATAGAACTGGAACAAGAACAACTATCTAGCAAATGGCATTTTTCAGCAGGACTTTGGGACTTTTAAAACCTGCTCCTGTGAAAACAAAGGTTTATCCTCTGCTGTGATCCTGACCTGTTACCTGTGATCACTGTTGCATGAGCCATGTGCCTGGCATCTTTGTTAAGACCTCATGTGGATAATAGTCTTACGAATAAATGCAATTTAAGGACAAATGGAGATTTTAAGTGGGATTGCATTACTAATATCTTGTTTCCCCCCAAGTCTTCCTACTTGTCAGAGTAGCTCATAATATATTAAATACAATTATGCAGACATTGCCCTTTTACTTAACTTTTTTGTGTTCAGGTGTTTGGATTGCTGTGTGTGTATCATTGGTGTTTGAGTACCTTTTTTCATATGTCCCATATCTGTAAACAGCTGTATTCACATTTCTGTTTTTATTTTGCAGGATCCCAATCCTCAGTTTTCACTCCTGTGCCTGCTTTCCCCATCCTAGAACCTGTGTGTCTAAGAACACTGCATAGTGAACATGAAAAACTGGATATGAGTACAGAAATGTCAGAAATCTCTGACAAAGAAAAAGTAGAATCAGATTCTCAAACGATAGAGGAGGAAGAATGTCTGGAACCTGCGAAGAAGAAACTGAAAAGAGGCTAGTATACTCAGTATTGCACAACCTACTGCACTCTTTTACTTTAATGTTATTGTTGAAAGTTAGTTTGAAAAAATAATTTAAAAGCTAAATTTATGTCCATTTCTTGTAGATGTGCACTGAGATTGACAGAAGCATAAGTATCTGTGCTTATTGTTCTGTATTAATATCAATAAATTCAAAGACATGTATCAGGCCTAGATGGTCATTAAAGCTTATGTTAGTTAGGGGATAAGTAACTCTTTTTCCTTAGTGTTATTTTATGTTTTAGTAGTAAATAAGAGGCAAAACTCTCTTATTCCTTCACCCCTACAAATTGAGTCAGGTCAGCTATCATCAATCCTTCAGTTTGTTTCTTTCCTGTTATTAACTTTATTTCTGGTCCAATGAAAAGAATGCCTTCAGCACCAAAAGCTGTTCTGTGTAAGGCAAGAACCCTTAGCGGGACCATTGCCAGTGAACAGTCAATCAGTGTAGATATTCCAGTTGGGTTTTTTAACACTTAAATAAAAATACAGCTTCAAAATCTACATACTGTGGAATTTTCTGTCTTTGTAGATGAAGATGCTTGTCCCAATCTTTCACCAGCAGCTCCAAGTGAATGTATAATTAAAATTGGCTCTGAAGATGCAAAAACATCCAATGTGAAACCAGATAAGATGGAAGAAACATTAACTTGCATTATCTGCCAAGAACTGCTGCATGACTGTGTAAGGTATGTATGGCTGACAAAAGCTGTGATCATGTGGTAATAACATAAGTTCAGTGACAACTGTTTGAGGAGGCCAGGGTATTGGGGGTTTTCACAAGCCCTTCTGAGTCCCTTTTCCAGCGCCTCCCCCAATCTACATAGTCAAATGAATGCTAAACAGGCTTTTTGAGTGTTAGAAAGGTATCTGGAATATGAATGATGTTTTGACTCTTTCTTTCATTGTTTTCATGTTTGCCTTTTCCAGCTTGCAGCCATGTATGCATACTTTCTGTGCTGCCTGCTACTCAGGATGGATGGAAAGATCTTCTCTATGTCCAACTTGTCGTTGCCCAGTAGAACGTATTTGTAAAAATCATATATTGAACAACCTGGTTGAAGCTTATCTGATTCAGCATCCAGGTAAGTTGTACAGCATGTAACAGAATCTGATGTATTCAACACATTGGCTGTCTCATTGCAGTATACACAAACTGTCACCTGTTAAATGTCTGTGCCTGTGTTATTGCTCCAATGTTTTCTCTGGCACGGCTGTAAGAGAACAAATGCATTTAACATAACCTAATAGTTTGCCATCACATTTCAAATACTGAGTGAGAATTGGAGATGATCTAATACTGGGCAGGGAGAAATTTAATGAAGTTTAACAAGGGTAAGTGTAGAGTCTTGTATCTGGGCAAGAACAACCCAGGTACCAGTATAGGTTGGGGACTGACCTGTTGGACAGCAGTGTAGGAGAAAGAGACCTGGGGGTCCTGGTGGACAGCAGGATGGCTATGAGCCAGCAATGTGCTTTTGTGGCCAAGAGAGCCAACAGCATCCTGGGGTGGATCAGAATGGGGGTGGTTAGCAGATCAGAGAGGTTCTCCTCCCCCTCTACTCTGCCCTGGTGAGACCACATCTGGAATATTGTGTCCAGTTCTGGGCTCCTTAGTTGAAGAAGGACACAGAACTGCTGGAGAGACTCCAGCGCAGACCAAGAAAGATGATAAAGAGTGTAGAACACCTCCCTTATGAGGAAAGACTGAGGGAGTTGGGTCTCTTTAGTTTGGAAAAAAGGAGACTGAGGGGTGACCTCATTAATGTCTATAAATACGTGAAGGGCAGGTGTCAGGAGGATGGAGCCAGGCTTTTCTCAGTGGCATCTAATGATAGGACAAGGGGCAATGGGTGTAAGCTGGAACAGAGGAGGTTCCACACAAATATGAGAAGGAACTTCTTCCCAGTGAGGGTGACAGAGCACTGGAAGGGGCTGCCCAGGGTCATTGTGGAGTCACCTTCTCTGGAGACATGTAAAACCCGCCTGGATATGTTCCTGTGTGACTTGGTCTAGGTGACCCTGCTGTGGCAGGGGGCTTGGACTAGATCTTTTGAGGTCCCTTCCAATCCCTAATGTTCTGTGATTCTGTGACTATGGGTATAGTAAGAATTCTTCATTTTATTTTGCCACTTAATCATAAGAAGACTATTGGTTTTATCCAATAGAGCACACTTACTGATTAAGCCATTTAACTCAGATATTGTAAAACATACTTGAATATGAATTCAGTTAACTTTGATCGTGGGCTTTTGAAAACAAAGCTGAACTTGTTTGATATTACACTTCCATTAACAGAGAGAGGAATTTAATGAAGATATGTTGTCCAAAAATAAGTTTTATGAAAATGAAAACACAGTCGTGAGTGTCTTGTTAAAACAAGATGGGGATGAGGAACACAGGATGCAAGGTGTGCTTTTTTTTTGATATTTGAATCTGCTTCTCATGACAGATAAATGTCGTAATGAGGATGATGTACGTAGCATGGATGCTAGAAACAAAATTACTCAAGACATGTTGCAGCCGAAGGTGCGGAGATCTTTTTCAGACGAGGAAGGAAGTTCTGAAGATTTATTGGAATTGTCAGATGTAGATAGTGAATCTTCAGATATAAGGTTTGTCTGTTTAAGTTGTGCCAAATTAGATTTACTCTACATTTGAATGTATGAACCTATAAATAGACCTAGTTTCAGAAATGCTCTTCTTGCAGTGTTTCCGTGATCGTTGCCAGAGTGAATCTTATTTCCATTTTTCATATAAGTTCATTCCTATCACTAATTACCTTGGCAGGTCTACTGGCCATCCTACTGAACCTTGAGCAGTTAACACAAAATAATTAAAATTCAAACATCCTAGAAGTCCAGCAAGATTCAGTCTATGACCAACATTTGTATCTTGAATTGTGCAACAGCTTCATGTGTGATATGTGAAATTACCTTTTCTAGTTACAAATTGGCTTTTGCTTTAAAGAAGACAGGTTTCTAGCCAAGATCTTGTCAGGAAATAAAGCATAACCCCATGAATGCAGCTGCAGTGACTGTACTTGCTTACGTGTCTGTCTGGAATGCTGCTAATGCTTGACCTAGAGATTCCCAGACACCAAAATACCTTCTCTTTATTTCCAAGAGCAAACATGCTTTTAAAAAAAAAAAAAAATTAAAATTTATCTGTTACAACTACAGCAGTTCTCACAGCTGTGAGGTCCTGAGTTATGTCAACTTCCATATGTTACTGGAGGAAGAAACCTCAAATTTAAACTTTGAAAGTATGACCAGCCTTGTCTAGCATAGGGGATATAAACTTCATTTGCATTTGATGGGTGTGATTCTTAGGACTTTGTTTTGTTCTTTCAGTCAACCATATATAGTCTGCAGGCAGTGCCCAGGGTACAGAAGACACTCTGTTCCAGCTCTGCCTGGCACAGGGCAAGAGACAGAAACAGGAGGAATACAAGCACTGGGAGATGCACCATCTACATCTGCCAACTTCCCTGCAGGTCAGTGTTGTGAAATCTCGGTAGCATGATGCTTAAAATACTACAACTTGTATACCTGTTATGAACTAAGCAAACTGACTTCTTATACTGTGAATCACTACTTCACACAAGTGTAAAGTGGGTTTTGTGTTTAAATCCATAGTTTGCTGGCAGTTGATAGTTTTTAAACTGTTCTACACATTGAAATATTTTGCACGTCTGCACAGTTTAGAAGTCTGAAAGCTGTTTTTCTCTTCTTTTATAGAATCTTTGTAAAAATCGTTTTGGCTTGTTCACTCCTTTCAGCTTTATATATCGCTATCATTCACTGAGATTACTAGTTCAAATGGCAGTTGTGGACACTGTTGAGCCTATCTTGTTGTTTTCTGTTTTTAACTTCTCTAGCTGTCCAAGAGTATGTGTGTCCTGCTCAAGGAAGCCATGTAATATGTACCTGCTGCTTTCAACCCATGCCTGACCGAAGAGCAGAGCGTGAACAGAATCCTCATGTTGCTCCTCAGCAATGTATGTAGTTTTGGGGTTTTTTAATAATCTTGGCTATGAGCTAGAAGTTTCTTCTTACGTTTATGAAGACCATTCTGTATTTGAATATTTTTTATCTGGACTCTTGCAATGACAGCATGAAAGAATCTTTTGTAAAACCTACTATTCCTGTGTAGAGTATTTTGAATAAGAAAGCAGTACTCTGTTTAACCGAGTTGATTGAGCTGTATTATAGATTTATAAGAACAGTAACTGTTTTGTGCAGGTCCTTAGCAGAATTTCTTTGTTTTACAGGTACAGTTTGTCTGCAGCCCTTCTGTCACTTATACTGGGGCTGCACTCGGATGGCATGCTTTGGCTGTTTGGCACCATTCTGTGGTATTGTGAAATAATCTGTTTCTTATGAGTCTGCTCACTTCGCAATGATGTCTGTCTAGCTTGAACTTTAGGTAGTTTAAGAAGTATAATAGGTTAGTTTGCAGCACTGTCATGCTAAAGGAAACAGGCTGTGTCCTCGCATAACAAGCATAAAAAATTCTTGAGTGATATGTCTTGTCTTAGCTTTCAGAGGATTTAGCTTCTTGTCTTCATACCATATTGGGCGTGAAAACTACACTTGTTGAGCACAGTGCTTTCCTGTATAAAAAGAATTTCAGCCGAGTAAGAGAATCATACGGACCAATGCAACAGGACTGAACATCTGATGTTAACTGGCTAGAAAAGAACCTTACCCCCTTAAAGATGCAGAGTTCTGAAACTCAAGGCTTTAGACATTTTTTAGAAGTAGCTTAGAATAGTCGACATGGCTTGGCTGCAGTTTGAAGCTGATGGAATATGCTTTAATAGCTCTGTTAATTTGTGCAGATCACTGGTAAGCTAAAGGCGACATTGTAAAATCTCAATGTCTTGTCTCTGCCACTGGAAGTTACATGACATGTGCTTCAGCATGTCATTACTTGTTGCTCACATGAGTCTGTGCACATTATTTCAGGAAACAACCTTCAGAAAATGTGTGGGGCATCGGGCTGGGGAAGAAATAGTAACTTCTCTTCTTGTTCTCATTAGAAATAAACCTTGGCGATAAGTGTTTAGATGGAGTCTTAAATAACAACCACTATGAGTCAGATATCCTAAAGGTATGTTTAAAAATCATTGTGTATGATGCATAGCAATAAATTTGCAACGTTTTAAGATGTATTTGCTCATGAAATGATAGTGATATCCTGATGAACAGTGCAGTGGCAGTGTTGTGCTATGTGCAGCACCTAGTTGTAAAAGACAAACTGATGAGCTTCAAACGCTCATTTGGACCAAAGCTGTAGTTGCTGTGTTTAGATTGAAGTATTTTGGGGTGATGTTTCTTTCAGTCCCTGTGCAGTAGAGTGTTGTATTCTAGAGATGCATTCCATTGAGCTCGGTCTCTACCACCCAAATTAACAAGAAAACTATCATTCAGTCTTGATTTATAAATTGTCTGATAGGTGCTGGGCAGGCCAAACTTCTAAACATAACTTTGAGTTCAAACATAAATTTGATCTGAAAGTACCCATTCTGATTAAGTTAAAGATATTTAATTAATTTAATCAGCATCATCCCATTTTTAAAACCTAGTTGGATCTAGATTTGGAAGCATTTGGTGACCTCTCTTTAATGTTGGAGGTTTTCCTAGATTAAATGTTTAAATTGCTCTTTTCAGGATTATCTGGCATCCAGGGGATTGACATGGAAAAATATGTTAAACGAAAGTCTCTTGGCTCTTCAAAGAGGAGTTTTTATGCTGTCAGGTATGTGTTATGTTCTGCTTTGTACATGTATGACATGTAACTGTGATATTTTTCTGAGGGTTGAAGCTTTGTGTGTGTAACCAGTGACATCTTAACAGGTTTTTTTTTTTAATCTCTCTCAAGCCTTACAGTGACAGGATGTACAAACTGTTTTTCTCCCCAGATTACAGAATTACTGGGAACACAGTGCTTTGCTACTGTTGTGGCCTTCGCAGCTTTCGAGAACTTGCCTACCAGTACAGGCAGAATATTCCTGTTGCTGAATTGCCAGGTGGGGATTGCTTTGCACAGTAAGGCCAGGGAAAGTACAGAGAGTTCTATCCTTGTATCCTTGGGATTTTACCACTTTCATGTAGTCCAGTGCAAATCTCTCAGTAAAGCTGATTGTTTTACTTGTCAGCTTCTCTGTTTACATATAGCTACTGCTGGAGTCCTGAATTGAATCTTTTCTTCCATTATGGTATCTCATCTGTAGAATAAATATATATATACATAGTGAAAAGAAGAATTTGGTAAAATCAACAGTAGTTGATGGGAAGTGGTTGCTGTAATTTATTTTCCTATTTAAGTGCATAGAATGATGTACCTCCCATTTTACCAGCTCACAACTAGGAACAAGAGCGTTTTCATAAGTTAATTTTAAATCTGTTTGCTTTTACAGTTTTAGTATAAAATAGCATGCAAGCAACTGTGCCTCCTTCAATCCTAAATCTGTTTGGAACAGAAGCTCTTCCAGCTTCCAACAGGCTACTTTTAAATGTTACTTTTGTCCAGCTAGTTCCTCTTGTAGCAATACCTTCCCTCTCTTTAACCATTGAGAACTCTACCTCTATGCATAGCAAGAGACAGTTCACCCTGTTTCTCCAGCGTATTGCTTTTCATTTCAGAGTAATGGCCTACTGGACAGATGAGTTACTATATATGTGAAAGGTGGGGGGAAAACAAGCTCCACCCAAATGAACAAGTTTTTCTTCGGTATGGAAATGTATCTAGACACATGCCCTGTGTCTTAAACTCTAAATTCCATCTTTATTAAACTAAATGGTAAAATATCACTTGACAGCACAAATCCTTACAACCTAAGTCTGCATGAACCCAATATTCAGCATGATTTATCTTTTTCTGTCCTTCACTGTTTGCTTTGTTTCTAGAAAGGTGAACGAATATAGCTTGCAGTTGTTTCTTGCCAATCCCGTCTTGTTTCTCTACAAAGCCTGCTCTGATGAGTAACCACCATTAGCAGTGGCTTAATAGTGTCCATCAGTTCTGTCATTAATGTAGTGGTTCATTTGCTCCTTTTGCAGTGACTGTCACGTCACGTCCAGATTGCTACTGGGGACGCAACTGTCGAACTCAGGTCAAAGCACATCATGCCATGTAAGTTTTTACAGTGTAGAAAGTGGGTTTGGCTTTGTGTCTTCTTAGAAAAATGACAACAAAGCCCCCAAACTTGGAAGTGCCACAAATTGTGTGAGTAACACTGTAGCAGCATATGTAAAATTGGGTGAGCTCTGGGTTTTTTTCAGTCGTTTTTAACAGAAGGTGGAAGTGAGCCCTTTGTGTGTGTCAGAAGGGCATTGCTAGCACTTGTAAGTTGACATAACCAGAGACACTTCTTGAGTCTTGTTTTCCACCCACAGCTCCCTCTGCGTTCTTTTCCCACTGAAGCAGCTTCTCATTTGCTTCTGCCTGGGTGCTTCTTAAAAACACTGTATGTACAATAATTAGCCCTGTGCAATTTCCACTTGAAACTGTGAGAGACTTTTAGTGAAGTGCAGTGCTCTTTGAAGGGATAAATTGGTGGGAATAATTTGCAACAAGAAAAGCAAGAAAAGTTTGGAACGCATGACATTAGGAGCCTGGTGTGGCTTAGTAGTTCCTGGGTTTGGAGGAGTTCAAGGTCTTACACTTCAGACTCGACCAATGCGGCATATGGTGAAAATGAAATACTAGACTGAAAGAGAATAATCTTCTGCTTCTGAAGTGTTTCAATACATCTGGAAGACATGGACTTCTGGTATCTGGTAATTAATGAGAGATGTCCATCCAAAAATAAGTCAAGGCTCTTGATTAAAAAAAATTCAAGGCCACTGATAACTAATGCAATTTCGTTCTTACAAAAAGATGCACGTGTGGTAGGAGAAATTTTGAAGACTTGTAAAACAAAACAAGAAAAAAAGCAACCAAAAATTAGCTGCCTAAGAGAGAACCAGTTCCAGGGAGAATAGAAAAAAATCCTTCTTGCTTTATGAATAATTCCCTGAATTCTCAGTGCAATTGAAGATGGAAGAGCTGTTACGCCTTATTGAGAAATCACTTTGTGAATAGTAGATTCTGCAGCGTCTTTCTAATGCTGCAATGAACATACACACTTAGCATAATTCCTTTAATATTTCAGGTACTAGGAGTTGAAAATAACCAGTCTGTACTGCTCAGGCAAGCAGATCATAAGAAAGATTTGTAAAATATTCATCCCTAGTCTCTTACAAATTCAAAGGGTTTTACCAAATAACTCTCAAAAATAATTTGGCATTGAAGTTGCAGATGTAATTCAAGGCCCCTGTACACATTACAGGACTGTCTGTGTTTTCAGAAGAGATTTTATTGAAACACTAGAGTTAATTCAGTATCAAAGTACTCACCGAGTCATCTTTGTTCATGTTGCAGTGAATAATTCTATTTAGAATAGAAATTACTCATGGCTTTTTCCTTTTTCCCTTCCCTGTTTTTGTTTCTTTCAAGCCTTAGCTGTTCTTAGAACTTCACTGCCTGCTGCCCTTCATTCTTTAATTCCGTAAAAGCAAATAGCCCTCTCATACCAGTCATAGATATCCAGTTACAGGTCTTTTTCTTGTGCTAAACTGTTTTGCTAAGTAGTTTAGTTACGTAAGCAAGGTTCCTCTCTAATTCAGCGAGATGGAGAAAGTTTATGGTCTCTTTCACATCATCTCTTCGCACTTTATGCCCCAACTGCTGTTACGGTTAAGGATCAGGAGACTCATAAGTCAAAGGATGAATATGGAGATGTTTTTGAGAACTGGAAAGAAGTGCCTCATAGAAAACTGGATTGTGAAGGCAGACTTGCCATTCCCATAAAACCTAAATAATACAGAATGAGAACCTTTTCTTTTCCTTCCAGGAGAAAGTTCTAAGCCAGTGTAGGAACAGGTTTATGTTGAAATGTATCATTAGCCTGGTTAATTCTAGCTCTAAGTGACTTGTATAATGCTGTTTACTAAAAATTACTGATCTCTCACAGGGCAACATTAATTTACTAATTCCTGTTTTAATTGCCTTCTGGGTTTGAAGTATGCAGAAGTGTAGAGGAATGCTTTTAATAACAGGCTTTCTGCGTGCAGAGTAAACTAACAAGGGCTGGGCAGGAGACAAGTTGAAAATCCTGTTACAGATAGCACGGTAGGAGAGCACAATCTAAGCAGGTTCTGAAAAACAGATAGGTTCATGTGCAAATGTTCTGTGTAACGTTTCAAAACACGATGACTTTTTTTTGGTTGCCTGACTTCTCAGAACTTGTTTACATTTGAATTATGTTTCTCCCCCCCAGGAAATTCAATCATATCTGTGAACAGACACGATTCAAGAACTGAACATTTGTGGTCTGTAGAGAGGGGACAGAAACCTGTTACACTGCTTGTACAGTTTAAGGTTTATGGGGATCGTCTCAGTTCCCCCATAGCAGGGAATCGGTAACTTTCACATCAGGTAATCTGGTGAGAACTTTTCAATTTGTAGAATTTACAGCTGTATGTGAATAAGGTAGATTTTTTTTTCCTCGAAGAAAGTCCTGCAATCACTGCATTCCATCCTCATGACTACAGTGTCCCTGTATCGATTCTGTGAAGAATGCAGACAGAAATTAAATGCGCAAAAACCAGCCATATCTTGGGAAGACCTAAGAATAAGGAGTGTATTTGCACTACTTGTGAAGAAACTAAGGAAAATCCTTAAAATAGAAATGTTTTGTAGACGTAACTGATGGATATTTCAAGAGCCATTAATATTTAAGAAGGAAATTGTCCATGTATATTTGTAACTGCATTTAGTGGTAGTCTGGGATTTTGTCACTACCCATCACATTTGGGCTGGAAACCATGTTAATATTCACTTTAAAACAGTCATTTCCGTCCATCAAGCAGCTGTTTCAACTTAAAGCTTCTACCATATGTGCAGTGTTGTAGTGGAACCAGTACAGTTTCTTTTCTCAGTTTAGTTGGGTTGGTGTTTTTATTCGCATTGAATTACAAAAATACTTGCACAAGAATTTGAAAAGCGCATTTAAACTTGGGGTAACACTTGAAGCAGAAGAGACTTCTGCTAATGTTATTTCTGTAGTGTTTTATATCAGAAGACCAAACAGTGCTTTTGGCATAGAGCAGCCAGTAGGACACACTGGTTCATGTTTTGTATTTCTTTTCCGGTTTGATACCGTATGCTAAGTATGTACCTCTGCCATGCAGCTGTTGTCTAGCTTGCATACACTGGTGAAAATGTAGAAGAAGCTGTAATTTAAAACAGAATATAGCAGCTTTACTGGAAGGAGCAGTCTTGGAGAAAACAATTCCTGTAGCAATATGGAGGCTGTTCTCCATAGCGATGATGAAGGGAATACTTGTGCCACTGACAAGAACCCTGTGGATGTTTGTTTTCATGCCTTCTGCAGAGCTTGTTCAGAAAGATTCCCAAGTGTAACTAAAAAAATAAATACCAACACAGCCCACTCCAAACTCATCTGTTACATCAGAATTTGGTAGCTAATGTTGACAAACCTCTACTGGGACCAGTTTTTCTTTTTCATCATATCTCAGAGTGAAATAGAGTGAGCGCACGCAGTTACCTCTGCAGGTGTCCTGTTGTGTTTATGCCTTATTTTATGAGCAGGATTTATGCTTCAGTGTTACCAAGTGCACACACAATGTCTGGTGATACAATGGAGCACAAATGATGCCGCACATCATGTCTACTGGTATCAGTGAATTAAACTGTTTGCAGTAATGAACATCTCGACCTGAATGCTAATTAGAATTCTGCCTAGGTTTTTATTCTTTAAAATAGCTGTTGCAAGGTTGGGTCTGTTGGCCATGCCCATGTGCTATTAAAAATACACTTTGGTGTGGACTTTTCCTAATCTCTGGGCATTTTCTCCTGTGAGTAGGATTGGAATTGGATCTGGAATAATACTTGAACTTCTTTTAACAACAACAGTGTGTCTCTGTCTTTTAGTATTATTAACTATGTTCTGTTGCTTCTGTATTTGTATTTTATGTTCAGATTGTTTTCATGGTTATTGTATGTTCTCAGGACAACCATTCCCAGCTGTGTTTGATCTCATTTTCATCTCTGGCTGTGCGTGTAGCAAACTGAGTGCAGTTGTGGAGATCAAGCCTTTGCACATTATATGCAGAAACGTGCTTTGCATTCTCGTTCACCACTTCCTACACCCCAGATGGGCTTTCAGCATAGGCTTGTCACTGTGCTCAAGCCTCTTGTGCTGAATTTTTTTCGTTGGTCAAGAATAATGTGTCTACAGTACTGTGTACAACCTCGCTTGCACTTACGCCTGTTGTGTTTGTTTAGGGATGTATTACGTGACTTTTAAGGAAAAAATAGAAAAGTTGGGGAAAAGCACCCAGCCAACAAAACTCATGTACTGAACATCTAAACTACCTGTGCACTAGAGGTTCTTTAATTCCTTTTATAAACCCTCTCCTTTTCCCTGTTACAGATAATGAATCTGCTTTTCTATGCATATAGGGTTGCGGTAGTGCAATGGAACGAAGGGATCTTTTTTTTTTTGACCAGGAAGAGATGAGGAATTAACTTGCAGATGGGGAGGGTGACTAAATCCTGATCTTTATATGCTCTTAAGTAAATAAGAGTATCTGTCATGGGTATTACATACTCTCTACATTAGACCTTTTTAAATGTATGGTTACCAGGTGATAGTTAATGTGATAAATGTATGAACTATGCTTGGTGTCATTGTTTAAATACTGTAAAGGTGCAGCATATTTTTAACCTGTCTAAAGCACATCCCCACCTCCTTTATAAGAGATAATTGGAAGCTGAGCATGAAATGTGGTAGAGTAGATGTTGTGAAAACAAGGTGCTATGATAGGGTTTGATGTAGTGGTGAACAAGGTTATATAGTGTCTCTTTTTGAGAAAGTTCTTTTATAAAGAAGGTGGAGAGTAGTTCTTCCAGTTCTTTTGTGATTTATTTTTTTTCTTGAACTAAGAAGTTATTAATTAAAAAAAAAAAAGATATTCACCAAAGTTGTCTGGGTTTGTTTCTTCTGTGGCGTATTCTCTCACCACAGAAATGGAGGTTGCAACGCTTGCTAATGCTAGGCACAGCTATTGGTAATTTCAGTATTCGTACAAGTAAGTTACACCGTTGAATTTGTGGTTGACAAAGCTGACCTGAGTTTTTCTGCCATTCCGAGGAATTCTCTTAAATTTTCTTAGAAGCCTGAGACGATATCACAAAGGATCATCTGTTTCTGTACAGGAGTTATAATGAATGATAGAAGCAAACCACTGTTAAGGAGCATTCATTTCTGTCAGCAAGATGAATTCAGAATGCTAGAAGATAAAAGTTTGCTAATTTACAAACTGTTGATACTTCTAAAACTTGTTCCAACACCGTAAGCCCTGAAGTAACGATCATTACACCACTGATTTAACAGCGGGGTAGAGAAAATGATTGTTACATTATCCTCATCTATACAATGATTTTACTCAGTATAACTGATAAGATTTCAAATGGCTACTATTATTAGATTTCGTTCTGAATAGGTAATTTCTCTCGTTGAGGGTCTTGTCTGTTGTGTCTGAGCTTGGAAGATAGTGATGCTGGAGTCAGTGCAGTTGAGTATCCTAGGATCTTCACACTGCTGTGATCCCTGTACTTGAAGCTGGATATTCTTTAATGTTGCAGCTAGTTGCTATTCTTAAAGCAGCCATCGTTTGTTCTTCAGACTGAATTAAAGGGATGCAAACTCAGATTTGAAATTGCCAAGTTGTGCTGTAAGCTATAAAGAGAAGCTGGTAAACCCTAAAAGCTATAATGATTTTGATTTCTCCTGCACTCACATTGGTGGATTTAAGTGTTTCATACTCTGTTACACCAACACATGACTTGTAAATAATGTAGTTAGGAAGCTCCTGATTTGTAATTTATCCCCTATCAAGTGATCTGCTCTTGCACAGCTCAAGCTCTTCCAAGCACTTCCTTTATAAAGAGATGGTAGCTTGATGGTGGCAAAGAAAATGCAATACATAGCCTTTTGCAGCTGACAACACAGTGATGTCAACAGTCAGTGTCCATCTGAGAACCTTCAGTGGGTCTCCAGTGTTTGATCAGCACCTGTGTAGAGTAGTTTGTGTTTAAGGAATAACCTGTGTTTAAGCTCTGATACTGATTTCCTCCAATTGAACAGAAAAGTGTTGGTATTTGACGCTCAGTGATTGTTAGTTTGTTCATTCTGCAAGCAAAATACATCCATTTTGTATGAATTTCCAGACTTCAGTCAAATGTGTGGTGCAGATGGCTTAGCCTACGGCAAGAGCTTAAGGAAATAAGTTGATTCAAGTAAAAGGAGTTAGGCATTTGAGAAGAGAATGCTCAATTCTAAATTAGGCTCTGGAAATCTGGTTTCTTATGGCCTCTAAGAAATTTCTGCTGGAAGGGGGCCTTATTTTGTACAGTCTGCCCTCTAAAAATAAACCAACAGTCACTCTGTTACTGGAAGTGAGGGAAAGGAACTCTTGATTTTTAAAAAGAATGTGCGGGGACTTTGCAGTTTTCCCACCTATTTTGTCTAACATTTTTTCTGCATGATGGTCGGGAGCTGAAATACCACTTACACAATTCCAAGGAATAACTTCTGAAGGAAACTAATTATGCTATTTCCCACAGCAATGCTTAATATGCAAAGATTGCTTCTAAATCTGCTTTTCAGGTCATCCTTCTTTTCTTCACACTTCACCATTTTGACTTTCAATGAGGTAATTTCACCCTTAAGCTCATTAGTTTCCATAGGAAATGAATTATAAAAAATGCTAAGTGTGCTGTGTGAGGTTTAACATCAAAGACATTTCTAGACAGACCCAGAGTCTATGCTGAAGCTATATTTGGTCTCTGTTGGGTATTCTTCTCAGTGCTGCTGAGTTTCAGTTGCTTTCGTTAGGTAAGCGTTGGCTTAGGACTTATCTCTTCTTTCCTTGCAGACCAAATTAATCTTTAATTGTTTAGAATAAAATCTAGTAACTGACTGGACTGTTTGAGTCAAAAGTGTTTTGTTAGGGCTCATTACCCCTGCTCAGGGGAAAAACAAACTAAGCAGTTAGGAGTAGGATGCTTCGTAACCAGCTGCTCTTACAGAAAAGTTACATCTCTGAAAGAAAAACCTCAGTTCCTGTTTCCGCTGACGAGTTATAAATGGATTTATCTTGCTGAATGCTACTCCAAATCCTCGAAGTTGGGATGATGTAGCTGCACGGTGCATCTTTCGATTGAGCCTCTTTTATCAACCACTTCACCTTCCTGACAGAAACCTAGCATGCAGGCTTCTCGTCAGCTTGTACAGCTTCAAGCTTTTCGTTTGAAGCTCTGTTTCAGGAATTAAAGCAAAGGGAACGCCCACGTATTTTTGTCCTGTTCCATCGACCTAACACGTGGGCCAGAGGGGCTGCCTAGTATGTTCCAGAGTAATTAATTTTTAAACAGCAAACTTTATTTAAATCCAGTTTTGCTGGAAAGAATTCTCCTCCTGCTTGTTAGCCTCCAGAAGACTTCGGGATATTTTTTTTCCCCATGCAATTGTGATTGAAATGCTTTTCCTCCTCTTCAGCCAGTATTTGGCATGCTCATCCCATGCGCTGCTTAGTTACAGTATGCAAAGCAGCGCAGGAAACCGACTGCACCACCACAAAGGTAAAACTGAATCCCCAGCCCATGCAGGAGCCGTGGGGTTTTCTGTCATTGAAAAGTGCATGGTTCTCAGAAGTAAAATAGCTATTAGGAACAAAATAAATGCCATGAGAAAGCCTATGTTAAAACTGATCTTAGTCAATATTTACAGCCAGGAGTGTTCAAGCACTTGATTCCACCCAGAGCTTTAACAGTGTCTCAAATTTGTGCTGTGACTCCTTTGAAAAGAGGCTGGGTGGAAGCTGTTTCTGTTCCTGGAGGTGGGGGGGAAAATGAGAATTTCAAAACCAGTTTTTAGCTGTACGTGAAAGAAAATATGAATTACGTAAAGGTACAAAATGAACCGCAAATATCTCTTTAGCACCCATAAAAACAACAAGAACTTCAAAAGGTGAGTCAGGAACTGAAGCTTACGTCTTGCCTATGTTCTCCTGGCTCTTCAGGACTCACATGGAACGAGGGGATGGTCACACAGGGGTCAAGCTTCAGTGTCTTCTAGCTGCGGAAGACATAACCTTTGAGTTTGTTGTATCACGCCCATCTGTTACGAGAATAAGCAGCATTGTTCAATATTATGTGTTCTTCAAGAGGAGAGGGCCTCTCACAACATGTATGTGGTCCATGCAGAACTTACAGTATCTGTCTGATTTCATGTCTTGTGCGTCACTGGCTACATGCTGCAACAACCTGTAGTACTGTCCTGCCATATGGAAGCCTGGGTCCAGCTCTGGAGCCTCCAGCAGAAGGACGTGGACTTGTTAGAGCAGGTCCAGAGGAGGGCACATCTATGATTGGGGGCTGGAGCACTTTTCCTACTAGGACAGGCTGAGATAATTGAGGTTGTTCAACCTGGAGGAGAAAAGGCTCTGGGGAACTTCATGGCCTTTTGGTATGTGAAGGGCAACTACAAGAAAACAGGGGTGGACTTTTAACCAGGCTTTGAAGTGATAGGATGAAGGTAAATGGCTTCAGGATGGAAGAGGAAAGAAATTGATTACAAATGAGAAGTTCCTCACTATGAGGGTGATGAGACACTGGAACACATTGCCCAGGGAGGCTGTGGATGCTCCATTAGTAGAACTGTTCAAGACCAGGTTGATTGGGCTTTTCAGCACCCTGGTCTAGTGGGAGGTGGCCCTGTCCATGACAGAGGGGTTGGAACTAGATGACCTCTGATGTCCCTTTAAACCTTAACTAGTCTATGATCCCATGATGGAAGAAGTACCCAGCATTAAGAAATGCAGCGTACAAAAGGAGATTCAAGCTCCCACCAAAGCCAGCACCTGGCAGCAGTCTTCCCAGGATCAAAGAAATCTGTTCTTTGGTCACATAAGCAAAATAGCCCCCCAATGATCTCGTGAGAGTACTGAAAGAAATCCAGCAGGATCTAATCTTCGAGTGTTTGCTGAGTAAGTGACGTAGCAGCTTTGTGCACTTCCCACTGCAGGAACTGCTGGGGAGGTTGCCGTGCTGGTGCGCGCCCTGCCGTGTGCGGGTGCTCCGAGGCAATGCTCCTACAACCGGGTCTTTCAGCAAAAGAAGTGTCATTACAGCGCAGAAATGAATAGTTAAACACGCTTTTATTGGAAAAGCCCCGTTCTCCAGCCCTTGTCGATAACTGAACACAAGTACGTTTCTAAGGTGGGTTTTAGTACCTCAATCTTCAGCAATTTAATAAGTAACAGAACATTCACTCTCAGTTGCAATGTATGTGAATTTAATACAGTGGAGGTTGTTGTAGTACTGAGGGCTTGTAAGTGTTTTCGTACATCATAAATATATTAACTCTTCCCTTTGAATCATGAAGCATTAATTGTAAAAAACCCGACGAAAACCAAACCGACTTGGAGCCAGACTTCTGTGCTTCAGAATTACCCAACAGAGTCTGGTAATAACAAAGGCAGAGACTCATTTGCTGTTCATGTTTGAGTCAACTGCTATGGGGCACAGAAGTTTTTGCTTCCACTGCTGCCAAGCGCCAGGGCTCTGTGTCTCCGTAGCCATGTAAGCGCACACAGAATACAAGGCAAAACCTACAGTCTTGTGTTGCATATCTCAGATGTGAATAGATGCCAAATGAAAGCTGAAATAATAAATAATGCAGTTAAATATTTCAGGAATCACACTTAAATGCCTTTGAGCAAAAGGATTAAGAGAACCTGATCCATGTCGTAGCTAACACAGGGGAAGACTTGTGCAGAAGATTTGTGACACCTGTTTTATGAGACTATTGCTTTAAAACAATGTGCTGCATCAGCTGCACAATACAGCCTCATGGGGTATCTATCCCATTTAAGAAAGCAAAAACTTCTAAGCTGTGGGCACTACATGCAGGAATCTCTTGCAAAGACAGGGAAAATATCACCAGGAGGCAATTAGAATACTGATGGGGTCATTAAAGGCAATAGGACTCGCAGGCTTCCCTTTGGTTCAGTGTTCTGTTGAATGCCCTGGATTTGTCTTCAGGGAGGCACAGCCACCTAGTAGTTCATGTCTAAAGAAAGCAAGCGCTCAGGGTTTGCTCCACTTTTGTCCTTTAAATCTTGCCTGCTAGAGGAAGGGAAATAGTTCTCTAGTCAGTGTGCGTTACCAGCAACAAACAACTGGTGGATATAGCATCAGAGCAGCTGCAAATATCTGAGGGTTGGATGCTGAAGATTGTTCCTAGTATTTCAGTGTTGGTGTACACATGCTCCTGTTGCCATGAGGAGTCACTTAAAAATGTAATGGACTGAGGTGTTTAAGCTTATGCAGATCTAACAGAGATAAAGCTACATCAGACTTCTACAGAACTAGCATCCAGTGTTGGGTTGCTCAGCTTGTCTGTACACTTCTCTGAAGAGTTAGGATTGAGATAATCATGGTCTTTAACATTAGAGATGCTACTGCTCGATAACCTTTGTGCTAGAGCGCAGGAGTTATGAAATGCTTAAAATTAAGTTTACAAAACCGTAGGCGAACATGCATGATTGAATTCTCACCCTTGGCTTGGCAGGGTTTGGATTGTACAGGCATAGCTATAAACAGAATTGAACTCTGAGCTCCCAACAGAGAGACTCAAGTGATACCACAATGACAGAGGACTGGTTGAACATTTCACATATAAACCACAATGGAACCATCTGCGATTGCTTCCATTTCTCATTCCAGAAAAGGTTTTCTGCAGTCTGAACTACCTTTTCAGAAGATGCTGTCTTGTATAAACCACATCAAATTTCATGCAGAAGACCAGAGGTGAGGTGAGATGGCATTTCTGCTATGCTGTGGTGGATATCCTCTTCACCTCAGTCCCAAAGGGTGGGAAGCAAAGACTGCTTTCAACAAAATTGTATCCGTCAGCGACTGCCACGCTCAGCTACTTGGCACAGCTTCCGCTCTGATCACACCCCTATTGCCTCTGTTTTTGTGAGCTGGTATTTCAGTCTGAGGGCATCACTGCACTGAAGCTTGGCACAGTGTCGGAGCAGCTAGGGTATCACAGTTCTGCGAGGGCTCCATAGTATCAGCAACTACAACTAATGAGCTCTGCTGGTCCCTGGAAGAGCTGGGAGCCTTCACATGCCCTGTGTATAAACCAGGGGATTTTGCCCAAAGGGGGAGATTGGACATGAAGCTGGCGGAACTGTTCCCCTCAACAGTCGCAACCACCGGCTGTTTCTCTAGCACAGTCAGAGCATGCACAGCGTTTTGGTCTGACAGATGATCTCCACATTGACTAAGGTGTTCTGCCAGGACCAGAGGCTGCTGATCATCCCCTTCTTCAGAAATAACAAAAACTGGTTTGTTTTTCTCCGTTTCAACCATAAGTTCCTTTGTTTTAGAACCATTGACCAAGTTGAGTTTCAGTGGATTGGAACCCTCTCCAAGATTTTTGGGGCTTTGGCTGTTAACTGGAGATGATGCTCCTAGATGTCTTGAGGGATCCAGGGACTTTGCATGTTTGCTGTCAGGAGAACTGCCTAAAAATCCAAAGTAAGGGTTCCCAAACCTGGATTTCTTCAAATTGCAGTAGCTTAGCTTCCGCTGCCTTTGCGCAGAGAGAGTGAGGGGGTATGAGGCGTTACTGACAGATGAATCAGAGTAAACGGTCTCTGATGCTCCCTCTATCTCAGTGGCTGAGATTACCTTTCTGGTTGGGACACCTTGGGATCTCATAGCTGTTGGAAAACCCTGCAGAAAATAATAGAAGATTAGTAGCCACGCCACGAAAAGCAGCTGCCTGGAGAAACTCTGACCCCAAGGAACTAAAAGTTAAATTCCTGGCTTTTAGGGGGTGAGAGGTGTTCTTCAGCAAAACCCTGTGTTATTAACTTGAAAAAGAAGATACATCCTCTCTTTGCTTTGTAACGAGCAATTGACTTGGTTATGACGGTCAGCGAGCCCCAGATATCGCTCCCACACCCACGGATTCTTCGCGGCGCAGTAGCACCATGTCAATTAAAATACCTTTAAGGCATAACCAGAGGAAAGTGGGTAAATGTCAGAAGATTCAGTGCGGTCATTGAGTCTAAAGGCTTTTTCTAATGTTTGTCTGGTCTGGGGCTTGTTTCTTAACCAGGTGGTAGAGCTTCTCAGCACTTGGGGAAAGCCTAAATAGGTTGCACTGTGCTTAGACAAAAGCGATTCCCACACCCCAAGCAAGACGGACTGAAACGTGTTATCGCATTGTAGGATGCAGAGGCAAAGCAGTCGGCCCACGGGAGTATGTGTCCCATCGGTGAGCTGCTGGGGGTACTGGGGCACAGGCCCCTTCTTGCAAGACTTACACTGTTGTCAACCAGCTTTGTGAAGGGGCTGTTGGTAGTCCAGCTGCACCATTTTTTCTGTAGCTGTGGTATGGGAGCCAGCAAGTCGTGGAAGGTGCGGGCGCTCCACGTACGTTGTCTGGGACAGGGATTTTCTAGCTGGACGTTTCCCTTCTCAACGGCCTCTGCTCCTGGAGCCATGTGGTTAGATGTCAGCCAGTCAGACACACAGGCTGGGCTTGTGACACTTCGTTTGAGGTTTTTGTCCTGAAAAGAGTAAATACAGACTGTTTGCAGCACCTTTCATCAAAAAGTCTTAAAAACACTGAAAAATAAGCACGAGAACCGTTTCTCTAGTGGCTGTCTTAGGACAAGACACAGAAATGCAACTTCTTGTTCCTCTCCCATCAGCTCCCTGAACCGTAGAATCACAGAATCATCATGGCTGGAAAGGACCTCCAGGATCATCAAGTCCAACCTTCCTCCCAACGTTTCCCCTAACCCCTAGAACATGGCCTCAAGTGCTCTATCTTCTTGTTTTTTAAATACCTCCAGGGATGGTGATTCCACCACGTCCCTGGGCAGCTTCAGCAAAGAACTTCTTCCTAATATCCAACATAAACCATCTCTGACACAACTTGAAGCCACTTCCTCTTGTCCTATTAATAATTTGGGAGAACAGACCAGCACCAGCCTCGCTACAACCTCCTTAACCCAACTATGTTGACTCCACACTGGGAGTCCAAATGACACCATTCAACGTGTCCATTGCCTTCTCTGGAGGCAAGATTTACCTCTCTTCCCCAGCTTCAGGTTTAACACCAAACTGGGAAATCTCAGCCATGCAGGAAATAGAGCCCTGCTTTCCTCGCTAACCAAACCCATCAAGTATCTACAGCTTTCTTTTAGTGCCAATAGCTGGCAGAACAGACTAGTAATCTTCACTGTGTAAAACACAACTCCGGAGCTCTGCTCTGCTCTTAGAGATCTCTTGATCTGTCAGATCCTCAGGGGGATCTGGCCTGCTGAAAGCAATGTAGAACAAGCCATAAGAGAGTCAAAACATGTCTTTTTGAGGAGGCAAGGCTGAAGTGAATGGTGCTCCTGATCCTATGCTAGGGGAGAATTAAGAATATAAATAAAAGCAAAGCGAAACAGTGTCAGTGGGAAATAGAACAAGAAGCTCAAGACCCAGATTGGAGCCAAGGAGATTTTTTTCATTTCACATAAGAAATGCTTTTCAGGTGGAAAAGGTGCTTTAGCAGTAGAACAAGGCATCCAGACAGGTGTAGAATTGGCCTCATCAGAAGGTGAGACCACGTTAAACCATTGTCACCAGCTCTGGGCATAAGCAGAGTTGATCTGCCGGGGGAATTAACTATAGACGACTTCTAAAGATCCCTCCATACTTGTTTTACTTCTGTGTTGCATTTTAAATCAGGACTTTTGTCCTTAATACTGGTGTGGGATTAGAGCCAGAATAGTTAATGAACCTCCGACTGTCCTAGGGGTCTCCTTCCATTATTGCTAACACTTCACCTGTTATTTATATAACCCTCCTGATCCACAACCCTATGTGTATTTTTAATTTTCAGCTGTGTGAGTGTAGTTGTCATGAGAAGAATGCAAAATCCACATTCCCAAAGTTTCTGTAGTCCTTAAAGCATGTCTGAAATAAATCCCACAGTGTCCTGGATTTAAAAGTCCTGAGAAACCAGAAACTTGACATTTGTTATTTCTGAGAAATGGAACCTCTCAAGTTTCTGAAAATCAAAGAAACTATTTAGTTAAAATGTCATCTTGGAAATGGATGGGCAGAGAGGCAAGAAATTAGCTGCTACGGCAGAAAATCAAGTCTCAGTAGGAAGCTGGGAGAGGCTTCAGGCTCTGGCTGAGTTTGTTTCAGTATTAAGCTCTTAGTCTCAGATTTGATTAAAGTAACAATCTTCATTTATAAATACATAAGCCAGCTGTCTTCTCCTCAGAAGCCTCTCCAGGCTGTTTTAGGATTTAGTCTGATATTATATAAGTACCTCCAAATTGGTGTAAAAGCCAGGCACTGGTTTTGACACAGATATACTGGAAGGAACTACGAGGATTAATAATGTATTTTCTAGATTCTTAAAAATGTTTTGGTAAAAAATGCTTTTTAAATCATAATACTCTTGACTCAAGCTTTTACATCTGAAACTTGTAATGTCTGACTGAAGAGAAGTCAGAAGTCATGGCTATACATTCATAGAATCATAGAGTCATTCAGGTTGGAAAAGACCCTTGGGATCATTGAGTCCAAGCATCACCTCTACTCTACAAGTTCACCCCTAAACCAGATCCCTCAACATTACATCTAAGTGTCTTCTAAACACACCCAGGGATGGAGACTCAATCACCACCCTGGGCAGCCCATTCCAGTGCCTGACCACTCTCTCTTTTTTCTGCTGTCCAAACTAAATCTACCCTGTTGGAGCTTGAAGCCCTTCTCTCTGGTTCAGTCACTAACTACCTATGAGAAGAGACCAGCACCAACATCTCTACAATGGCCTTTCAGATAGTTGCAGAGAGCAATAAGGTCTCCCCTAAGCCTCCTCTTCCTCAAACTAAACAGCCCCAACTCTCTCAATGTCTCCTCATCAGATTCACTCTCCAGGCCCTTCACCAGCTTCATTGCCCTCCTCTGCACTTGCTCCAGCACCTCGATGTCTCCTTTGTATTGAGGTGCCCAAAACTGGACCCAGTACTCATTGGCCTAAGCCTGAATGATGACTTAAACCAAACAGGATTTAGAAAGCCATGGCCCTCCTGGAGGACACTGCAGAACCACTCAAAAGTCATCCTGCCCTCTGGTTCCTCCCACTAGCCCACGTCTGGAGACAGACATTTGCTGTCCCAGCTCTCGCTTCCTGCAGGGGGATTGCTTCATGCAAAGGGGTTTTAAAAGCTAGAAAGCAAGAAGCCAGTTTATCGCTGGCTCCTGCCCAGCAGAGCTGAGCCCAATGCCTAGTGGGGGGCACAAGACCAAGTGGCCAGCTGCCATTTCTCAGTAAAAAGACCTGGATCATTATTTTAATGAAAGCTCCTTATAGCTTGCTTTGTCTAGTCAAGTATGAGGGGTGAGGTGAGTCTGATGGCGTGAGTTACTGTACCATAAGGGCTCAGGATTTCACACATCTTTTCACATGAGAATGTCATAGCTGCTGCCAAGAGAGCAGCTACACTCCAGCGCATCACTCACCCCACTTGCATAGTCCTGGCCCACAAAAGCTCTGCCCCATCCCCTCTGTGGGGCACAGAGGCTGAAGTCAGGAGCTGGCTCCCCAGCTGCGTTTTACACCCTAAAAACACACATTTAGCAATTAAACTGTAAACATTGCTATTCCTCACAATCCCATAACCCTGAGTAACTCAAGTGACCTGAGCAGATCCTCCTGGAGAGTGGGTTTATAATCAACCAGCTGTTGGGGAGGATTGACTCCTGCTGTGGGGAGAGCTCTGGTGCTTTTAAAGAGGTTCCAGCTTTGGTTTTGGGTGGGATTTTTTGTTCTTTTAGTGGTGTGGTGGAGGTACGGATTCACTTGTGTGCAGCATGGATGCCACGGAGGAGGAGGTGCTTCTGGAGTTAGCAATCTGGTAAGGTACTTTCATTCATTGGCTTCCTTCCCTTAGAGCTATTGTAATGCTGATCGTGTTGTTTGTGTTTGTGTGTGTTTCCTCTGGTAGATTGCTTGCAGAAGGGATGGAGGAATAGCGATAGTTTTCTTTGAGCACTCTTATTTGTTCTGACTAGAGGGGGGAAAAAGGGGGGGAAAGTGGGGCTTCCTGCTGCCTAGAAGCTGTATTTGTATGTGGTTGCCACCAGGTGAAGCTCTCTCCAATGGAAAGCAGGACCAAGCAGTGCAGGTGTTCAGGGGTGGACAACCTGGGCCCTGATGCTGCTTGCAGTGTCCTGCTCTGCAGAAGGGAATGTGCTGGGTTTGGGAAGGCAGCAGAGCTGGTTTTTCCTCCTTTTCCTCTTTCTGTTCGTTGGTGTGGCTGGCTGGAGGAAAAGCTCAGCGTGTGTCCTGCTCCAGCACAGGAAAATCCTGACCAGCCTGGCCTCCTGGCTGACTTTCTGATTGAGCTCAGGGCTGCTGAACGCTGCTGTTCTGTTACTAGTGACACAAGTATTGCCCAGGCTGTCCTGGGATGTGTGAGCTCTTTGTGCTGGTTCTTTCCCCTCTCGAGAGGGGAAAAAGGCAAGGTGCTGGAGAGGAAAGCAGTGACCCCAGGAAGGCTTTAACGTAGGCTTGTGACAGCTGTGCTCTGGCAGGCACTGTGCTTAGGGTTGAAGAGGTGGTGGCTGGACCTGAAACTTGTCAGCTCTCATCTGTTTCTAGAGAAATAATTGTCCAGGACTGTAGGAGAAAGAGTTAAAATAAGAAAGAAGCTGCTGAACAGACTCAGCTTTCTCTGTGTGTGTTTGAAAGGACCCTCGTGCTTTCAATTCAAGTGCTTGATGATGGGTTTTTAGCATATTCTGATGCCTTTCAGCCAAGTGAGGCAGGTAAATAGCTTCTCACAGACTCATCATAGCTGGAAAGGACCTCCAGGGTCATAGAGTCCAACCTTTATCCTATTATCTAGCTGCTAGACCAGATCTCTAAGCACCGCGTCCACTCGTTCCTTGAACACATCCAGGGACGGTGACACCACCACTTCCCTGGGCAATCCATTCCAGTATCTAACCACCCTCTCAGTAAAGAACTTCTCAGGTTGTCAGAAATCAAAGCACCTTCCCTGACCTCTTGCTAGTACTGAGCAGAACTAGGCTGGCTCCCAGGTCCCCCAGTTCCTACAAGGGATGTTTTTAATGGCATGTGACTTTTGCCAGTTAACGTGTTGCTGAGGGCTGGTCCTGCTGCCTGCTGGCAGACACCTGCGTTACCACCCAGCAGTCCAAGGTAGACTTCGGCACTTGCTCTTCTTGAAGCTGAGATGGTACTGGCTTGGGGGGTCACAGCCCATGTCATTTGATGGCAGCTCAACTCCAGGATTAGAAGAAATGCCACGCTAGGTCACGACCTTTCTTGCAAAGTGGGAAGTGAGGACAAATAAGTAAGACAAGTTCTGACCACGAGGGACATCCCGTGGCCTGATAGATCCAGACAGGTGTGCCAGAGAGCATTCCTACCTGTATTTTATAGGTGGTAAAGCTCAGCCCACTGGCCCCAGGACCAGCAGAAATAATAAACACTTCATCGCTCCCAGTCTCTGTGGTCACTGCAGATACAGAAGAGGGCACATCTGGGTCAGTGTCCTGAGGAGACTGTTCTGTGCTGCCTTCACAGGAAGTGACTGAGAAAAGAAGAAAATCAGTAAAGACCTCTTGTGAGAGTCCAAAGCATTTGTTCCCAGCTCCCCTACGACAAACTTTCTGCCTTCTCTCCCCAGACCACCTAGAGCCGGCTTGGTCTCTGTGTCACACCAGCCAGAACAAACTTCATGCCAACACTTTGCTCTGGTGAAACCACACGTTTCTGAGGACAAAACAAAGGGGGAGAAACACCCTTGGGTGTGATGGCTCATACGGCAGACCCAAACTGAGCTACCTCATACTAAGCACACAAGGATCAGAAACTTGCAGGTTTGCTCGACTAGGTTTTCGTTTGTATCTGCTCATCCCTGAACTGCTACAACGCTGAGAGCCGAGCTTTTCGCCTAAACCCCAGGCAGCCTTGCCCTCCAGAGGCTGTCACGGGTGTATGCACACGTGTGTCTCCGAGGCCCATCTAGTTGGTCTGTGCGCTGGTCACAACCTCCTTGATGACTCTTCCCAAGAAGGAGATGGGAAACTCTCACGGCTGGGAGCGCAGAATTTGCTTTTGGGAGGACAGCTGTGTGAAGTGCTGATGGTTTAATGGGAAACTGATGGTCCACAGCAACACAACATGTCAGCCTTCACCAACCAGAAAGGGCTCTGACACACTTCATGTGTTGACTCACGATGGCAGCACGCAGCACTATCTGCAGCTCAGCTTGCAGCCTCTGCTTCTTGAAACATGCTGTGAAGTAAATGCCATCTACAGCAGTCTCATCTATGAAGTTCCTCAGAAAAACTTAGCTCCAGGAGTCAAAGTTGTTCAAAGCCAGTGTACGTGTTGTAAGACACACTCTTGTCATCTGCTCTGTACCCGACCTTGTCTGGAACTCTTCTACAATCTATGGATCTTTAAAGCTGTCGGTAGTGGCCTGAACCCAACACACTTGCTCTGCTAACCCAGTGTCTCAGCAATGCCATGTGCTGTGACAGCTTTTGTTGGCAGCATCCTGGAGCCTGACTGTGTGTGCTCCTTGCCAGGGGAATTACCCTACCAGTGAGGCAGGAGAGCAGCAAGGAAAGCTCCCGCAACAAAGGCTTTCTGCTGTGAAGAGGCTCTCCAGCTGTGCATGGGCAAGACAGTCAGAAGGACTGCAAGGAAGAAATGATCCAATTAACTGGCTGAGGGTATGGGGTGCCCTGACCTGCTCTGGACACCGCCCCATGCTTACCCGCCTGCTCCCGGCTGACAGAGTGGTTGTTGTTTTCATTCTCTCGGCTTGGCACCACCAGCTGGAGCTCATTGATATCGACAGCGGAGTTCTGGATCCCGTTCTACAACTCAGAACACGCCCCAGTAAACATAGTCAGATAAACAGTGCAACAGCCAATATGAAAGAGAGGATCAGAAATTGCTGAAGCCATTAGCACTAACCTCCTGGTCACTGCATGCGTTGGATGAGCTCCGTTTGGGACACGTTCTCTGCCTGAAAAGGAGAGACAGCAACAACAACAACAAGTCTGTGAGTTGAGTTAAAAGCCCACAGAAGGGAAGATCTTGGTCATGAGGGGCACCCAGCATGTCAGACCTTTCCTGCCCACAGCAGCTTATCATAGAATCACAGAATCATTAGGGATTAGAAGGGACCTCGAAAGATCATCTAGGGGGGAAGATTTCATGCTTGTGTAATGAAAAGTCATCTGAAGAGAAGAACCTGTTGTCTTTATGTGATTGGTGCAAAAGCAGGGGCAGGGTTCAGAGCTCCATCGTGTCCCACCGGCTGCTTTTTCATGCCACTAAGCAGTGGGATGGAAATCCTGCCTGTGGTCTGGGCAGCGACACGGTTCTTACCCTACGAGAAAATCCCATCTGTGCCTTGCGTGCTGGGTTTTATTTAGCCAACAGAGTGTCAGGTGCTCATCGCTTGTAGGAACACGTTCTATCACAAGATAGGGCTATGGCAGATGATAACTAGGGAAGGTGCCTCTTGCCTGCAGGAAGACTGAAGCACACTTCTAACCATTTTGTCACGTGTTTACTAATGCTGAGATCATAAACCAGCTAGTGTTGTTTACTTTCTGCATGAGTAAGACTTAAAGATATCTCAAAGAAAGGCTGACAGTAACGAACATAATGACTGGAGCAAACGTGTTTTGTCTTTGAGTGCAGCAGTTCTCTGTGGGCCAGTGCAGAGACACACAGGGGTGTCAAGGCATGGACAAGGCAGGATGTAGCCCACGTTACTGTTTTCCCTACTCTCTGTGCTGTTGGCTGGTGTTTTTCCTCTTGTTGGAGGGTTTGTTTTGTTGTAAGGCTTTTAATCTCCTCCATGCAAGCAAGGTTCTTCTGGTGGGGATGTGTTGAAGCCAAGGTTTCAAGTTTTCAGTCACTGTTTTGTTACTGTTTGCAAGACTGAGGGCTCGGGCCACCTGATGAGGCTGCCCAGGAGGCAGCATCTGCTTCAGCTTGGGCATGGTGGGTTTCATCCCTTCTCCATATCATTGGATCTCTTTAAAAATGCTTATTGAGCAACAACTGACTTGAAGAAGAAAAATAACCTCATGTCATGCCCCTCATGCTATTCCTAGTGAATACAGAGCAGAGAGTTAGCACTTGAGAGTTTAATTCAGAAGCACTCCAGACAGACAGCTGTTACTGCAGGAGGCACAATGGCTTTGGCCACTCACTTGGACTTCTTGGGTGAATTTGGGGCAAAATCAGGGCATCTTCCTTGACGCACAGATTCTGGAAGGGGGAGCAGGGAAAGGATTCTAAGTTGGGATCATCTTGCCTCGTCAAGCAAGATCAAACCAAGTAGCAAACACTTCAGAGTGGAAAATACGTAAGTGTCATGCACACACGAACACTAGAAGCTCCTGTTTGGCACCAGAACCTTTTCAGTAGGAGCAGCCTCAGAAAACACACTCCAAAATAATGAGTTATTATCGTGACCAAGGCATTCAGGTACTTGGTGGGAGAACTGAGGAGCTCCCTGCTTTTTCCACATTATATATGTATTAGTAAATCTCTTCCTCTTTTCCCAGCTCTTTCTTGCCAAATCCAGTGACAACAAATAAATCCAATCTGGTCTATTCCTATGAAATAGTCTTGTTTCAAGTTAACCAGCAAATTACAGGCAAATTTGTTAAAATCCTCAATATTGTAAATATTCTATGAATTGAATATTCTCCTCTAAGAACACACAACTGAGCACACTTTGTCCACATTGAGCATCATGCTTTGGCCACCCTGACTTTTTAGTCATCTGGATGGTCTCATTTTGGGGTTTGTTATTTAAATTTTTAGCATGACTTAATCTTGGGCTTCCCACAAACACAAATAAGAGTGTTCCTCAGATTCTTGTATATGGCTGCCCCACTTAAAGGATGGTCAGATTCTAGGGCAAAGTTGGAATGAACTATCCATGTTGAAGCTCACAGCAACTGAGTGCTATGATAAACAATGGACAGACAGGGCAAGTTCCACATTAAGAAGCAGAAATACCTGACATCCATTCAGCTCCTTTCCTCGCCATGCTTTATCAATGCTGTGTGTTAAAATACTTAGCAGCAACCAAACCACCTTGAGTTCCATGCTGCAGTTTGGCAGCATCGACCAAAAAGAGAGTAAGGTGCCTCCAGCAAAAGCATTTTCTGTATGACTGTGGTATCACAGAACATGAAGGATTGGAAGGGACCTCGAAAGATCATCTAGTCCAGTCCCCCTGCCAGAAGTAGAGTATGCGGTCGAAATAAGAGAAAGAAGAGTCCTGTTCTTCCAAAAATTTAATTAGGATTAAAAAACAGTCCCTGGCTAAAATGTGCCTACTAAACTTTTTCTTCCCTCATCAGACTTTAGGTATTGAGTGTCTGATTTCCACTGAACAGTTTGATTTACTGTTTAAAAACCAACAAGCGCGAAGGGTAAGAGTTTCTAGATTTGGCCAACAATCTTGGTAGAAACTTGAGACTTATTTTTCTTCTATTCTGAGCTGCTGCCATGGTGCCTGGAGAGATGCACTGCTTTGCAGGACTAGGGATCTTAGTCTTTCTTTAGTTTGCTCTCCAGCTGGACTAAATCTCCCACTGCATACTGCAGCACCTGGCCACCGAGGAGACCGGTGATTTAGATCGGTGCACTGCTCATGGATTTAAAGCAGCCAACACGCACACACACCATTTTCCATCATCTAAAATACACTACTTTCTTCTCCAAAGGTTGGTTCGAATCTCTCAAGTAAAAAGAAATAAGCTCAAGCCCACTGGAAGTTTTGTGAGAACGGTCCTGTGCTTCCCAGCAGGCAGCTCCAGCTGTCTTAGACGTCTGACCAAACCAGCTAGATGTGTAGAGAGACAGAAATGAAGGACACTGCTACACCAGATAAGGAGTGGGGGTTGAGTTGTGCTTAACATGATGATGGTGGAGGAAAAGCCTGGGTTTAGCCCAGAAGTGGTGAGGCTCCTCTAGAAGGATGATATATGACAAAGGAGAAGTCTCAGCCCTGGGCGAGTCAGGCAGCTTGTACGGAGAGAGATGGCAGCACACGATGAGTCGATGAAATAGCAGCACGCTAGGGGGGTGTGACTGGAAACAGGCTACACAGATGTAAAATGCAGTTGCAATCTGTGGGTTGCAACCATTGAGCAAAAGTCCAGCTGCACTGGACAGGACTAAAATTAAATAAGGTGGACACTTCTCTTGTTCTTGGGGCTTGGGAAAGAAAATAAAAAATACCCCATCACTCAAGCCAGGCCTCGTGGCCAAAAGTAATTAGAATTATTGGCCAACTAACAACTGAAGCTTTCATTCCCTCCCCAAACAGCAAACAAAAGCTGCAGTGTGGCAGAGACTTGGAGTTTCCCCAAAGAGCTTTGCCCTGGCTGAATGCAATGAGCCTGAGCAGACACTGCTGACGACTTGGTGCATTGGAGTGGCAGTAGGTGCCAAGCCCATCCTGGGCCATTTCTATCCCTGGCAAGACAGAGCCCTGCTACTTTTAGCTGAGCAAGAGCAGCAGATAGAAATGGAATAAAATACCGGTAAACCTGGCACCAGGGGATCAAACGGAGTATGAAGAGAAAATAAAGTGGAAGGCAAGTTTATGAGGCTGGGAGCTTGAAGGTTACTACTAGCATCCTCTGCAGTGGCACACTCCAGCCCGAGAGGGCTTCAGAGAGCTGATCCCATTCCTGAGCATGCCACGTTGTTAAAGCATCTTTGCTTCTCCCTTCAGCCCAACTCTTGCCATCCTGACTCGTTCTGCACTGAAGACAGACTGCTCAAGACACGCTTGACACCTGATTTCAAACCCCTATTTAGGGCAAGAAGCATAAAACAGAGCTTGGTGGGCTCAAACTAAAAGAAATTTAGATGTACTTCTACATCTAAATAGCCTCTACAGTCCTATTCCAAGCTGCATTAAAAACCCACACATAAGAAGTATAGGGGAGCGCCAACCAGTGCCAGCAGCTCTGGGGCCAGACACCAATATTTTTGAAGCAGTTAGCCCAGTAAAGAGAGAAAACCACTCCTCTTCCAGTGGAATGTAAGTGAGGTTACTTGGCACAGGCCAATGGCATTGCTTCCACATGTGTCAGCTCTCACTTAAGGGTTTTGGGTCTGAAAAATCATTGTAATTGATGCCTTCCTGGAACAGCATGCAGGGAGCGTGGGCAGCTGGGGTAGTAAGTGGGCTTTGTGGAGGCTAAAGGGTGTAGGACAGTCTCTGTCCATACACAGTCGATACCTGACTGAGGTGCATCTTCTTTAAAAGAAAGTCATAGGGCAATGAAAAGGCAAAAGTGCCCGTGTTAGAATAGAGTCTAATTCTGGTCCTGCCCCGCAGGATCCCTGGTAGGATGAACTTGCAGGGACTTGAACACAAACGTTTTGGAGGGAAATGCGTTCAGGTTTTCTTTTGCAGCAAGAGCTGCATCTGACTTTATCTTGTAAACATCAGACGAGCGAAAAGCCAAACCATGCATGTGAGCAGCCTGGCCTGACTTTCTAAACGGACTACACAGAGTCAGCTTCAGGCAGTGAGGTCTCAGATTGCTGGTGTTCCTTCTGGTTTAAATAATACTCTGCTTTGGGGACAGTTACGGGGAAGTTAAATGGGGTAATGGAGCAAGATCAGCCTGCTCAGTATGAGCATTAACCCGGACTGCTGCCATGGCAAAAGGAGCATGTTTCTGTCTCTTGAAGATTGCCAAGGGTATAAAAATAAAGTATTTGGTATCTGGAAGACATTTTCCACCAGACATTTTCCTTTAGAGCTCGCAAAAAATTGTGGTCTAAATTAGCGTTCCTCAAGTTTTTCAAAGGGAAAAGGTTGTGTAGATGTAATGCGTGCACATTTAACCCTTACAGCCAGGAAAAGCTCAGCCCCTGGAAGTGGGGACCTGTGTATGCCGCAAGAGAGATTACGTTTAAGCGTCACCACCTTGCCCGTCCCCTTATGCCCAGTGTGATGGCCTCTATTTGCATTTATTTAGCAAGAGCTGGAAACAAAGGACAAGGAAAATAAAGTTTGTCCATCAAACCAGACTTGACGACTAGGAGCTGCTGGGCCATCCTGAGAGCTTTTGGCTTGGAGGACGCAGAGTAGATGAGGCGGGAGATGCAAGGAAGGGAGAAGACAGTCCAGTTTCACGCTGCCTTTGGGAAATGAATGGTATTTACCAGTAAATAGTCACCACACCAGAGCCCTGCAAGGGGCTGTATTTGTTTCACCTTACCTGATGTTTTCCTTGACGTAAAACCACTCAGAGAACACTACTGCTTTGACAAAAACCTAAGGAGTTTGAGCTATGTGGTGAGTCTGCTGGAAAGGGAACAACACCAAAAAGCCACTGTTTCTAGAAAAGTGTTTTCACTAGGGCAGTAGTAAGAAACACGCAAACACGTGCTGGGTAGTGGGGAACCCTTCTCCTGGTGGGTGCAGAGCAAAATGAATACATGAAATGAAAGCGATTTACTGGAGAGGCAGGCTCTTGTCACTGGCTGGTTTTAGCTGTTCAGCTAGTTAGCATCAGGACCTGGAAATCAGCAGCCCAGCCTGACCATCAGCTCACTTGACTGTCGTTTCAGACGACATCTGAGGAGAATCACAGGTACTGTGGGCTGGCAGCGCTCTTTCCAGCGGTCCAGGTGGTGTGCATACCACTGCTCAGCACATGGAGTGCATGGGCGTTAGTGTGCCTGCGTGCTGTCTGATAAAACACACTACTTGTGGTGGTGTTCACTTTTCCACAGGGTGCAAGTGATGGTTAGAGAGGAACTGTTGTGAAAAGACACAGACTGTCAGTTCCACATGGTCAGAAGTCAAGGAAGGAAGGAAGGGAGGATGATTGTTCTGTTCTGTGTTTGTCAGTTGGTCGCTTAGCATCCCAAAGCTAAGGTTCAGAGGACCCTCTGCCATTGAAACAAAACAAAGTCATCACCCTTCAGGTATTTCTACAGAAGTTTGAGCTGTAGAACTAGGGAAGACTGAGGAGCATAGGGCAGGACTGTCTGTCTCCATACACTTTACTAGTTTTAGTAGGAGTTAAATTAAATACTTTTAAAAGTCACAGGAAATGTGGCTTTGTCTTCTGGTCTTTTCCCCGTACATATAACATCACATGTTTCAAAGGCTCACACATGCATCATCTTACCTGCAGGCTATGCAGAAGGCAGAGAGCAAAGCAAGTGCAAAGAAGGTGATCCCTGTTATAACTGCCATCATCATCACGTTTTCCTTCCTCTCCTGCCTCACAGCATCTACAGTGTTGGGTTCAGTGATGTTCCTGTACTCAAAGAGCATCGCAAAGCCTCGGCCCCGGTCTGTTGTGGTGATCAGTTCCATGATAACCTCAACCATTTCCAGTGAGGAACCAAAGACCATGGTCTTGTTTAAAGGTGAATTTGGTCCACAGAAGCGAGAGGAAAATGTGATAAGATCAGAAACATATAGTACATCATGGGGACAGACATCCACTGCTGACTGTGGGCTAGAGGAAATTTCCACAGGCAGTACTGTTGTCGGGAAAGTCCAGCTCTCTACTGTAACTTCATCTCTTTCACTAGCAGCTAGGTGGGAATGCAAGATATTCCCTTTCAAATCTTCTTCTGTTACCAGGCTGCTGGTATTTTGCTTCCATGTTGTTGCACTACCAGCCACAGGGGATGGCAGCTCTTCTGGCTGAGCCTTGGCAGTCACTTTGGGTTCCTTCATCTGCTTTGACTGGTTTTCTTCAGATGCTTGTTTGGCTTCATCTTTTTTTGAGGTGGTTCCTGGAAGTTCATCCAGGTGACTAGCAAGGTCCTTTGACTGATCCCCTGTGCTGCTCAGATTTGGAGACATCTTTGACACCCAAGTCTGGAGAGAGGGTTTTGTCGTACGGAGAGCCAAGTCCTCGGGAGAAGGCACATCCTTCTTTCCTGTTTTAGCAGGGACTGAGAAGTCGTCCCAGGGGGTTGGAGTTTCACTGGAGCTCTCAAAAATGTCAAAGTCAAAGATTTCCAGCACCAGGTGGGTTCTCACGGGAATGAAAAATTGCCAAACGCAGTGTGTCCCTGGGTAGTAGTTGTTTGGAAAACCTGGTGATAGAATCAGGCCTCTTTCCATGGATTCCACCACGGCACCACAGGAATAGTACACCTGAGAATGAGACACGTCATCTTACAGCTTGCCAGAGATTAAACATAGGATGCAGTCTGATAGACCCACTAAAGGTTCTACTCTTTACTTTCCTTGGTATAAGACAGCCACAAGAAAAGGGAATTTGTTAAGCTTGTACAAGTCTATTCTCTGCTTTCCCACTTGGAGCATTAATCTATTACGTCTAATCTGGAGAACCGCTCTTAGAGACTTCAGAAGCACAGAGTGAGTGAGCAGCCTCTCCAGAAACATAACCCAGTTGAGTAATTCACATCATGCTCTCTTCCTTGTACTGATCACAGCGCATCCATTTCTGCTCTTTGCTAATGTACAACTTACTGACCTCGCAAATGCATCGTCCTCAACAGCTGCTTGTGTGGTAAGAATTTGAAGAAGCTAAATCATGTCACCACACAGTAGAACTCTGTCATTTTCATGGCAAAAAACATTGGCTACTGTTGAAAAAACAACAACCCAACACAAACCAAAACCTCCTTGCACCAATGATGAAGCCACAAAGATGATGGAGTGGAACATCTCCCTTATGAGGAAACGCTGAGGGAGCTGGATCTCTTTAGCTTGGAGAAAAGGAGACTGAGGGGTGACCTCATTAATGTCTATAAATATGTGAAGACTGGATGTCAGGAAGATGGAACCAGGCTCTGCTCAGTGTCATCTAATGATAGGACAAGGTGCAATGCGTGTAAGCCCGGAACAGAGGAGGTTCCACATAAATACGAGAATGAACTTCTTTGTGGTGAGGGTGACAGAGCACTGGAAGGGGCTGCCCAGGGGTGTTGTGGAGTCTCCTTGTCTGGAGATATTTAAAACCTGCCTGAATATTTTCCTGTGCAACTGGGTCTAGGTGATTCTGCTGCGGTGGGGAATAGGACTAGATGATCTTCCGAGGTCCCTTCCAGTCCCTTATTTGACGTCAATTTTTTTTATTTGGATAAATTTTCACTTCTGCAAATGCAAAGTCTCTCACAGTAGTGATAGCAGACACCAGCTCTCACCAGTAAACTAGCAACCAACACGCGTTTTGTGTTACACGGCACGTTATGTACCACGTGAAGTTTGCTCTCCCTTCTTTCTCTATCAGTAGCCTTCACACTCCAAAGAGAAAGGAAGTCCCTGAATGGTGGCACTCACTATCATACTCCTCCTTCTCTGAAGGTACCTGAGGCTGCTTTCACGCACCATATTTACAACTTCCTTACCGCAAAAACACTCTCAGAGCCTTTCTTCAAGATCCTTTCATAAATTTGGAGATCACAGAGCCCTGCCTGTGCTTTGGGGAGTTGTTTTTGAAAAGGGGGAAAAAATAAGTCAGCAATACTTGGGTCACAAGTGCTGTCTGGGAGCACGACTCTACAAGCATTAATTGGAAAAGAAAGGGAATGCTTGGGGTTTCGTAGGGGTTTTTATTGGAAACGATTAGTCGTCTTGGTCTGTTATCTATTTAAACAAAAGGAAGTTTGGCAGTAGAACAAACAAAGCTTATGAAGTCCATTGAAAGCCACAAAGATCAAAATACTCCAGATTTCTTTCCCCTTTGTCCCTCCCCTTGGCTTATATTTAAATTGAAAGGAAAAAAAACCCAACAACAAATGCTAAATGTTAAAAGCACTTCAGTAAAAACCAAACCCCAGACCCACTCTGCAAGGCGGGACTCTTGTTTTCCAGCAGGTGCTATTCGTGTTCTGAGAGATTTCAGGGAGGACAGCAATAGAAAAGGACTGTATATACAGAGTTCTGTATTGGACTTGAAATCCAGTCTTTGACTTAAAAGTGTCATTTCTATCAAAGGTTGCAGCAGCTTCTCACTTAAGACAGCTGGGCTGGACTGTGGAAGCAGAAAAGAACCCGCGTTCACATGCCAAATACACGTTACTCTCTGCCTAATGCCTTGGAAGTCCTGCAGAACGTGACACCAAAATAAAGGAGTAGAAACATACTGATCTTTTCTCTTGAGGGTAAATGTTGGGATTTAGGTTTTATTAGCTAATTCACAATATAAATCCCGGTGAAGATAGCAAAATTTAGTGGGCATTTAAGAGGCTACAGATCCTAACATTTAGATCCGTTTGATAATCCACGCCAGAATTCCAGACACATTTGTTGTCGCTTGGGTTTTACTGAAAACTAACCGTCCTCCAGTGAATACTCTCCTCTTTCCAAGAGAAAGAAGAGAGACCATCACTTTTGTACTTGGAGGAAAAAGGTGTTTTCTATGGCTTCTCTTCTATTCCTTTCCTGGAATATTGGTGCAGACTTGCCTTTGCCCCACGCTGGTCTTTCGAGCTCACTTTTAGAGACTATTTACCTAGGAAGAGACAGTAACTTCTAACTTTTCAAATAAAATATGTACCCAGTTTTGGAGGCAGAACGTGCACCCGAACTGCTGCTATTTCCTGGATGTGGGAGGATGACAGATTGGCCCAAACCTCCTTAAATTAGCAATGATTGGGGGTTGAGGTTTTATTTTCATGACTATGTGAACTGATCTAGTTGCCTCTTTTAAAACACTGAGAAGGCGCTTGGAGGCGTTCACAGCCCCACCTCTACTACCACAAGACTTTAACACCCAAAAGCAGCAGCCATCAGTTCAGTGAATCTTGTGGGATTAATCACCAAAGTGCTGAATGGGTAAGCACATCCCCCCCCTCCATAAATCTTTCGCCCCGACTCACGATAGGTCCTCTTCTCTGCCTTCATTCTCACTTGAATCTGTCATCATTTGTAGAGAAGTATCTTGCCAACTGTGTACATCCAAGGAGGCCGGGATTCAAACTTGGATGCCTCTTGTTCCCCTACAAGCCATGTAGCCACCAGTTAGAGCATTTAGCTGAATCACGATGGGTACCCAGTATCCCCCAACGCAGGCTGGGGCAATTTGTGCTACGTGTGCGTTCCAGAAATATGGCTGAAAGGTCGTGGCACTGGGGAAGTTGTTCATTTATTATGGCTAGAAGAACCATGGCTAGAGACCAAAAAAATTCAAGAGTTGTTGGGGAAAAAACCCCCGTAAGGGACAGGAAATGCAAGACAGATCCAGGGGGCTTGGGGAAGGATTTCTGATTAATTTATAATCCACAACTGAGTGACTGACAAAACTGTTTAGCTCATTTGAATCATCCATTGTGAAGGCTGAGTTTCATCAATTAGGCACAGATGTTCCCTTCTGCAGCAAGTTAGGGACTTGTGGGCTTCTGACAGAGGCATGCAAAGAAAATGGCACGTTTTTAATCTCTGCAAGTGAGATGATGTTGGGGTTTTTTTTTTAAAAGAGCGCTTGATGTATGCCCACACCTGTTAGGGCAACTATGAGCAGGGAGAAGCAGGTTGCCAGTCCAGTTCATCTGCTTTTTAGTACTTTCTACTCTGGCTAGGAGTCACAAATGTTCAAAACAGTTGTGTTGGACCGAACCTGCAGCCCACTGTAGTCAGACATTCCCAACCTGCCTTCTAAATTAGGATAACTAGGGAACATCATTTAGTAGGGTGAAGAGAAGTAAGTCAAACCTCAGCTGTTGCTTCTCAGCCAGAAATACAAAGGCTGGGTGTTTCAGAACATGCCAAGACATCCCTTTTCATGCCACACAGCCCAGTCAGCAGCTTAAATCTGTGCCCATTACTGAAAAACACCCCGTTGTCACACACTTACCTACCTCCTACCTGAGTAGTTAATACTGGCATCAGCTTAGAGCTACTTAATTAAGATCCACACATCTAGGGAGTTATAAGGCTTCTGCACCAGAAAACACAGGGCTAAGGACTACAAGGAGCACCTTGGGCTAGTCTCTCAATTGGCTCTAGCAGTGGTATCCTGATGAAATATCTGTTACTCTCTGAAGTGTAGGTTTGCAACAAACCCACGTGTGATGCAGTTGTGGAGAGTCTGAGAGTCTTTTCTTAAGTATAAAGCTGTGCTTGCTTGGAGCAGATGTGGCCACAAGTGTCTGCAAGGCATGGTTCATAAATCTCACCACAGACACCAGCATCTGTTTCCTGAGGAGCACCATCTCTCTAAGAAAGGACAGTCCCTTGATGTACCACAGAGCAACACAAAGCCAGCATTTGATGTCTTCAAACTGGACACTACACATCAAAGGACTCTTGAGAAGCAGGTGGCACTGATAAAAAGGAGAACTCTCATGCAGGAAAGGGGGCCACTAATTGTTTTGGCCAGATGGGAGTTTACTATAAGACCCAGCCAAATATACACGCAGGAAAGAGTAGTCACCATCATCTGAGTAACACACCCCTCAGCTCTGCTGTCTGCTCACACAACACCTACGAACGCAGCCCTGGAGCCTCTGCATTATTCTGGCCGGAACATTGCCAGGGAATCAACACGTTCTAAGGGAATCCCACTTGCCATGAGAACAATTTAATTTACACCCTTTCTTTAATCACGGTTACTGCCAAAGAAGGCACCAGAGTGGAGCTAGATCAGAGGCCTCCACGAAAACAAGCTCTTCGTTTTGCCAGGACAGGACAAGTTCTTGCAGCATCTTTGCATCAAAGCCAGGAGAGTTTCGTGGCTGCTCCCACCAGAGCAAAGCCCAACTCAAAACCTGCAGAAAGCCATGAATGTCAGTGGCAGCCGTGAGGTTGTGCCGGACTCTACCTGGGCCACAAGTACTCTTCAGCAACAGGTACCAACCCCTGCCTGAACCACCAGAAGCCGGCAGGGCTCAGTTTCTCAGGCTTCTCTGTCCTGCCTCCAAGAGAGGAAGGTTTCTAGCATGAGGTGATGTTGAGAAGGTACTGTGACACGTAGCTGGGAAGAGTGGGTAACGTGGCCATGCAGTTTAGCTTATAAAAACACTAGCCCTGCTAAAAAGAATTGGAAACTCAGTGAGGCAAGCTCCATGCTAAGGGAAGCCTCAGCCCATTTGTGGTCTTTTTGCTGAAGCTCGAAAAGATGAAGCAGTACTGGCTTTTCCTCAGTCAAGTTAACACAGGTTAGAGGGTTCTGCTGTTTGCAGCATCCTAGAGGACACTGTCTTGAAGGAAGACATCCTGTGTCAATGTTTGTGAGACCTCTGTGAGCACAATCTCAGATTTTCTAGCTTGGGACCTGTCCATAGAATCACAGAATCATTAGGGATTGGAAGGGACCTTGAAAGATCATCTAGTCCAATCCCCCTGCCACAGCAGGA
>JAOXOE010000776.1:1804987-1817908 GCA_028565055.1 Phoeniculus purpureus | reverse complement strand
GCTTTGCTCCATTCCCCCTAGTCCTGTCACTACCTGATATCCTAAAAAGTCCCTCCCCAGCCTTTTTGTAGGCCCCCCTTCAGATACTGGAAGGCCACAAGAAGGTCACCTCAGAGCCTCCTCTTCTCCAGTCCAGTGTAGTTCCTTGGGGGTTTTCATAACATACCCCAGAAACAGCAAGTTCTCTTGGTGTGTACCCAGAGTCAGGGTGAAAAGTCTCAGCAGACACATAGCTGAGCCACTGGATTTCCAGGATGCCCTCTGAGGCTACGTCACACACTTAATCGAGACACCCAGTTGCAGGCTTGCAAGGAAATGTCGTGCAAGGTCACAACCTGCTTCGGCCTCATTGATGCCTTGTGCCCATCTCGGCATCTGTGTGTTCCTCACGTGTATTTCCAGTTTCAGGCAGACTTAAAAATGTCACTTCCACTCCTTTTTAGAAATGACAGAGAAGGAATAATCCCCTACATTTCAAACTGACAGAACACTTAAGAGGTGCTGCATGTATTAGTCTTTTCAGGAACAGACATGTATTATCTCCTTATCCAAGTTAAAGGGCTTTTTGGTCTGTGCTTGAAGACTATACTAGAAAGATTTAACACTAATGAGTGAAGGCGAGCACAGAAGCTATTTCTGCAGAGCTTAGGATCTTTAAAAATCACTCTGAAGGTGGAATATTTGGTTAGGATCTCTGGTTTTGACCAGAAGACCCTTCTGTAAAATAGCCCCGCTACTTAAAAATCCTTTACTGATTTTCTTTAGAGTAGGAAATAGACAACCCCTTCCCAGGTAGATTTCTTTTCTTTGCTTCATTTGAAAAACAAACTCCACTGTAGCTGCCTGGTACCAGAACAGGGCTACAGTTCTATAGTTGCCTTATCTTGTCATCCTACGGCTGATTCAACAGCAGCCACTGAGGTGTGCAATTAATTTCTGAGTCGAGATGGGTGCAGTTCTGGGATCCAAGGCTGTTCAGTCTGGATGACTAAATTTAGCCATCTGAGCTCACCATAGTGTCAGCAGGGTGAAAACCCAGCAGGCTTTACCCCTCCAAAAGTGAAAGCATCTTGTGTGCACACATGCACATACATGTGTGTTTCTTTCCAATTGCTGGCAATGCTGTGAGACTACCTCACCGGCTTCTTCACAAGGGATTCTGCCCCCAGGACCTCTTTAAAACTCTGGCTTCACCAACATCTTTGAAACTGCTCAAAACATGCTGGGTGAGGTAGGGTACCTCGGTTACTTCCACCTTCTCCCCTCTAAGCATCAGCGGTTCATGCTGAGTTAAATGTCACCCAGACTCAAGAGACCATTTGAACAGACGTGGTCACCAGGGGTAAAATATGAAACACCCCAGACTTTCAGCCAGAGAAATAAAGCAAATGCTAAAGTTAGGGTTTTAAAAGGAAAAGGAAAAAGGGAAAGTGGTCATTTCACAATCCCATGTTAGGGGGGAAAAAACAAAACATAGACACATCTGGCTGGTGTGGCTTGAGCTAACTGCAAACCTGCCTGAAATACAGTTCTTATCGTTCCCAGCAAAAGCCCCAAATTCTCCTATTGCAGTAGTTCCAAGTTGGGGAAGTCTGAGCTTTTTGGATGATTGTATTGTCAAATACAGGATCCAAGGAAAGACTATCCCAAGAGTCAGACGTAAAACTCCAGTCTGCTAGTTTAGGAAGTGACCACATTTACTTCACGAGCTGATCAAAGCTGTTAGGACCTTCTCCAAGTGGAGGACAAAGTTAATCAGAGAATTTATACAGTTAGCACTGTACCTACTTTTGCACTTTCAGCTCATCTCTGCATGCAAGGCTTATTTTCTGTCACTAGCACAAACTAGATGGAGCGGCAGCACATCTAACCTATTTTTCCACCTGGCAAAATGAGAATTCCTGGAACTGGCTTGGAACCACCACTTCCCCCTCTGACAAAACAGCCTTTGCTGTTTAAAGTGTGGGGTGACAGCAAAAGGAGACTCTTTTGCCCTGTATTAGGGCAACTCTTCAAGTATCTCTGGATGCCCGTAAGTGGCAGAAGTAGATCAGGACATGGGATTGACAGAGTGCAACAAAAATTGCTGCGACGTTGCTCATTTATTAGGATAGAGTTTTCGCTGTCTTGTGTCTCCACGCCTTAGCAGTCTTTTTTTATTTACATTTTATAATTTTCTATCTCCACAAGAGTTCTCATAAATGATGGGAGTATCCTGCTTGCTAAGGGCTGTTGCTAAAGGGGTATTGACTTCCCAAAAGCCCTGTCCCAACACTTCCCATAAACAAGCGCCTAACAGAATTTCACTGTGGGACTCTGAAACTGGTCCGAGCACACATTTGTTTCTAACACATTTACGCCATCAGAGCAGCTGCACTCATGGTTTCAAGCAAGAATCTAGTATTTCTTGAAGCGAGAGCAACCTGCTGGATTTAAACGAAACCCGAAGTGCATTCTTTAGTGGACGCTCTGTTATTCCAGCTGTGGGCAACAGCGGCTACGCCACATGAAAAGTGATTATGGATGTGACACTCTGCATATCCCCTTTTCAGACAGAAACCCAACTTGTCTTCCTAGTACACCCCAGACAGCTTTATGAGAGCCCCAGTTTCACACCTATCACCAAGTTTTCTATAGTTTTCAATGATTTACAGGACACGTGAAGAAGACAAATACACAGGTAGGAAGGGAAGGAGCTATCAAAGCCCGTTGCTGCAAAAGACAAGGAGAACCAAGTGCTGTTAGAAGAGGAGGGAAGCAGGAATGCCGTGCGGCAATTAGGGCAAAGAATGCAAAGTATCATTGAGACGTCAAGACTTGGAGACTCAAATCTGCCTCAGACTGCAGACGTCATATTTACTTTTATGCTTCCCATATGTGACTTTGCTGCAGCTGAGCCCTGAGCTCCAGTGTCACAAGAAGATTGTTTGGAAGTTGCTGCCTTATTTCACCAGAGAACAGGCAACTTTCTCCTCGTTTCTTAGGAAACAAATAGTGGTGGAGGATGGTACTGTTTGCATACCCCTGGGCAAAGGTGAGCAGGCTGTGTCGGGATGGAAAGAGGCTGGCGGGGCTCGGGATATCCTCACCTGCTCTGGGTTTCCGAGGCCAGACCATAGCGCCTGTCTGTAGATGCTGCGTTTCCTGCGGCAGCTTGCCAAACCGTTAGGCAGGCCATTGCCACAACAAATCTCTGTGAATCAAAGCAGCTGCAGAAGAAGTGGCAGGAGAAGGTCAGCGATCTCATTAGAGCCAGGAGGCCCAGGCCCCCAGCCACAGCGAGGTCCCAGCTTCCCAGCTGCAGTGTATTTTGATACCTGGCCCCAAGCAGATTGCATAACTGCTCCATGAGGTCACCAGCCCTCCTTCTTGATCCTCCCTGAGAACAGGAGGTGGGGAATAGGAAAAGCGCAGAAACCCAAACATGGGCACTCCAACCACTGCCAGGCACAGCGACACACTCCAGTTTCTGTGGAGAACAACAGTCCTCCTCATTTAACTCCAGAGATGCAATGCCTTTCTCTCCTCACAAAAAAATGCTTGTTCCCAGAGACACAAGCAGGGGCTGTTTCCCGAACAATCACCCATGGAACTGCATAGCTTTCCATAGTGTGAGCAGCAGTATATGCGGTCTGGGCTTTCGACGTTTTGTACTGGCCTTCAGAGCAACCAGAGAACAGGCAGCACAAAGCTCTGCTGCTTCTGAGAGCTTCAGGTGAGAAGCCTGAGCTGTTACCTGCAGAGGGAAATTCAGAGCAGGCATTAGATGGTCTTGACCTCTTGGTGAAGGTGGGACTTCAGGAAGGTTACAGGCTAGCTCAGCTACCCAAGGGTTCACGGATGAAATCTGAGGATGCTGAAAAGGCTAGAAAACCATTCTTGTCCTCTTTTACCCCCTATCATAAACAGGGAGTAGTTTCAGTTCCCCCTTTCAGTTCTTTATTTGTGATTGGTTTGGATTCACCTACAAGCCATCTTGCAAGTCACAGGTCTGTAAGCCTGACTAAGCTAAGAGTTCTCTTTCCTTATCCAGTTCTTTACTCTTTTATGGCTAAATTCTTATCCAGGATAGTTTTTCCCTGGGGTTGGCAGCAGCCTGGCAGTTTATGGGATTCCTTGTTGAAGTTACCATTACAGGAGTAACCCTGGCATTCAGTATTTGCGTGCCAGGGTGCAGACACATGAAGTGAATAAATTGTTGGTATGAGGGTGAAAAAGATGGAAATGCTCTAGAAGAAATTTAGGCCAAAGTACAGGACATTTCCTCTCTTTTTTTCCCCCCCTTTATTTTCATTGATACACTTATTTCCAGGTGCTTTCACTAGAAACTGAGTGCCAGGTCTTATTCTGAACTCGTCTTCATCCTTCACTGCAGCCCCACATAGCAATACTGATTTCCTTCTTGTCATCTTGGTCTGAAAGGGACAAAAGCCGGACTGTTTATCTATGAAATTATTTGAGAAATCTGTTTAAAATATGCAAATCCACTGCTCAACAAGACCCACTTGACTAGGCAGTATTCTCTTGGGGAGTATAATTACTCAAACAGTAGAACTACTTTAAGCAGAACGCTCTCATTAGTATCTCAAATGTATCGGGCTGTGCTCATGCAACAAGTGCAAGTGCGACGTGTCATCATGAGAGCAGTCTGAACACTGGTTTTCCCTTTCACCCCAACATTAGCTTTTATGGCTATGGAAGCATACAACATATCTGAGATAACGTCCACCAGGGAGTGCTAGAATTCACATCGACAAACAGCTTTTCCTTGTGGACTTTTCAGACTCATCCTTGCAGGAGAAAAAAAAAAGAGCTAACTCTTGTGACTGGACACTCAACGGACAACTAGAGATCCTCCTCCAACAAAGATGCAAGATGCCATATCGAATAAGATCCTGCATCTATACAAAGCTGCTATCCCTGTTCTAGTTTGAGGTTTGGGGTTGGGTGGGTTTTTTTTTCCAGGAAATACCCTCATTCAAATCTACAAAAAAATGTAAAGCTTTAGAAAGAGAAACAAAGGCATCATTTAGAGTGTCTCCTCAGGCAAATAATCGTGAATATGATGGGTCCATCGTAAATAAAAGTAAGGCAGTGTAATGAAGAGTTCAAGATGCCATGGCCATTTGCTTCAGGGCGTTAATAGGTCAGCATAGGTCTTTTTTCTACTAGAGTAAGTTCTCATTAACAAATTGTACACAACACACCATAGAAAACATTAACAGTAAACGATAGGTTTGGAGGGAACTCTCGGGGGTGCTGAGGGAGTTTCCAGAAGATCAATCTGGTTTTCATTTTCTATAAGTTGAGCAGGCCAAAGCAACTCAAATTAAAGAGTGGAAAACACGGACAGATTGTTTGAACTGCTTGGTAAACAGATGAAATACAAAGCGAAACAAAATTAGAGCACTGCAGTAAAAACGCGCTTGTAGAGTTCAGTATAAAAGTGCACTGAACAGATTATGCATGTTCGTAGGAATTGGTCCAACTGGTGTTCCCAAATAAATTTTATATATACTGCCTCCCAAATACATCGGGGAGATTTAAATAATGATATCCACATGCAGCTTAGGTGTCCCAGAAACACACTGCTTTGTTTTGAAAGTACCAGATACAGGAGAATGGGGAACTGAAGGGCAATCCTGTGCAAATTTTGCTGGCCACTTCCCAGGAAATGTATTTGGCTCTTGAAAAGCAAACAAAACACACACATCTATGTGTAAACTGGCCTTGCAAAACACGAGTTATTTGTGCCTGGATTTCCAGCTGCATGACCCGGTTATTCCATCCAGACACTTCAGATGTTTCACATGTTGGAAGTCTATTGTACAAACATGAGGAGAAGGAAACATTCCACATGTGAAAGGCAGAAGCTGTGAATATTCTGTATCTCCACTGCCTTACTGCAGCTCTTTGGGAACCGGGTTGTTGTTTCACTTAATGTCACCAGTAGGTGAGAAGGCTTATGCAGAAGATACGGATAGTGAAAACCTCTCGCTAGGGTTTCCCTAGTGAACCTTTTCACTGGGTTTCTGAATGAGCCTGGGCACCCAGAGCTCTCTTACGGTCTGAACACATATCCTTATTTTGGTGTTGCATACAAATAGCAGCACTTTTCTGCACTTCACTGCAGGACTAGTCTCCTCTTGTGTATGTACTCTGCAAAGGAAAATTTCCAAGACTCCACCTTTGCCAGGATTTCAGACAGCAGGATGCTCGTAAATTTTACTTTACTGCCTACACATAAGGAGAAACCATGAGGGCACAGCAGGGAGGGTGTGGGAGAAAGCAGAAAAAACTATCACAGATAGTGCAGCCAGAGGAAAAACTAAGCACTGCGTTTGTTGTTGGAGGGTCCCAACCAGTCAGCAGTTTATTTTTCCAAATAAATCTGCTTTGCAGACATCCTTTCTTCTTCCTCATTCAAGTTTCAACCAGGAAACCTGGAATAAGTTATTGCTGATTTTAGAGGCAAATCAAAGTGTTCAGCCTGCTAAGTTTGCATTTAAAGTTAGTCTTGAGAGCGACTCCTTGGGGCCATTGTATTCAAATAGCGAGGTCTCAGATTCACCTGAACTGCCCACCCATGCAGGTCTACAATACAGGAAGAAAGACAAGGGGATGGGCACCCCTAGCGTCAAGCCCCAGTTCTTGTAAAGGCTCCATCTTTTGAGTCAAATCCAGAAAAGAAGTCCATTTAATGAAACCTTAAACAGTCATTCAAAACAATGGGATATTTACCAACCAAGACTAGGATGGGGCTGGAAGAACAAGTGGATTAGATCTCCCATTGCTAATCCCAAATTAAGTGCAGTGCAGAATGGGAACACCCTTCTTGGAAAGGCTGAGCAACCAGCTTTCTGGAATTTGGATTAGGTAGGACTTTCAGAGGCATTTCATCCCCAGCCTCCTGTATTCTGGAAGGTGTCCTTGCTGGCATCCTTGACACCTGACCTTTGCTACGGTCCTGCTGCCCCTGACAGAATAATGAAACACACACACTACAGAAACAGATCAGTAAGAAATTAGGGAATGTTCCAAAGTCCCTTCTTCAGAGCCAACAGTAGTTCTGAGCAGAGGCTTGCAGCAGTGCATTTTGCTTGGCTGGTTTGATGTTGCAACCTGGTTGCTAACATAAAGAAATGAGAAGAATAAAATCCTGGATGAAAATGAGATAGTGCAGCAGGTTACGGCTTGCATGTGGCAAATTTGCTTTTGTTTTGCCACTTTGAACACCACCCACCCCTGCTTTATATTGAAGTGTAATGGTGCTGCCTGTACTCCCCCAGGACCAAGGAATTCACATAATTTAATAGTTTCTGTAATTAGATATTCGTGAAACTTTGAAATCCTCCGATGAAAGGTGCCGTAAAAGTATTAGCAACTCTTCTACCACAAAAGGACTCCACCCAAACCTACATACAGATGTGGTCCTCAGTGCACATCATTACTAATCCAAGCCAGCAGTACTTATGGCCTGATTTAAATCCTCCTGGAGTCCCAGGTGACTTCTGTGAGGTCCAGCAGGGCCCCAAGAATTCTAGAAAGGAAATATAGGCAAATTAGCTTTTTCTTTTCTCAAACCTTGTCATCGGCAATGGTATGAGTGAGGACATTCAAAAATTAACCACAAACTCATTTGCTGCTAAGAGCTTGTAAGAGCAATTAAAACACTCTTACACTGAGTCTGAGAACTAAGGCTGCCAGTAAGGCTTTTCCCTACTCCTCTGTGATTGCTCTACGTATTATTGCGAGATCCTATAGTGTCCTACTCCATCCTCTTCTTGCCATGGATTTGTATAGCAGAAGAGGATTATTTTTCTATTCAGTACTTCCCATAGCCAAGGAAGCATCTAAACACAAAGTTGAACATTTATTATCTTATTGTTTATAGACCTGACATATCAGTGCTTAAACTGACCTAGCAATAATTACATCGTGTAACGGGAACCAGATCTGGTCTAGCTACGCTAGTGCTGGGGTGGCCTCTCTCTGGCACCAAACATGCCACATGTTACTTCTTTTTAAGAAGAAAGAGAGGTATACAGAGAGACTTGAATGCTCTACCACCATCCCTGGTCTGTCATGAAGACGCAGTTGAGAAGAATAGTAATTTTGTTGGTTACCACAGGAAGGTTTGTTTGCTGGGTCTTTTTAAACCAGCACAACAGGATTGTTTGCCTCGACCTACTCAGATAGGAAAAAACCCAAAAACTACCTCAGCATTTTCATTCCAAGGATGGTTGGCGTCTCTAGTGCCATCTCTAGTGCATTTCTTAGCTTGTTCTGCATAAAGATTACCCATACCGTTCCAGAAATCTTCTGCCACTGGCTTACTTGTCTTACCCTGGCTGCTGCTTCCACTGGTGGCCTTGGCAAACAAGAGAATTACGGTTCAGCTTTACAAAGAGAGAATCCCATGTGCTGTGCAGGACTTCAGGCCAGGCTCGTCCATCTTCTCAGCTTTCAGCTTCTACAGTGCTTCAGTAATTAGAATTATCAGGACTAAGACACAGTGGACATTATTGCTGCTTAGCGTGAAACTAACAAGGGAGTGCCAGATTTACAACATTCTGGCCAGACAGAGAATTAAAAAAAAAGTTACAAATCATTGCCCAGTTCCAGGGATACGTACTCGAGGATCTTATTTCGCCAGAGACTCCACGTGAACTTTAGCCTCTAGGAGAAATCTGCCTGCATTTTTCTAATTGAAATACCAGTCAGACCAGTGGCGGGATGCAAACTAACACGCATGAAAAATAAAGGTTCAATGACCCAAATCAATTACGTTTTAAGGGCACTGCTCTAGACTCAGTAGGAAATATTTTAAATACAAAAAAGATCTAAATGGGATCATTCATTGAACTGACCTGGAAAGGAGACAGAAATTTGGCAAATAAGAAGTTCAGTGCAAGCCAGTTTTATGTACCAACTCTAGCAGATTAAAAAAAAAACCCAAACCAATAAAAAACAAGCCCAGATATTTCTTAGAGTTATAATATTTCAGACTTCTTGGTACTAAAGTGAACGGTGCAATAAAACAAAGCAATTGTCATGCCTTCCTTGAGCACAGGCAGTTACTTCCAGACAATGAAAAAAAAAAAGGCAGTTTACAGAAATCTTGAAACTGCATCTTTATTACAACAGGGCAAACTGCAAGTTTTCTGTATAAGACAAAAATAAGAATTTAAAGCAAACCCAGCTTCTGAAGCTCAGAACCAGCTGCTGTGGCATAGCTGGATTTTTAAAGCACGTGTGCACAGCAGCTCTGCTGCTTCACCGTATATGAATAGAGCTGATCCCCAAACTGGCCAAACATCCAAACTCCCTGCAAAGTAAATACCTGCCAAGATACTCTGTAAGCACAATAGGAGGCAGATAGGGCAATTAATCAAGATGTAAAGAAAATGGGGAAGGCCTATAATTTCTCTATTCCTAAGGCATGCAGTACTTTCACAAACAGTGAAGAGATTAATACATATTAAGGTCATTGCCAACAAAACTTTCAGGTTTTCTGAAGGTATCTTATTTGCCTTGACTGGATTCAGTCCTTGGGACAGGAAGACAGCTTGATGTGCATATACAGCGCTGTACAGAGATCGATAAAGCAAAAGCTACCTGGACCTAAAAATCACATTGAAGTGTTACTGAAATAACCCCCACAACTGGCAGCAGCTGGGATTAGACCCAGACGTGCACTACATCTGCTAAAGAATAGGGCTGTTGCTAGCAGACATGGATGCTTTGGAGGGACCTATTTTTCCAGTCCAGCAGTTGTCTGGAAAGACTTGATAAAAGTTGATGTATTATATATTGCCTCCACTTTTCTTAAGGCAAAGGTTGACCACTAACAGACCTATTGTGTGTCTATTTAAAACATTTGAGAATTTCCATATCCTCCCCCCTCCCAATCAGAAGTGCATATTTTGCTGCTCCAGTTGCATAATTTACTGATTCAGCTGCATGCTTGATTGATCTGGCAGGAGACTAGTACAGTAGTTGAGATTCTGGATACATTGCCAATTGTGCAGTGTGCTTTGTTGATCAGGGCCGTAGAATTTAATAGCTGAAATTTCATACACTTTACTAATCAGGCCACATTCTTTGCTAATTGAAGTGCATATTTTGGTAGTGATTTTTTTTTTAATCCTTCACTGATCTTTGGAAGGATTCTGCTCCCTCTGAAACCAGTGGGAATTTTGCTGAAGTCCTCACCAGGAGCAGCAGTAAGACTTTCACTAGAGGCTCTAGGATCACTACGATTTCTTCTCTTAAAAGGAATAAGAAAGACTTGATATTTTGCTTTAAGCCAGCAAATGAACAGAAGAGTACCAGATGAAGGATTACACTGTCATAGAGACCTCGCCCATAGGGATTTGATTAAACAGATAATATTTTATGGACTTACTGAGACTTAATTTAGACTACGTTAGTCTTTCATCAGGCTTACATTCTTCCTTCAGGATAAACAAGTCACTTATCTACACATCTTGTTCCATCTGATACAGACACACAGGAGGAAACATCACACACCTTATCTTCCAATTTTCTTTCATTTTATCTACCTCCTATTTTTGTATTGCTGTAGTACTCAGTGAAGGATTCCAGAGAGAGCTCTACTTTACCGCAACACATGTTTCAAACATCCACGCTGCCTTGCGGCACCCCAAAGCTCCTCAACTCTGAGTGGCAGAGACCACCTTCCTGGATGAAAAGAACAATTCAGCTTCCTATTCCTCATGCAGACCTCTTCCTTGCCAAGAGAATTTCTGTTATGTTTTTGTATTGTTAACTCTAAGCCAGAAGACAACTCCTTTCTCATAAATCTTTGAATACCTTTTTTTCAGCTGCTAAACTGAACTACATCTGAACCACCAACTTCAAGTGGGATGTGTATTTTTTACTAGCATAGCAACACTATCAGAATGCAGCCAAAAAGATAAAAATACCAAAGCCTACGCAGCATAGTGCAGTCCTTGATGAGTGAAGAACAAGTGCAACTTACTCGAAAAAATAACAAAAACAGGGAGCAACACACGTCTGTTTGCACACACTGATTCCACTGTCACATTTAGGAAGATAAGCAACAGAAAATGTCTAAGATTGGATCTGCAAACGAAATTGTCCAGCATGTTAAGAGGCTATAGACAATGTGTGATCAAAAGGATGATTGAGACAGCAAGAAGTCAAGTCTGGAAAGCTAAGCAGGAGGCTGTTGCTTCTTCATTAAGGAGACAGTTTCTTTTCTACAGTGCTGTTAGTCCATCCTTTAATTCAGGTACTACCTGATGGAAAATGAAACAGTCCTGATTTCAGAATTAGAGCACAGAAGTTGGCTAGGAAACACAGAAACAAGAAAAATCAGGCAAAAATTACACAGCTTGCTGGTTCGTTCAGTATCCCACCATTGGCACTCATACCTAAAGACACAGTCCAGCTAATCCTCTGTCCATCTCAGGACTGGACAGGCAAAGTTAGAACTCGGATAGCACAGGAAGGACACAATAGCTTAGGGCAGCAAGCAAGTTATGTGATTTAATAAGAGAAGTATGCAGCTGGATGAAGGGAAACTTGCAGGTTTCACAATGCAATTCTGAGCTAGAAAAGAAACAAAAGGCAAACCCCTACAGCTGTACAAGTCAAAAGATGTATTGCACCTTTGTAAAGTTAATACTTCAGTGCCAGAAATGTGGCTCAGTTGAGACGTTCTCACTGTAGCTATCTTCACCAGGATACCAGAGTGAGATAAAACATCTTCGTTTCACCCACAAAGTCATTGCTGTGTTCCTGTGCTCCTGTGTGCTGTGGCAGGCAGCTGATGTGTCAGGCAGTATTACAACGCGGTCCTCCACCAGGGAAAAAAACCTCCCCACCTTTCTTCTTTATGTGCATAACAAAAGACATAAATGTATGGAATATTATTTTCTTATAGTCTAGTGGCTCATGTTTTATAGGTCAGAGATTCTCTATCAGATGTGTTAAATCTTCCTCCTGTCGAGAACCTCAGTCACACTCACTTCCACAGGACCACGACTGCTTACCATTCACACAGCATAGAACGACTCCTCTTTGCAGCTGCTCTTAGTTGTGGGATACTCTGTTTTTTGTCGTTTGCCTTTTCATCCCTGCTCTGGTTCCCTCAGTGGCTCCCAGCCTGCGCTAAAGTTCCTGCCCTGAGTGTTCTATCTGTCCTTTGCACAGGTTACCTGCTCTTCCTAGTACAGTCGAAGTGCCCGAGACCGGAGAGCCCAGGGACAGTGACAGGGCTCAGGGTGGTTGGTCTGGACTCTCTGTGCCAGGCTGCCCCTGGTTAGAGTCGCTCCAGTTTCTGCTAATAATCTATCGATTGTATCGCTTTCCACAGAGCTTGCACTGGATTTGGGGTCTGGCCGTATCGAAGGGGAGAGGGTGAATCACAGCCAGACTCTGTCAGCACCGGACCTCCCGATCTTTGTCGGACCCCCAGGGGAGTCGCTAGCCCCAAGGAGACGCACCCATCCCTCGGGCAGGGCCGGGAAGAGCCGCGGTCCTGGGCGAAGGGGCAGCGCAGCCCTGTCGCATCCTTCCTCCGTCCCGGGCGCACCACCGCACGCCTTGTCCCTCGATTCCCGGCACCTCCCGTCGCATCTCCCTCCCGCAATGCACACCGAGCCCCGGAACACCCCCTTCCCCCCCACCACCGCTGGGTCTGCTGCCGGTGCCGGTCTCGGTGTTACCTTGCCTCCCGCCCCGCCGAGGCAGAGAGCCGTGGCCGCCGCCAAGACGAGCCCCACGCCGGGGCAGCTCCGAGCCATGGCGAGCTGAGCCGAGCCGAGCCGAACCGAGCGGAGCTCCGCGCTGCCGAGCTGAGCCCCGAGCACCGCCGCTGACAGCGACCCCCTTGAGCGCGGCCTCCCCGCCCCTCGCCCCCTCCCCCGGCCG